>JAVKLA010000053.1:22635531-22650251 GCA_034782735.1 Sagittarius serpentarius
GTGTTACCAACATTCTTCTCATACTAACCCAAAACACAGCACTGTACCAGCTACTAGGAAGACAACTCTATCCCAGCCGAAACCAGGACAGTAGTGATTCTGATCTCCCTTATAATTTAACTCCAGTGCCTTCAAGAAAAGATCATTAAAGTTCTTGTATGATCAAGAAGAGTTCATAAGATTGTTCCATCTTCTGAAATGTGCATACTTGAGGGAAAAGCCCTCTGTACCCCAATGCCACTATTTGCCCAACTGACATAACATCTGCACAGTAGCACATTCTTCAGACAGGAGGGAAGAATTCAATCAGTATCTCACTCCTACTGCTCCAACGAGCACAACCATCTGCTGACCTTCAGGGCAAGTCACAAAGTCTACCTAACTAGCTCCTGCCTAAGGAGACAGCCTAAGGAAACATGGGGATAAAGATTATTCTGTGATCAAGGAGTTCTCTTCAAAGCTCTTGATTTGACAGCATGCAAACTACTTATGTTTACTCTGAAATTTTCAGAATAAGTACCTATATGTTTAGTGATGAAAGCTATCCTTATCAAATTAAAAAACAAAGTAATTTATGAAAAAAACAAATCCCAATCAAAAAAAGCTAGAAGCAAATAACAGCAAGTGATATTCCTTATACTTAAAAATGGGTAAATAAACCTACTGGGAAAAAAAAAAAAATTGCCCCAATATCAAGACCAGAACCTGTGACACACTGAGTAGACCTGCACTGTGCAAGTAAGCCAAGTGCAAAATAGTTCCTAGTGCAAGAGTGGCAAAATTCACATCCTGGTATACTAGGTCTTATTCCCATCCAAGCCCCACAGTACAAACATTGCATTGGTTTAATTCAAGGTGAATTTTTAGTTAAACTAGTGGGAACATCCACTCCTCAATAAATGTAAGTTTATTTATATAATTATATTTCAGGTTAATTTCTCAGAGGTTTAAACCAAAATGATTTATAACAGGTTTCGAAGGAGTTAAGTGTTCTCTAAGGCCTCTATCCTAATTTAATGAATTAAATTCAATTTCCCTATTCACTTAAACTGAATCAAATCTGGTACACAGACAAACTAAATACAAATAACGCCCTGCAGGACAGAAAATGGCTAGTGAAAGACAAATCCCTGCATCCTGACACTAGTTAGTTAACAAAAGCAACTGGTCTATGAAATGTCTTTATGAACAGTTGTTTCAGTCTGCAGGTTGATATTTGAGCAACTCTCAAAGGAGAGTCCTCCGCTCCTGGACACAGGACCTGCCACCAGTTAGTGCAGGTGCCCATACAGGAGTGCTGTCATCGCCCGAGCTGTCCCATGTCCTTGATGTGACGGTGACTATTCTGCCCTCACACCACTGAGTCGCTGCAGGAGCTGAGCATGAATCACAAGTCTGTGTAACCTACGCAATGCCATTACCACATCTTCACATGTGGAAGTTACATCTCTTTCAAACTATCACCGCTCAAAATAAGTCATTAGATAAATTGCACCCTCACATAATCCATGCAAAATCAAAGTCAGTCATGAAAACGAGAGGCAGAAGAACAGGGAAACAAACTCTGGCATAAGGAACAGGGATTAATAGTGAATGAGGAGGCTCTAAACCACGCTTGCCCTCAGTGCATCACACACACTACCTCTGCATGGCAGAGGGTTGGGTTTTTTTGTGTACACACATGCAATTCACACTCTCAGGAAAAAAAAAAGTATTTTTGAAGTGTTTTTCAGATGACTCTTACAAATCATTTTTCTCCTTTCATTATCAATTCTTGAAAAATACGGCTCAGAGAATTCCAGATTTACACAACTGTGAATCATGCCCACAAATCTCAAACCAGAGCCAACCAGGGTGTTCCTTCTAGCTCATATTATTCATCCACCACACACAGAAGTGAGTCTTTATCTCAGAAATTACAATGCAAAGCATGAGAAAAGAACGGCGGTTTTACAAAATTACCGATTAACTGGCAACACGTCAATAACAATTATTGAAACTACGGGGGTAAGAATCCATTTGAAATGCCAGGAGAGAGGAGTACATGAGCATTCACAAGTGTAGAATATTTAAACAAACAAGAGAGAAAGAATACACTGCAATCTTACCTGAGAACAAAAGGATATTTCTTTAAAGCTTTTTTCAATCGCTACTTTTTTTGTGTCAGGACTGATAAGGTAAACTTCAGACTGGCCAATCTAAAAAGAGCAAAATAAATAGCAAGATGGTAACAAGTAACATTACACTCCCTTTTATCTCACTATAAAAATGTTTCCTGGACATAAATCTCAATTTTTTTCTACCTATATGTTTAGACCAATTAGTCTATTATTAGCAGAGAAAGAGAGAATACTGAAAAAACATTGATTCGGCAGTCAGAGCTCTGCACATTACTGAGCTGAGATTTAGTTTCACATTTGAGACAAGAGACTGAGAATAGTGTTTAATGAGATGAGAGTAATATTATACAAGTAACTTACTTTGCACTAAGAAAATATACCCACACTCCCTTTTCTTATTTTCTGGAGTCTTGGCAGAACACATTCCAAAAAGCTACTCAATGAAATTTTCCTAAAATTTAAATCTAAGTGTGTACCTCTACCTGTATTTCACCTAATTATTTTTAGGAGTTTGTTTATTTATTTATTTATTTAAGGCACATATACTATTTAATTTAAAGGCTCTAACTCAAACTACATAAATGAGCTTACTGAAGTATATTTTCTAACTTAATTTTATCTTTAGGCCATTTGTATAGCAGTGACCCAAAAGCTGAAGCTAACTTTTGACGGGCAAAGGGCATTTTTAAGGTGAAACTATTGGTTTCAATTTTTCAGCTTCTGGCAACATCTTTGTAACATTTTAACAGATAAAACTCAAATTTCTCACACTTTCTAGCACATCACAAAGTCTGCTAAGGACAAATCTCCTGTCAGATTTTAGGGAAGATGGGTGGAATCTGGATCCATTCACGAGCATGACTTAGACAAACCTGCTGAAGCTTCAGCCACTACCAAATCCCAAAAGACACTCATAAAAACATCAGCAGCACCAATATACCTGTAATTTCTTAATGAAGGGTGGAAGGGGCGAATCCTGTGTGTGAATGGATCAAGTGAGACGTGCCACCTCCGTGTGTCTGAAAACAGTCCTGTGCATTCACCTTCTACCTCTTCTTTCACTTCAACCAGTCACAATGATTTTCCCCAGCTCCCTGCTGGTCTCCTTGTATTGTCCCCGGGGCTGACCTTGCACATGTTTGTGGGGTTATTCCTTCCAAGACCTAGTTAGCAGCCTCCTCCTGCTCATTGCTGCCTTCCCCTCCCTGCAGCAAGAGGCTCCTTCTTAGCTCAGCCCCACATACTCCTTTCACGCTTGGTCCCAGGGCAGCAGGGATCATTTGAAGCCAACTGAACACGGGGCGGGGGAAAAAAACAAAACCCCAATACTCGCCTCTCTCCCCCTTTCCCTCAAATACAGCCAGGAGAAAAGCCTAAAGATAGAAAAGCCAAAATCCTAAGAAATTGGCTAGGAAAGTAGTTCTTTGGGAAGAAATACCAAAATCAAGACTGTCTGAACCAGGTGAGAAGAGTCAGCAGACAACTCATCTGAACATTTTTGACACCTCATACACCAACCAACCTCTGCTGCAGTCCTGGGGAAAATCCAAGTAAGAACTTTAACTGAGAAAATACTAACAAATTTTTTCCTCTGGATATAAAAGTTACTTTTAAGGATTTCATATCTAGCCACACAGAAACTGATGAGCAAAGGTGAAGACCTGTGCACACTGCCTACGTACCATTCCCTAGAACCTGCTGAACACAGGGAATGGCTAAGCAACAAACTCAGCTCTGCCATGAGCTGCTAGCTTGTGGATACTGGAGGCACAAACCACAATTACTTCATTTCCTTATATTCAGCTGAATTTAGACTGGCTGAATGGCAAAAGAATACAACTGCGCATACTAAACAATATTTTCCCAGGCAAAAAGCAACCCAAGAGAAAAAGCTAGATCAGCAGAGCCCCACAATTTGGAAACGAGCCTGTCAGCAAGTGACTGATGTTATATTCAGGCTGAAGCTGCATTTGAGAACTGTTGTATCTATTTAATATAAATTAAAATTGCACTCACTGGAGTAAGAGGATCTGGACCTAAGCAGTCCATCTATAATCTCCCTGTCTCTAAAATATGTGCCATGAATTAATAATGGAGTCAGGATTTGTTTAAAAAATCAGGCATTATTACAAAGGGCGTCTGTATTTTCTGTGTGAAATACATGCTCAGGGGAAGAAGGCAAATGTGGAATTGTTTTTACTGGGGCACAAAATTTCTCTCCACCTTCTTCCACTTGTCTCTCTGATGCCAGCCTGCCATGACTAAACAGAAGTTTTAAATCAGGTATCGCTAACTACACCTCTTTCTGTGCGTTACTTTTTACAGACATAACACTTTGGCAATCCTTCTTAAAGTAGCACTTCTCTTCCCCCCCCCTCCAAAAAACCTGCTGTAACTGCACCCACTCCACTCTGTTACTGTCCTTAAAAACTCCCAGCCCCAACAGCAGCTGATAGATCCAAGATGACCTTACGATAGCAAGCCATTGCAGTATCATCTCCAGGTTTGCATTATGCTTGTAAGATACCAGATAAATAAAATGTTATATAACTTACCTATCATGAGGGTTATAAGGGGAGCAAATAACACATTACTTACTTGTTTCTCAGGTCTTGAAAAATACTTCTGCTGCTCACCTATCAAGGCAAAGGCATTGCTAGCCACACAAAAGCAGGACAGGAGTGGAGGCAGGTGTGGAGTAGCCTATGAAGTTACTATACCACTCCATCATTACACAGACATGTTGGCAGCAGGAACACCTTCATGAATCACACTGCTCACCATGGGACATAAAGTCTACTAGCCCCCCGTCATGGTTTGATCCTTCTGCTCTCGTTACAGGTAACTTGTTCACCTGGAAATTTATTTCTGCTGTTACTAATTAGTGTAATTGTACATACCATTTTGCAATTGTATAACTGCCTACTAACTTGCTGTAGTTTTCTGAAAGCTGTCTTTAGAAGCCCAATGTTTCAGGTAGTGCTGTTTTAAACTATTTAACATAAACTTATTTTGACTACATAAGACAATTTACACTGACTGGTAATGCTTTCTAGAGAAATAAGCAAGTTTAAAGTTAAGCTCTGATAATTGCAATTAAGTTATTAAAGAAGTAACTGCCATCTGTCAGAACATCTACTTTGGTGTTTGCCACTCCAAACTCTTAAGATGTGAAAACGCCACCAGGAGCTGCAAATCTTGCTTTACCGTAAACAACATCGTCCGGTTTTCTGCAATGTCTGTTGGCTGCACAACACTGTGTCCATAGATAAGTTGACTTTTTAGGTTCAGTGAAATTGCATCTTCTTCAAAAGACCTGACAAAGCTGCTACTTCTATGGCTTCCCTCTTGCAAATCCTTCTTAAAAGCAAAGGAACGAAGCCCAGGCTGAGAAAAGGATTTCCTAATTGGCCTTTTCTCCTCCTCTTCACTGACCAAGGGCTGGAAGACAGATCGAAATTTGTTGCTGAAAGAGAAGACTCCGAAATTACTGGCAGTTTCATGTTGTTGGGACGATGAGTTGAAATCTGATTTTTTTGTACCACTTGCACGATTAAATTTCTCAATGCATTCATCTATGAGAGCTGGAGGCGCATTTTTATGGGCTACTGTCACCCGTCCACAGAACAGCACCTCAAACTTTTTGGCAAAAGGGTCTTCGACATCTGAGAGATTATTCTGAAACTCTTCTTGACGAGCGATTTTTCCAGCTTGTCGAATAGAGCTTATAATCTCAGGCACCTACAGGAGAGGGAAAAAAAATACACAACATTAGCATCTGGTGCTTTATAACAAGTTGCAACACTAAGAGGTGCTCCCTGCTGTTATTTGTCTGGAATGGCTAATTTGGTTTTGTCTTCTGCAAGACCAGTTGAAGTGATCTTGTATATGTCCAACAGACACATTATAAAAGTTAAACGCTGACTAGATGAATTGCTCATTTGTCTCCCTGCCAGGGGTTCACCTTCGTCAATACTTTGTCAAAAGAGCTTAGTCTCTTGTAATGTTCTTTGTTTTCAGTAAAACATTTGCACCTGAAGGAACCAATATAACGTGACAAATTCAAACTCAAAGTGAAAGACAAAAATACTTCAGAAAGTATAAGAGAAGCCACAGACTAATTAATTGGGAAAGGTATTTAATCTCTGTTATTTTTTACTCCCTTCTCTTACTCAAGCATTCATGTCACGTAGGTTAATGAGTCTCTTGCAAATTTGCTTTCACCTTCATAATATCATATTACATTATTAGGGCAGTTTGGGTTTTTTTTTTTAACTGTAAATACCTGTGTTTTTAAAAGAAACATTCATTATTTTAGACGTTCATTTTTATTCTACCATCCTAGGTGACACTCTCAAACAATATTACTTCCACATACAGTATCACTTGCAGGGCATCTGTAGGAGAGCATAGTCTGCTACAGCCCACAGATGTAATTATAAACAGAACCCAAACTGTCACCTGATATATTTTAAGTAACAGTGAGCGGTCACAGTTTCCGATATGGTTATAAGGTAGGAACATGCATATGCTACCTGCTAAGTTGCTGTGAGGCCAGTGCTTGGTTACACCCCACTGCTTTGACTGGCCTAGGAGATTAAGGTTCTTCTGCAGCCTGTGCTACTGCCATAACGACAAATTCAGGGCCACCATCTATGATTGCAACAGATAATTCTGCCAAATTTTAATCTCCCTAAATTACTTCGAGAAAAATCCATGCTAAGTGTGCCAGTTTCCTGACAACACAAACTTCCTCTGTCAAGCATCAGTTGGAGCTTGCTTAGTTACAAGTATTTGGTTGCAGATAGTACAGAAAGAAGTCTGGGAGCAGCACACTAAAACAGCAGCCCAGAAGAACCATGTCCCCCAGGAGAAAAGGCATCCCTAAATCTAAAGAATGCTTCAGAGACATGACCTCTGTCTTTTTCAGACACTTCTATGGTTATCTAACGCTTAAGCATAATGCAATAACATACAAAAACCAATGCTGGAAACAACAAAGGACTTAGAGGGAAAAGAAAAAAAGTTGAACAGTGAAAAACTGAATGGTTATATTCTGGGTGCTCATAAAGACCTCAGTAGGATTCTTTTTACAGACAAAAAACCACAGATATATATAGACAGATATACATACACACACATACAGCTAGTGGATTTAAGACAGTAAGTAACAGATTACAAAATAAATAAAACAACTCAGGAAACGTTACTTCACCCTTGAGCACAAGGCATGAGTCATCAGCTAATCACTCAGCAAAGACAATGGGGGAGAGGTACAAAAAGCAGAGTCATGACTTCAGAAGTCTGTTCTCAGCTATGTCACGAACCAGTTGGGAAGCCTTGGGCTCGGGCAGCTTCGTGCCTAACTTTTTAACCATGTACAAGAAGAACGTAAGGGTATAACGAATCTTTATTACCTCAAACAATATGCATTTGCTCCACAGTGAGCTCACGGTTCACCTCAGTTTTGTTTACCCAGTACTCCTTCGAAGAACCAATTTTTAGTCTTGTAACGTATCAGGATGACAGTGAAACATAAAACTTTATTCTACCTATATTTCAAGCTGCAACTGCTTTAACATTTTCTAGTAAACACGTTTTACTCTTGTGGGAGAGTCTAGACTCCCTAGCCAAAGGCAATTTTACTTCTGAGCTGCCCAGAATCCACACAGAAACCTGTGATCCCACCTCTGCTTTTTGCGAAGGAATGAGGTATTTTCTGCAAAACACTCACTTTGTTAAAGCCAGGAATATCAGCTCTCACCCAGGCCAACAGTGCCACTATCTCAGCCAGGGTTAAGCTCCCCCAGCACCACACATGCTGACAACTCTAAGGAGAGTTTCCAGTGGTGCAGGTGCTGCAAGGGTTATAGATGATCTAAAGCGCAGAAAAGGCGTTAGGGATCCATCACAGATGTGCGGTTACTGAATTTGATTTCTTCAATTTTTTTTGGTATCAAACACCTTGGACGTTGACAAAATTGCTATGTAGCAGTGGCTGGACTTTACATACAGAGAGCAGTTAGAGAAAGACATTACATCACAGAGAATGACTTTGCAGTAGTTAATAAACTTCATGTTTGAGGAGACCTAGCAGGCCTGTTGATGAAAACCAAGGGGAGTATTTATTTATTTATTTTCACACATCTTAAGGCTTGAATTATGTCATTTATAAGTAACAGCTGGCTTCCATGCTACACTTACTGAAAAACACCAACAACTCTGTTTCTGCTTATTAACCTAAAAAAATTCACAACCTGTTAATATTTTATTACTTCTGATTAGGCAACTGATGCAGTATTACTCTAGCAGAAGCAGCAAATCACCACCTCACTTTCCTGTGACCCTTATGTATGTTAAACATTAATCTCTTTTCATTAGTAAAGACAAGATGCCATGATGAATGAGAAAAAAAAACACAATACATACTTCCCTGGAACTGTTCTTGGCCTGATCAAGATTTGGGCTCTTTTCATCTACCTGTACCATTCCAGGCCTTTTACGCAAGTGTCTAGAAACAAAGAATCCACACACTCCTGTGTGTCCTCTGATCCTGGCTCCCTCAACAAACAGACCTGGATGCTGAGTACATGAAGATCAGGTAAACATTCGTTTAAAAATAAAAAAGAAACGTGTAATGTAAATAAATATATAGGTATATTATAATTATTTCAAATTATTAAAATAAACAATGCAGGCTCTATGTTGGCAAATGTTTATTGACCACAGCTGGAATTTTTCCAGATTAAGCAGCATGCCACTGGGCGAACAGTAACCACATCTCTTGCAAACCTCCAGCAATTAATTAAGATGTAAACCGAATCAGGTTTTATGACTCTACAATTTGTATCAAAAAGCAGCAAGGATCAAGTTGCTCCTGAATTAAGTTAATGTTGCTTAGAGTTTTTTAAAGGTTGTGGGGTTCTTTCTGAACATAAGAAAAAAAAAAATCTTTTTTATTGTAAGGGTAGCCACATGCTGGCACAGGTTGCTCAGAGAGGCTGCAGAGTCTCCATCCTTGTAGATATGCAAACTCTGACTGGACACAGCCCCGAGCAACCTGCTCTAGGTGACCCTGCTTTGAGCAGGGGGCTGAACTAGATGACCTCCAGAGGTTCCATCCTATCTCAGCTTGGTGACTTAGACACCAACATCTCCTATACAGACGTATAGGTAACTGTGTCTACTAGTCTGAACTTGCTAAGGCTGTGAGAGAGGACTGTTGCACACATGTATGATTTCTTCCTGCCGCACAAATTCCCTTTTCTAGCATACTTCTATTCTTAAGTGTTGTCTGACTTGTTTCTCAGTATAAACATGTAATTAGTGGATAAAGATTATTTCTGTAATCAGAAAAAAACTGCTGATGACCTAAAATTATTTCCCTAAACCCACAAGACTAAGTATAGAACAACAGTGTAAGCAAAGATGAAACTTTACCAAACACAGAACACTACCTTCTCATCACTCACTCTGGGCCAAAGAGGACTGGTGAACAGAAGACACAACTGAAACGTATTAGGAAAAGTTTTTGCATTTAGTGTCTGAATTAGATACAGAAAAAGAAGATGTATCTATAACTGTTAAAACTAACACTGAACTGTTGTGATTTTTTTTTTTTGGTTTTTTTTTTTTTGTTGTTGTTGTTTTTTTAAGTATACCATGTTATTTCTGTTATGATGAGAATGTTTATTTTGCAGAGACAAAGCAGGGAATTGAAATGCTGAGTATTCTTGTGACTTGACTCTTGGGTAATCAAGCAAAACACAAACCAACACCTAGAACTTCCTAATGCATGTTAGTCTGCTACTAGACAAACAGCTATAGCTTCTATGCCATGCACCAAATCATGAGAGAAGGCAATAATTTAAGCATGCACAGATTTGCTGCATCTGAAGAACAAGGAACAGCTCTTTCCCTTCTCTGAAAGAGAAACTGCAGTTGCATTTTTTCCCTATGCAACCAGAAGTTACCCTGTAAGTTTACACACAAGCATGCGGTAAGATGTCAATGTCTTTAGCCTGTCAGTAGATTTGAGAGTGAGAAACTGTTTTAATTAAAAAAGCCCATTAACAGCTGAATGCAACAGCTGCCTTTTGGTAAACAAGGCCATTCTAAAAAAAGATTCCCTGTTTCTTTAATACACAGTAGGCAGGAAAGCAAAGCATGTCACAGAAAAAGAACTGCTGACGCATCAACTGGCCAGGACTAGGAAAACAAAAGAAAAAAAAAAGAAGTGGGATGATTTATGATTTCAGGTGCTATGCAGTGTTTATACATACCATATAAACCTACCAGTTTATACCTACCAGTCCCTTCATAAGGCTTCAGGTCAGTGAAGGGCTCAAGCACAAGCTTAACTATTCCAATGGAGTACATGGTTTTGTTCAACATAAGACTGACCTGTGTTGTCAGGAACTGGTCTTACACAACAGACTTCATAAATTCTTGGAGACCGAAAACCATTAGGATCAGATCTTGAGTTGAACCTCAGAAAGTCTCACACCACCCTGTCTGGAACAGAGCCTTCAAAATCTTTCACAAAGCTCTTGAAAAAAGTAGATGTTCTGATTAAGTGAGTTTTGCCTACCTGCTCAAGTATGGGAGGACATCTGAATTATTTTTAAGTGGTTTTACTTGCCTTTTTTTCTGACCGTAGCAGGCTCAATAAAGTATGTCAAGAAGTCTAACATACTGTTCGCTGTTAATACCTTTCCTTCTCTATTTTACAAGAGTGCTGCTAGAGGAAAAATTGGGTCCACAGCCATGTATCTTGGGAGAAGCCATCTACTTGTATCAGGACAGATATTAAAATTTTTGTCACCCATAAGGTATTTATAATAATGGAATACTCTGTAAAAGTAGTAGAACAGAAGAAAGGAAAATCATTTTTGAGACTTACACAACATACATAAAAAGATGATACAGCTAAGTATTTATCTTCATTTTTAAAAGACTGCATAAAAAATAGTTTGATATGTACTAACAAGCAGTTGGTCTGTTTTCGGCACACTTCCAGCAAAACAGCTGTGCAGTGATAAAACAGATCAACGCTTCCTGTCCTTATCTCTCCTTAAACCCACACTAGTGCTCAAGTGACCTTTTGGAACAGTTTTCTCCACTCAATGGATTTAAAGTTTGGCATTTTTAGATCTAAACCATTTTAATTTATAGATTTCACTGGGGTTTTGTGTTGGGTTTTTGTGTTGTTTTTGTTGGTTTTTTTTTTGTTTTTTTTTTTTTTTTTAAATCGAGATACTGCAGAATTTCTCCTTCAAGAATCACAGAATAATTTAATTTGGATGTGACCTCTGACAGTGCAGACCCCCACATAAAGCAAGGCAAACTTTCAAGTTAGATCCAACTTCAAACTTAGATGAGACGCTGGGGGTCACATCCAGCTGAGTTCCAAGTAACCCCAACGATGGGGACCCCACAACCTCCTCTTCCCCATGGGAAACCTACAGCTGCCAGAAAAAGGGCAAGACACGATCAGCCGAGATTCCTTTTGTGAGAAGTTCTTGCCCCCTAGTTTAACCAAAGAACAAACTAAAAACTTCTAGCACAAAACCAGAGTCTTTAGTCTCTCACTGAAGTAAAAAAATAAGTTTTAAAAGTGACTGAATTTCCTTATTCCTCAGCATTACTAGAAATTCAAGGTAGAAAAGAGTAACAAACTTTTCAAGTTAAATTCCATTTCAGTGAAAGACTGTTTATATTCAGGTCTTATCTCAAGTGTCTTCAGAGGGTTTTTTCTTCTATTATCTTGTTTGGAGACTGCTCTACAGCCTCCTACACCTCACTGACTTTTTCCAGTCATTAACTTCAATTCTCATTTTCCAAATTTTCACCCTTTGACTCCTAATCAGAAGTTCTATGGAGTACTTTAATTATTAGCTTTCTTCCTTTGCTACTTTTTGACTTTTATTCCTCCCACAAAGCCACTTTCAAACCAAGATTTAATTCAGAGAGAAAGGCAGAAATTTTATAGTTCCTCCGGTCCCTGGATGACGACCATCTTTTACAAGGTCCCATCAGTTTTTCTGTGCCTAACGAATGCACCACAGGTAGAGCCAAAGTGAGATTTTTACTAACAGCTCCCTAAGTACTTAAGATCAGTGGGTGCACAGAGAGGCAGTTCACCTTTGCTCCATGGCTCATGCCTCAATGCATACGATCCAAAACTTTGCTGCTGTATCCTCACTGCTCATAAAACAACTATGAGCTGTACCAGTCCTAGCAGCTTCACCATCCATGCGGGTCACTCTAGCTCCTTTCTCTCTCTAGTACCTAAAAGGCACTAGGTGTCTCCTTTAACCAGGGAACTTGCGGATATCTTTCTCAAAAGAAGAACAAGTCAGAGCACAACCAGAGGGCTGGGAGGGGTAGCCAGGCGAGCAGCCAGCGGGACTAACCACACCACAGGTGTGCTGCTCCGGAAAGACTGTGAAACCAGACCTGCAAATGCAAGACAGAGATGTAGTTTCAACCTCGATAAGGGAAAGCTCAGTGTCTGAATAATATCACCACAGACCTAAGAAAGGAAGAGCAACCACAAGCATGTCCACTTGTGGGCGTGGTTTGCTTGGTTAGGTTTGAATGGGAATTATACAGAGAATGAGTAAGTGAGGGTGATGGGGCTAAGACTCAAATTTTGCTGGGATGTATGCAAGAAGCTGATGAACAAGAGTGCACTAAAATTCAAAGGATATTCTGTCTGGGGCAGAAGAGAGTCATCTGTTTAAATCCAGTTCTTTTTGACTTGGAGCATGGTGGATGAGTGATACTAGTGTCCTCCGAGATGACTCTGACACAGTAAGAACACAGAGTGGAGCTCCGCATAGCCAACATGTACTCTTACAGTTTACACTTTATCATAAAAAGCCATAAGGGTGACTAGACTTCCCACATATATCCAGTGCTGCCTCCAGAAGCTTGCTAAGTAACGCAGATTGCTAAGTAATGCAGTAATGCAGATGCCGCAAGGACTGTATGCCCCTTTCACAGTATCACATTCCTTTTAATATTACAGATAAATCTCAGCTCGAGAACCTTCCTCATGGCTCCTCAGTCAGATGGAAAAGGTTTTACTTTTGCAAAGTCATATGAGTCAGAGAGCACTCCATGCAATTTAAAGAGACACAAAAAGGTTTTCTTTCCTTTCTGAAAAAAACAAAAAAGTATTTGCAGAATCTGTTTATAGATTATCGTAAACAAGCTCAGAAATAGAACATAGTTGTACTCGGTGTTCTAGTGAAGTTGGACTGCTCTATTTTGTGGTGGTGCTTCCTCCCTGAGATGCATCATGTTGCTGATACACTTTAAGGTTTTCTTCCACATGCTCTCAAGACATACTTTATTTGAAGCCCAAAATACAACAATACTACTTTCCATAAATAGACTGCTATATCCCAGATTGCTGCTTACTTTTGGACCCCTCCCCATGAAAATGCATGATCCAAAACCAAACTGCAGCTGACAGAAGGCCTCCATGGGCTTTTAGTGCACCTCTGAATGCAACAGCACCTGACTGGCTCTGAGAGGGGGTATTCCTACAAAATCTATTTTTAGGAAGCATATTAGTATACTCTGCCGTATGCTTGGAGGGCTTATCACACATTGTTCATGTTGTGGTTTAACCCCAGCCAGCAACTAAGCACCAAGCAGCCACTCACTCACTTCCCCACCCCCACCTAGTGGGATGGGGGAGAGAAGGTGGGGAGGGGGAGGTAAAGCTCCTGGGTTGAGATAAGAACAGTTTCATAGAACAGAAAGGAAGAAACTAACAATGACACTGATAACAACTACAGAGTGACAATAACAACAAAAGGATTGGAATACACAAGACAAGTGATGCACAATGCAATTGCTCACCGCTTGCCGACCGATGCCCACTTAGCTCCCAAGCAGCGATCCATGTCCCCCTGCCCGGCCAACTCTCCCCGTCTCCCAGTTTATATACTGGGCATGACGTCCCATGGTATGGAACATCCGTTTGGCCAGTTTGGGTCAGCTGTCCTGGCTGTGTCCCCTTCCAACTTTCTTGTGCCCCTCCAGCGTTCTTGCTGGCTGGGCATGAGAAACTGAAAAATCCTTGACTAGGTCTAAACACGACTTAGCAACAACTGAAAACATCAGGGTGTTACCAACGTTCTTCTCATACTAAATCCAAAACACAGCACTGTACCAGCTACTAGGAAGAAAATTACTCTATCCCAGCCAAAACCATGACAGTTGACTAATTCATTTTTCCCCAGCCCCCTTCTGTCCTTATGACACAAACCATTTTTTTCATCTTGTACTGCTTCAGCAGCTCCTCCATTCAGTACCATAAACTTTCAAATAACAAATGTGAAATAAAGCAAGTCAACAGATACTTCAAATAGCGCATTAACATCTTCATAGTGTTATCTTCTCCATCTTTTGTTTCAAAGTTTTCTTTTCACACCATTTCACAAGTGAAAAGAGCACTTGAAGACATAAGAGTAGTTGCTAGTCATACCTGCAGGATTCCTGGCTCACATTTTACAAGGTGCCTACTGAACAAGGAGGCAATATGTGTTGTAAACTAATAGCTAGAAACATCTGTGCTCATTCATT
>JAVKLA010000053.1:22650493-22662829 GCA_034782735.1 Sagittarius serpentarius
GCGGTTTTTGGTTTGTTTTTTTGTTTGTTTGTTTGGGGTTTTTTTAACTGAAAGGCAATTATCAGGATTTAAAACAGGAAATAGGTTATTAAGAACATTTTGGGGAAAAAGGTTATCAGATTAAATTCCATTTGTACTACAGGAGACAGGCTCTCTCCTGGTCTCCTTTGCTCTCAGGCTTCTGTCACAGTTATCAAAATTAGCACAACTGCAAAATAGGGGCTAGCAAAACAGACAGAAGTGAATATAACTTCTTTTCAAATTCTATAAACCTGAAATTTGGTATCACTAAAAAGGACAGAACAACTCCAAACAAGAAGGGAAGAAAACTCCAGTTGTAATGAGGACATGCATCTCAAAGGTATTTCTGATACAATCTTCTTAGACAGCTGATTCCTCTCCCTTCAAAAAAATTTTTTGAGGTTTTCATGGGAGGGAAGGGAATCATCCTATGAATATTTCTGATTGACATGATGTATTAAATTGGCTCTACCTGCAACAGAGTAAAACACCATCTCTCTTACTCTGACAACACAGTAAAACTTCCTGAGGAAAGGGACAGCCCCGTGGTCCTTCTCCCTAGAACTGCTGGTTGGGGCAGCGGGACAGACAACGCTTTTTATGGGAAGAATCTTACTCAAACATTAAACTTAGGGATTTGGAGGGAGGAACTGGAGTGCAGAAGCTGATCAGCTTTTTCCAGCATTCTGCCTGACTGGTGTAAAACACTGGTGAACTGATTTGCTAATGGATGAGCACATATTTTCTGCTTTGACATGTACTAATAGATTTCAGCTGCCTCAGGTCAACTCACAGGAGAACAGGATGGGGAAGTAATGGTTAAATATCCCATGAAAACTACCCTGACTGACATTTAAGAAAAGCAGTTATTTAGTTCACCAGTTTTAGTCCTTTTTGGATGTAAAACAAATAGTTTCTCATGTATAGGGGCTTTTCGAGTTATGGTGGGTTTTTTCCTAAGATATGCCTTCTAGTGATGGCTTTTCATCAGAAGGTCTAACGGGATTATTCAAACTTGTCAATTAACTACATACTTCTATGAAATCCACACCTGTGCTTGATACTACTTTGTATTCTTTTTTTTTTTTCTAAAATACACTGTAACCCACCCAAAATAACAATGTATTTATTTCTGAAAATTAACTTTCTTTGAACATAAGGTGTTTGCCAGCCTTTGATTCCTACATGAATGGTCATCTTAGGAATACCTACACATTTTACGGTACTGACATAAGTTAATTTAAAGTTCTATAAAGTTAAAGTTTAATGCTACTGATCTCTACCAGGCATTCCTAATGTACAATGCATTTGATGCAATGAAGAGGAAGAACAATACACCTAAAGAGCCCTCAACTTCTACCAAGACCCTTATTACATAGGAAGCATACAGGGAAATTGTTAACAACCTATGGAATTAGACTGTACTTTGAAACGAATGAATCACAGAAAGCTTACTGACCCCCTGTGATTCACTAGGGACTATTTACACTAAAACATTTATCATGTAATTTGAATTAAAACTGTTCAGCTTTTTGTGAGGAAATTTAGCTGCAAAAGAATAGATCATGTTTTAACTCTCTTGGAAACAGTTGCTAAACTGCTATGGAGGACAGTACAAAACTCATTGCTTTCCTTAAGGTATTTTCCATTTACTGGAAGCTATCAATGTGATGTTGTTGGGCAGAAAAGGGAAGAGCAAGCTGTTTACTGAAGATCCCCTCCATTAAGATATAGCCAGATCACATTGGGGAGTTGCCAATTTTTCCTCCAAAGAGTCAAGGATCTTGCTGTTGATAAATGAATTAGACCCTGCTTCCCCCCATTATGAGATAAAGCTCTCAAAATTTTACAGTAAGTGAAAAGTTCAACTTTTCTGTACTCTATTCTTCCTCTTAGATCCAGATTTGACAAAAATCTTGCAAGAAAAAAGAAAGAGCTTGGAAAAAGGTGCTTTTGAAGAGTGGTTGTTCCATAAATCTTTGTATCAGGTTGCCTCTGAAAGTCACTGTAAGAGACCCAGTATGTCAGCAGTATGTACATAAGCATGCTAGAAAAGTGAAGAGAGAAAGGGAAAACAGATGGGACACTAGATATCTGAAAAAGTTATTTAACAATGTATTCAGAGGAAGATGATCAGTGTGAAAAACCTGCCGTTCACTTACAGACTGCCTACAAGACAGCGTTGCACTGCAAATGCCATCATGGCTGTTCGGAATGCATCAGTGGCAGAGCAGAGTTATAGACTATCTATCCTGTCTGGCAGTCCTGCATTACCATGCTACGCAGCACTACTTCACTTGTTCATGCTTTTGGTCATCTTAAGCAGATCTCATCTCTTCATTTAAGTGTTGGCATCTTCACTGGCTGTTCTCCTGTCACGTTAACTGTTACAGGGCAACCAAGCATGCTCCTTGTATTGACAGTCAATAGTGAATTTGCATGTCCCAACACAAAACACAAGATGTCACTGTCCTTTTTAGATAAAGCTGCACATTCAGTCCTAAATGGAGAAGAGTTGTCAAAACATAGATAAAAGGCACAATCAAGACAGACGGAGCTATGGGATCACTCCTGAAAGCCATCCCAGAGCCAAGCCAAGGTGCCACCCCAGAAACACCCAAGAACAAGGAGCCAGAAGAGAAGTTTTAGCAGTGCCTCCAGATTATGAAAATGCCATGATGGTTCTCCCCGCTGACAAAAATTCTCATGTTTATGTCCTGTATAAAATTCACTACAGACCTTCAACAGCAGATCTCTAGATCTGCAGCCTGTGCCAACAACTTTATTTTGGTCATCTCAGTTCAGCACTATTACCTGGCCTACGCAGGTGCTGCTAATTAATCTCAGAAGCAGTGCTCATCTAGGAAAACCCTAGTAACTAAAGAGCAACAGCTGAAATACATCTTTCTGTTCCTTCCCCATTAGCCATACTACATTCTTATCAACAGTTTTCTAAAGCTGCAGTAGATCATTTACCTGCATCATCTGGTTTATTGAAATAAAATGCCATAATAGCAGCAACCAGTATCCAAGTTCTACGTTATGCCTGACAGGAGTTTGGAAATACTAATGATGCAATTGATGAACAAGAGAAGAAATTCAGGGAACTTCATTAATTTGAGTCTCAGTCTCAAAATTCTTCTTATTCCTATGTAAGAAAGCAATGCAGGAAAGAAAAGAAAAAAAAATTAAAATCACAGCATGGAAAAGACAGTGCCAGACTGCTTGAAAATGGAAGATATTCTCAAGATATTTGCTAAAATAGTAATGATGCTCTTCCATCACTACAGTCAGAGCAAGCTAGCCGTACCAATGGGAAAAAAAAAATTAGAAATCACCAAACAGACCTAGCCTCAGAGCCTTCCCAAACAAAGCGCCTGAGTGATAGTGCAATATATGGAGAACAGTAATCAAGTAAAAAAAGATTCCAGTGAAAGTGTATACAGACTTTCAATAACATGTTGGCCCAAGATCATGAGTATTTCTGGAGCTCCTACCATTTATTTGTATTACCAGTTAATAAATACCAAATTTGATCCACATCGTACTTTATTCAGCTGCAAATTGTAACAATACACACACAAAAATTCAGAATCTGTTAGAGTTATGAAATTGCTATTTTAAGCCTCCCCAGGTTCTTCCAACAGTAAGTTTTCCGTTACTCCTTTTTGTTCTTCCACTCTCCCCCACAAGTTAAGTCTGGGTTTCTTGAGAAAACAGTAAATCAGACTGACAACTACCAAACAGTGAACTGCAGTTAAGCTGGACAGTTCACGCTGTCACACCCCTTTCAGAGCGACTGAATTCTGACTTTCACAATGCTTCTGAAGTATTCCATATTTAAACCCTTACTCGCCAAGGAAACCCAAAAGGGAGCGGCGAGTGTTCAACATTTCTAAAACACAGATGTCACAGACTTACAGGATCTCCACAAGAAGCTGGAGTGGGGTACAAGGATGATGCTCTATAGGACACACTAACAGACTAGCTGAAGGAAAAAAAGATTTCAAGGAAAGACTCCTTTTAATGCCAACTTCTTTCCCCCCAAAATTATGTTAGCACTAGGGACTGCCGGTATTTCAGCCACACCTAATATACAAGTGAACTGGACATTTTTGAGTTGTTTTTAAAACATATGTGAAAACATTATCGAATCTTTAGAAACACCAGAGAAAAAATGCTGCCTGAATTATAACAACCTACAACAAATAATTTCGTATATGATTCTGCACTTTATAAACAAAACATAGCATCAACTCCATGAACTGTGTTTGCATATGAAAGAACGTTTTTCTTAAGTCTACAAAAGTCAGCCTCTGATGACTGTATGTCAAATGGAAATATCAATGGCTTCCACAGAATGCTAAATCCTACAGGTTATATTCCAGCAGGATTTACCCAAAATCTGAAATTCCAGCACGTATTTTTGGTTCAGGTTCTGGGTAACTACCAGGAGAGTTTTAAAGACAGGCCTCTTGTACATAATCATCTAAAACTCCAAAGCACTTCTACAAATCTCCTTTTCCATAGTTTGCATTTGAGGAGATTGGAAGCTATAAAAAGGTCCAAAGAAACAAAACCAGCATGAAACATTTAGTGTTAACCATCCAAATTTCCATGACAGCAGCTTCAGTGAGCTCACCTCATTGGTACTACAGCAGCAGACCAATGGTCCAGTAAATGTAGAGGCAACTGTTAAGATCTAATAAAAGTAAGATATTTGGTTACAGAGCTCCTTGAAATAAACACATAAAACCCCCAAAATGTTTGGTTGAAAAAGAAAGGGGCTGTTTAGTTTAGCTCAGCTTTGCCATTTTCAGTAGCTGGGAGTGTGCCTGTGTAACTATGCACAAGTAGTCTGTTCTCCCCAAACCTGCAATTTCACACAATATCTGTACCTGAAAATCCTGTTTGGTTACTGCATATCAAAGGTTACCCCTGGAAAAAAACATATGTTTTTGATTACAGTGACGATGCTGTAAAGGCACAAAGAGAAGCATTCATATGTCCAAAGACAGCAACTTGTGAGCTGGGAAGAAGCGTCCAGCTCCGTCAGCCAAGATGAATTTTTGCTTTGTTTTGTTTTTCAAATGTGACCTTCAACATGCATGCTTACATGCACACTGCCCTGAGAATGGAAGGCAATACATGGTTTTACTCTCTCTTCACAGTGCTTCAGTTAGTGACAGACAGCACTCTAGCTCACAGAAACTCTGGACAACCTCTTCAGGCCTGAAATTCTCACAAACCAGCAGCCAAAAGGTCAACGTCCCAATAAAACAAAAATTCTCTGATGGTCCCCCATTCCTCGCATCATGGCCAGCTACCGGAAAGCTATGTGTATGCTATTTGTCCAGCTTCTCTAACTGGATTCTCAAGTATTATACAGGTGCGACTATTTCTCTATTTTAATTTGGGCCAGGAACATGTTTGAGAGTGGATTATCCCAATCCACTTCTTGTGCAGTGGACTGTGCTGTGGAGCTGTCTCCAAGTGCCTGAACTGACATCCATTTAAACAGAACTAAATCTTCATTTTGTTGTGTTTCACTGCAAACAGGCATTTGGTTCACAGAACCAAACTGGGACTAGTTCCAAGTAAAACCCACTTCCCCAAACCAGGTACACAACCTGTCCTCAGGACCAGCAGTTTCCCTTGAACAATGTTACTCTATGCTACTTGCTAACACAGATGCAACCTACAGGTGATGCCATCCAGGCTAGTAACTGCAGCTTTCCCACACCTGGCCAGCTGATCCAGGAATACTGGCCTAGCCTTTTGGAAACTTGCAGAAACAACAGAAAAGAGGTAGCAGAAACCCAGTTGCTACACTCTAGTCTACCTCGACACAGTAAAGGTGCCTGAACCTCTCTCTTGCTTCTCAGTAAGCAAACTGTGTTTTTCAGAAAGATTTTACTTTAAATTCTCCTATTAAAAATTTATATTTATGCATTAGTTCATCTCAGGATTTGTTACTGTAATTTGGTTAAAAAGCAAGAATAATGGAAAACAATTCAGATACAACTCAGTACAAATAACTCATTGATAAAACCAATATACAGTGGTTAATGTTGTTCCTTGCCTCAGCTTCTGCTCTCCGAGTTCCAGCTGCTCTTCCCAGCTCTACTGCCTCACCTCTCCATGCAAACTAGTAAGCACGCTCCTATTTGGGCATGTCTCTCGACATACTTTGTATATCTTTACTGATATATAAAATATTAACAAAACCAAGGCTGAGATTTTTCTTTCCTCAGTCATTGCCACCCATGAGTATTTCAGCTTGAACAGTTGAGCTGTAAAGGCTTCTAATAAAAAAAAAATTATAGCCAAGCTATAATTCAATTAACAGTGTTTCTATTGAAGATTTACTTGCTAAGTCACTGCCCAACCTCTGTACCCCATAAAAAAACCTCAGCTCCTTCAACTTTAAGAAGTCTTTTAAGCCATTTTATTTTAAAATCTTAAGTATTTACTGGTTGGCACAGTAAAAATGTTCCAACATCCTCTTAAAGCAGAGGTTTCTCAGAAATGCTGCAGCTTCTATATTCAGGATGATGGGAAATTACAAACTGGAATTGTCTTGCAGTTCATCCCTGAAGAAAGAGGTGCTTTGCCCAACTTTTCCCTGAAAGATACTTCTGCTGGGGGAACCCAGAGAGAAACTGCTGCTTTTGTGTTCTTAGAAACACCTCTAGTGCACATAAAAGACTGTTTCAGTATAGTGGTCTTCCAAAAAGCAGGCTATGATATGAAACAGTGTTTTAGATCATCAAATGTAAAGCAAATAAACTGTGGTGCCCCATATATATATATGGCAAAAACCTAAACAAACCCTTAGTTGTACCGTCCATCTCTGATGGGACCTGGAGTTTTCCCTGATTCTGCAGGATTTACTAATATTTTTGCTATTGGTTTGGTCCAAAACAAGTTAACCACATGAAGACAGCTAACAGCACCAATTTCCAGGGAGCTTTTCAGCAAAGGAAAGCAAACAGTTTGACAGGAGCCTGAAGTTCTGTTTTGAATTGCAGAGGGCAGGACTTGTACAAACCAGCAAGTTCAGCTATCTCATCGGGCTTGGCTTGTTAAATCTGAAGGTCAACATGAACCCAAAAGCAGATACTCATAAGAAATTAATTCAGAAAGGCATAAATGATTCAAGAGGAAAACCTTGGTAAGTTGCAATCTACATGGCCAGGAATTTCACTATGGAAAGCACTACTCCTTACAAAGCACCCATAACGTACCTTACAAATGCAGAGGACACTGCCCTACTACATCTGCCCACCCACATAAAAGCCGTGTGAGCCAGACTCTATTCTGGCCCTCTCCCATCAAATCAGGGACATCTCAGCAGAGCGGGTGCAATTCAGGCCTGGTCTGCAGAAAAAGAAATGGAAGGACGAAGAATAAAAGCAAACAGCTCCAAAGGGAATGTAACTGCTGCGTAACAGAGGGGTTTCACCACAGGACTGGCTTCATTTCAAATGCTGAGCGCATATTCCTCGGTCATTGCTCAGACCCCCGTGGGGGAAGGTGGGGAGTGACTGGCATACAGAAAACAGCACATTTCAACTGCTCGGCATTTTGTGCTAATCTATATTTATCTGAAAGCTGCCAATTGGTAACAACATTTTTCCCCCAGTATAAACTGACCTGGAAAAACACACTGAGCAGTAACACAGTGTTCTCTGACAGGGGTATTGTGTGAACTCAGGCTCCAAAACCCAGCTCCGGCAAAAATCTGAACTTTCTCTTTGCCACGCTGCTGGCATCCGGCCTGGGAGACAAGTGAGGGTCTGTCCCTCCAGCCCTACCCACAGCATCAACAGCTTCAAGGAGATTCTTCCACAAGTGAAACTGCGGCATTTGAGCCTTCCCTCCCCAGTGATCCCCAATTCTTCCCCAACACTATTTCTCTATTAACTCTCTGATTCTTGATACAGTAGCCAAGTATTCAAATTCATTTACAAAACGGGTTTTCAGGGGTAAACACACTAACACAAACAAGGGTTGTACCCCACAGGATACCACCACAATTTATTCACCTCCCCAAAGAATCTACCATCCTAGAAGTAAGGGCTTAAAAGTAAGACAGGCTTCATAAATCTCTACATTTACTGGGTCTTAGACAGTGTTAAAATGCCTGGTTATGAGGGCTCCTTAAGAGACCAAACCTCAATTTGTTTGGCTAAAATGCAAGTCTTTCACTGAGGGATTAAAGACACCCCAAGGTGCTCAACTTTGCTGGAAGCTGTGGGGAATAAAGGAAAGAGGCACGTCAGCACAGCTGGAACAAAACATCCTCATAACTGAGTGTGATATATCCTAAAACAGACTAGCAAAAAAGCCAAGATCACCCTTTCAGAACACTCCTGAAAAGGAAAAAAAGGAGGGGGGAATTTCTTGGGCTTCCTGATTTTCAGTCTCTCATTCCTTCGCATCCTCTTCCAGAAGGCAAATTAATTTCATTTGTAACTTCTGACCTAAACTAAGAAGTGGATTGTTACTCCAATGCATTCTCCCCCAGAGGTCTACTAGGCACTCTATTATTTAGAAAATAGCAGAAATAACGGCAAAACATCAGCAAGACCAATTCTAACACAGCATATTAAGCTATATTAGGATTCCAAGAAAAACAAGTGGCATTTCCAATATTATTAGAATTACTACTTCAGTAACGTTTCATGGCACATGTCAAGTAACTAAGCCTTGCTGCACTGAATAGCGTAGAAACTGTCTTGATGCCTTGAGAGCTCCCCAAACTGAAGAAAGCTCACAGGCAATTCTGACTCATTGAGTAGTCCTTGGAAAAAAACCACAACAACCTACTTCTTGCTTTGCTATTGGGAATATACCCTAAAATCTGTCTTCAGAGCAGAAGAAATCCAAACAATCAGCTTCTCAGTCAAAGGTCCAAGATGAGCCAAACCAGCTGGGGACAGCTACATTATAAACCCACCCTTTTCTGCCAGTGCTGGTGGGCTATTCTCAGAGGTTCCTCGGGCTGCAGCAAGAAACCCTGCTGGTCTCAGTTCCCCTCAGGAGCCAACTGGGAACATCCCCTTCCCACCTGCTGTCCTGCGGATTGGAGGCAGCTGACCAGGGTTGATTGATCCATACCAGCAAAATCATTACAGAAGAAATCTTGATTTAAATAATGGAACCTTGCTTTGCATTTTGCCTTAGTTATTTTCTTCACCGGTTCCTTGTTGGTTTAAAATCCTTTAGACAAAAGACTCACTATGTATAAATTGCTTAACCAGCTGAGAATCTGAGGACACATTTACTCAAATTCTCTATTTATACAATTTATTACACTAAGAACTGTTTCTTACTTTCTATTTCTTCAGCAATCAGTTCTTTAATTCTGGTTTCTGTCAAGCTGCTTCTGAATAGAAACACGCATTATAAAATCAAGTCAATTGTAGACAACTAACACTCAACTTGGTTTGGTCTTTTATTTCCACTTTAACTAAAGCCGTATTAAATATGATGGAAACAGAAATAATACTACTTTTAACAACTATCACTGTACTATTGTGTCCCACTAATGAATTAGTGGTGTGCAAGTACACCATAAATCAGTAAAAATCTGCGTTTCTATCTATTTTTTTTTATTTGCAGACTGAAAACGCTGATGGTTTTTGACTCCAAAATGGTTTCTTTACTTTTAGTAACAGTTACTGCAGTGGACTAAACTTAATATAAATTAAAATATCTCTGTGTACCTACAAAAGTGACTGTATTGTCTACCCACAACAGTGCAAAGTTAGTTTATACTTTCAATAAACTATGTTTTAAGGTGCTTAGTCAAAGGTTTCCCTGAAGTCAGTTGTCTGACTTTGTACAAAACCATGCAGGAAAAACAGGTATAACTATTCTTTTTTATTTAAATAATTTTAGGAGATTAAAACAAGTCAGTACTTAAGAATCCATTATCCACCAAGTCGTCATTCAAGTGGTTTAGCCAGCATCCATATGGCCAATGTGGGCAACACCAACCCACGTAAGATTCAAGCAGGGCTTTATCCTGCAGCCCAGAATGGGGCCCCACGACCCAGCCTGGCAGCACTGCAAAACTTATCCCCAAGGAGCCTGCGTGTAGGTAGGAGACAAGCTGGGTAAAGTAGCACGTAAAAACCTGTAATGAAGACATATTAAAAGGTAATGTTTGCACAAACACTAGGGACCAATTTTATTGCGTATGGGAGTAAATTACTTCATTTGTAAGTATCTGCAGGCCTGGGGACTTGCACAATGACACTAAGTGCTCATGTTACTGGGGGGGGGTGGGGTGGAACTCAATCTTAAGTAATAGATGCAGGGTGAAAGCTTTGTTTTGAGGGGGCCAGCTTCCTCCCTCCCACATCCCGCAGTTGTTCCTCATTCTGGAATGGGCCACCATCTTATAAAAACTGGAAAGGCTTGCATTTGTGTTGAAAGCCTACAGCAGTAGCTCCTACGTTCTTACTGATCAGATTTTGGCAGGCAGGAAAGCTTTCTCCGTTAACAAGCCTCACTTTATATTTCTAAATACACTGCTTTGCTTTCCCTCCCAAATTAGCACTGATGATTAATGGCCATTAAAAGAATAAAACTAAACACTTGTGAGGAACCAGCACTGGAATAATTAGTTCTGAAAGCCCAGAAAACACTCCTGAAAGCAGAGTTAGAAGTGTATTTCTGCAAGAGCTTCTGTTACTCTCTCAAAAAATGCGGCCAACTCTGTGCGCTAGAAGTTCTGCCTTGTACCTCCTCCAAGACTAACTCCTCTCTGACTAGCTGCTTTGTCCAGCTGACGAGTGAACAATGAGAGGGGAACACAGGCCACCCCTTGGTGGCATCCCTGAACTATTTACTCGACAGCATCATTTTTGACAGCAGCCACCTGTATGATATTGGCGCGTTTGTAAGAGTCGGCATAGAAATCAGCCAGTACCATTCCCTCGAATAACACAGCAAGTCAGGCCTTACATCACCCCCAAGACAGAGGCACAGTGATGACAGGAAAAGGAACTACTTTAACAAGCTCTCCACCTGGGAGCTCTTTAAACAGACAAAAAAGCCAACTGGAAAGAGGAAAGGATATTTTTCAGGGCATGGCTAAAATTAAGCAGGCTCCTTTTAAGACAGAATAGAGCAAATCCTTCTGAGAATCTGAATGAAGGCAACAGAGTCACACATCAAGCTCTTCCCTCTTACTATCTTCCCAGGGTAGGTATTTTACCTGTTACATATTCAGGGAGAGGGATGCATAACAGTGATTAAGCAACTGACCATTTACACCTGGCAAACTAGAAAGGAGAATGGGGTTTTACGTAGTCTGCCTAGTAGGCTAGGCTGCCTGCTAAACTTCAAGATACAGTCTTTTCTTTTCCCCCAGCTAATTCCTCCAAGGAACCCCCAATTCTTGCCTGTCATACAGCTGTTTCACCCACTTGTCGTCTTCTACACTTTCTACTGTGCGTCATGACAGAATATCATACACAGCTCATTTTAAATTCACAACAACCATCAGTTTGAAAAACAAAAATTTTTTTTGAAACATCAGCTCAAGAATAATATTCTAGATTTCTTTAAGCATCTCTGCTGCTTTGCATCCACATGTAGTTTCACAGTTACAGTGTAAAATCCTACTGAAGCCCTAGACACACAGATGTATAAGCTAGCACGACACATGCATTGTCATACTTAAACAAGTTAAGTCTCCCATTAAAAGCTAACTTACTGTTCTTCGTAAATTCAGAGTATGACCAAAAAGAAAAAAAAACAAAACAAACCAGGAAGAAAGCCTGAAACAAACAGTGGGAGTGCTGTTACACATTCTCGGGAGCACACAAGAAGCGTTAAGACTTGAGCAGGCAGTAAGACCACACCTTCCGTGCAGTTTTCATTACAGCTCTCCCCTTCTACAGATCCGCCGCAAGGTAGAACCGCCAGCCAGAACTGCAGCTTCGTTTTTAACCCCTCAACCCAAGCCATGAGTTTGCCCTTGCTGTTCGAGCGCTTCTCCTTTTCCCTGGCTGAACAATACAGCAGGGCTCTGCTCCCTTCCCAGAGACGGCTGACCTGCCTCGAAATTAACCGCGGACATCCGCAAACTCTTAGGCTGGACTTTACTCCCCGAGAGCGGAGGGCGGCGGGCGCCTACCTTAGCCACCCAGCTGAACAATGGTGACATCCTACGAGCTCCGCCGCGGCGGCCGGCGGCGATCCCCGGCTCCGGCCGCCCCTCTCCGCCTCTCCCCGCCGCCTCATGCGCCGGGAGGGGACCCAGCCCGCCCGCAGCTTCCACCCCGCCGCCGCCGCCGC
>JAVKLA010000053.1:22662908-22694084 GCA_034782735.1 Sagittarius serpentarius
CTGCGGGGCGGGCAGGGAAAGGGAGGGCCGGGGCCGGGGCCGGGGCCGCGTCCCGCCTCCGCCGCGCTCCGCCTCCGCCCGGGCGCCCCGCGCCGGGCCGCCGCCCCCCGTCCCCGGCAAGGCGGGAAGGGAGCGGGCTCGCCCTCCGGCAGCACGCCCGAAAACGCAGACAGCCGCCCGCTACCTCGTCGCGCTGCCCTTTTACGTAATTCAGTTCAAAAGACAGGATTTGCAACTAGTAAAAAAAGAAAAGAAAAAAAAAAAACAACCCCACCCCACGCGGTCCATGTAACTGCCTGGGAATACGCTGGCACCGAAGCCATGCTTCGCTTTAAAGGATCGAGCAAAAAAACATCTGTTTGAAACCACTGTGAAATGTTACACTTCCAGTCAGGCTCGCCATTCATGTGTAGATAATGGCATTTGACGTCACATACTAGCAGCTCTACTTTCAGAAAGAAGGTGTTGAAGAAGAGAAAAAAACCAGTACGGTACAAGTCAATAGTATGCGTGTTTCTGGCAGGTCAAGAGATGTGACCTGCCACCCAGACAGGAAAGGTGTTCATTCCTGTTGTTGCTCTGGCTGGGCTGCCTGTGAACACACACCCCCTACTCAGTGGCTGTAGTGCTGCCTGAAAACAACTCATTTTCCTCAGCTTGGAGGAAGGGCACAGAACGAGACAAAAAAGGCTTGGATTTCACATAAAATAATCCATTGGGCCCAAAACAAAAAGCCCTTCATTTTCTATCACCTCACAGAAACAAAATGAAGAACTAGGTTTGCACAATTGTAATGGGAAAGCGTAGGGGTCTGTTCTGCACTTCTTCCCAATAAAATCCCAACTGCTCAAAGTTAGATGTCAAAGTGCCAAATTCAGCTCTTTGCATTGCCCAAAGACACTCTCACTGAGACAGTCACCCCACTGGGATGAATCACCCTGCATGTGCTTGCACTTGCACGCTCAGGGCCAACGGAATAATCTCCAGGTTGTGAGCTGACACTGTCCCACTCGTCTAAGTTATTAAACAACCATATGAGCAAAAGTGACACCCACGCACACGGGCTGGGGAGAAGCAGAGCCAATCTCACAGCTCACTGAGGCAAAAAAACAGGCAGTTTCCGCCCCTGCCCCAGACTGCATCATCCTGCAGCCCTGGGTTTGCTTCACACAAAGCAAACGAAGCAGCCGCCAAGAGAGCTGTGTCACCTCCTAACGCTGCGCTGCTGAGTGCCGTAGCACTAGCTGTGTGTCTATAATGGGCCTGAGAGGTGGGCTGAGAGGGCAACACAAAAGCCGTTCTTCTCGAGTGGTACCTGTGGCATCCGCAGTACCTAAGCATGATGCTTCCATTCACTTCCTCCTGAGGAACAGAGGATCACAAAACAACAAACCAGAATGCTGATGCAGAACACTAACACCTACCCAGGAAAGGTGGCACACAAAGAATTGTGCCAGTGAAGTGTCATGTCTCTGTCGTGGCCAACGCATCACCAGTACTCTGAGAATGGAGGTATCTGACTGCAGTGGATATATGAGCCCGTGCACGGCTGTGCATACCCAGGCCTGGCCTGGCCCAGCAGCACCGTGGCCCCGCTGAGCTGGTGGTGGTGGTGGGACTGGGGGGATCTGCTGCCACTGGATGTTAGCACTCTCTAGCTAAATACTAGTTTACTCATCTGTAAAATTCAGTCTTGACCAGTTTCACTAGCTTGCTCAGACACACAGCTAATCAGGGGAAGAAATTTGATGTCAGAATTTGAAATCCTTTTCCTGAGCAACATTTGCCAGAGAGCCACAAAATGCTACCAAATGTGAGCTAATAAACCTGCAAGAAACTTACTTAGGGTGACCTTCTCACGGTTGGAGAGCCCAAGGCCTGCCTGGACCTGGTTTTTAATCATAGAATCATAGAATGGCTTCGGTTGGAAGGGACCATCAAAGGTCATCTAGTCAACGCCCCTGCAGTGAGCAGGGACACCTTCAACTAGATCAGGTTGCTCAGAGCCCCATCCAGCCTGGCCTTGGATGTCTCCAGGAATGGGGCCTCCACCACCTCTCTAAACAACTTACAACCTACGCTACAGTTTCTGGAATTAAAACCATAACAAATACATTTCATATTTTCATAAAAGGAGAACAGAGATTCTTTTATTAATAGTTCAACAGGTTAAAGTAGAGGTGATTCGTAAGGATGGCCGACAGCTCATTCTGTCATTACAATAGTGGCCACGGACAGTTTGATTGCATGGATATTCTTAGCCATAAGCCCAATAAATGACTAAATATGACCAACACTCATTCTGGTAGTGGTCTCTAAAGGTTTACTGGCATGATAAAGGGAGAAATTTTCACTGTTGCTACTGTTCATGATGTATAGAGCACATACATGAATAAATAATGTCTATTCTCAGGGCTTTAAACTAGGCACCTTACAAGAACACTGGAAGTATTACCATTTGAAGGACAGAGCTGGGTCTGCTTTTATTTTCTAGAGCAACTGAGGGCAAGAGCAAGGCAGAATGTTCCTTATTATGTGCTGCTTACAGTTGTACAGTATATCCACTATTTGGTGGTAGCATTAGAGTTGCATTTCTCTAACATCGAGTGTGAACAATATAATTTCTAAATAATTATTTCTTCTCCTTTCTCTGAGGAGATTGTGCCTGCTTGCAAGTTTTTCCAGCTCCCCCTTCCTGACTGGCACCCTTCCACAGTTTTAAACTAACAATACACACATCTCCTCTGAGTCCACATTAAATGCTGATGTTGGTCAGGAGATCTGGCTTCTCGCCCTGACTGCAACTGGCTCAGAGAGCCATCCCCAGTGCGTCACTTCACACTACTTAGCTTCTAAACCTGTTGCATGCAATTGTTATAGTGATGTCTGCATGATTTTAAATGCACTCTAAAACCTTCTACGTGCTTCTACAGGACTGGGAGGAACAGTGGTCTTGCGACGAAGACACTGAATTAGGAGACAGAGTAACAGTGAATGAATTGCAGCTTCTGCTGTTAACATGACTTTCAGGCATGCTGCATCACTGCGCTCTGCTTCAGTTCATCTGTTAAATGGAGATGATATCTGCCAACCTGGAAGGAAGGAGGAGTGGGCACTCTTTGGCATTTGGGAAACAGCTGGCAGCTAGGCTTAAGTGTTCAGATATAAAAACATTTGGTAATGCATGAAATTCTTCAGTGTAAATGAAAAGGTCGCTGTGTTGCTCACCTTCCAAAAAAGATAGATTTAGTAATGTGGTGGGAACAATAACTGCATTCATTTTTCAGGATGTTCAACTTTCTAAAAACAGAACCTCTGTATTTTTCTATTTTAAGTTTGGCTTGTGCAAATAACTGTCTCTCCAAAAATACTATATATCCATTTTGGGTAAATGGAAAAATTCAGGGCCGGGGAGTAACATCTGTATTGCATAAACAGTAAGTAGCACTTGACACCATCTTAGATAAGTGTATGATCTTTTAAAAAAGAAAACAAAACCCTCATTCCTATGAACTGTTCCATGTTATCATGGAAAATATTAGCAAGATATCTGTGGCTGTTTTTAAAATAGTAGCAATTAAAATACTTCAAAGCCACAACTTAAAGCTTACATCGTCAGAAAGATGATCTTTCAGTTTTACAGATGTCCTTCATAAATTTACACATACACAAATACCCCCATTATTTCTCCTCCAACAAAGCTCTCTCCATTAAAAGAAACCATTTGGAGATAAGGAAAGAGATGCGAGATATACGGAAATGTTAAGGAGGCTGCAGTCAACCTTTTAACTCAAGAGGAATATTTTCTGACTCATTCTCCTCCTATTTCAGTTTTCTTTAGGTTTACTGCCTGTAAATATTTTTGAGACTCTTCACAGTCCATCACCACTGAATGATGTCTCACAAGAGGTTGCATTAAGGGTATAGCCACACTGTATTACCTGAGAACTGGCCTCTCCTGTTGCTTTTGTGTTAACTCTGGTGGCGGTTTTACAGCAGATCCCATTCCCTTTTGAAGTTTTTTCCTCTGAATTGTACTTAAACACGTTTTGGCAGCTATTCTTCTCATGAATTATCCCCTCTGCCCACACTCACTGTTAAAAGTTTCATTTCTCTCTTCTTTGCCTTTACACAAGAAGGTGTCCATAAATTCAGCTGAAAAAATGCTAGAAAATAATATGCCTGCCAGTAATTACCAGTACCCATTATTTGGCCTTTGTTGAAAAACACCCACAATTTTTATCCTTTATTACTTAGCTGTCACTGTTCATTAGGATTTCCTGGAGCCTTCCATTCCCATTCCAAGTAGTAGACTAGATGCTTTCTACTTTATCAGAGGAAAAAGACAGAAAGTAAGTAACTGCTGTGAGAGTACTGTTTGTCACATGAATTGAAAATGTAATAGTGTTTCAGATCTTAGATACAGCTGTATTACAAGATACCAAAAAAAAGGTGTCTATTTAAGGAAACCCCAGACTTTTATGGCACCTCCATATGATGCAAGATGCAACCAATGATTCACCTGGATGCACTGAAGGAAAAAGAGTAATGAATCCTCTGGATTTCATCCTACCCGAAGACTCAATCAAGCCTGACTAACTGGCTTCTGAACAGATAATGTGGTGAAGGAAAGAGTGAGCTTTGTTACTTCTTTTGGGTAAATTACAAGCAAACTCATTTTTTCTTAATACAAAATAAAATAAAAGATTAATCACAAAACCAAACTACCTTACCAAACAAGATCTGCATCAGCCCCCTGATGAGAGACAACAGCAGTATCTGGCAGTGGCTGCCCCCTTAACACAAAGTGCATAGGAGCCCACTGCCCTGAGCTGCGCATCCACGCTAAAGATGAAATCCAGCTCTCACCAAAGAAAATGGGATGACTTTCTTGGTGGTTTCCAGATACTCAGCGGAAACAGAAAGGACAGTGTTTTGGGTAATCTTTGTACTGTTAGGGAGTTAAGAGTGTGGATGGAAGCGTTTTGGCTATTTGCTAACCAACAGCAAATACGAAAAATGCAAGACGTCGGGCCAGTGCCCAGAGATAACAGGCAATTCACTTGCCATGTGGCAGACAGAAGAGAACAATTCCTCACCAGAGTGCTGGGCACTGACTCAGCAGTGGAGCCCTTTCCAACCTGTCCTGTAGGTTTTAGCTTATATATGATTGTCTTTTCAGCCACAAAATTTGTAACTGCTAAAATGCTTTGATTCGAGTGACATTAGCATTTCCTGCTCAGGAACGAAAAGCAGTGTTGGTGATGGGTTATCTGTCCTCTTCCCTACCAGCAGTACCTAACAGAGTGTCAGAGCGTAAGAGGGTTACCGTGTGCTGAGGCTCATTTGGGATCCTGCGTCTCAGCGAGAGGACTGAGGGGAGGAGGGATCTGTGAAGGGAAAGGTGATCCTAGACCATGTAGGAGAGAAGCACAAGAGCCCCGTCACTCAGCAGACAGTGGAATGAAGTCTCCTTGGGCAAGTGCTGTCCTGCAGGCAAGGTTAGATCAACCAGAGTGAGGTCATGAGAGTATTAGATGATAAAATGCCTCATGAGGTTGCAGTAGCTTTCCTAGTTGCTACTCTCATCTTAAGATTCTTCCCCGTGGGTCTGTTCTGGACAAAAGCATTCAGACATTCCTTTTCCCTTGGAAAATGTCTATCTAGAGAAAATGGATTGTTTTTCTTGTGCCCCATTATAAGGCAGTTCTGGGTGACAGCAGATGCTGGGCTGACCAGTCAGGTATCTTGAATGGAACGGATCATCTCTTAGCATTTGATTCAGACAGTTCAGAGTAGAAAGGTTTTGGTGAAGTCCTTAATCAAACAAGGGACTGATGAAAATACTACTCATGGGATGTGGAACCCATCATCCCATCAGGGACCTCTCTTTGCATGAGGATGAGTGTTACAGAGAATCTAAAACCAGAGAAAAGTAGCTTTACCTTCAACACCTGAAGTGGGCTACAGGAGGAAAAGCTGATAAGAGGACACTTTTAGATGTACAGTATCTGACCAACAAACATGACGCATGCCAAAGGTACCCACAAAGTCCAGGTACAGAGGGAAAGCAACGTACAGAGAAAGAAAGAGAGGTACCCAAGGCTATATTGTTACACTGATTATGTAAACACAATCTAGCTTTAGGGTCCTAGTGCCCATTTGTAAACATTAAGGCCATCTGATAACAAAACACTCATCTGGACTGAAATCATCTTGCCGCTTCAAACACTTCCAAAAACATTGATGAGTAAAACTTGGATTGGCAAGCTTTATGCTGGATTGAGTATTTTTTTATCTTCCCACAGACAGCAAAAAAAGGCCTAAAGCTGTCAGGAACTCTGCCATGGATTTTGACTAATTCTGCTCAAGCATGATCATATGTCTGCATTTGACCAAGATCAAATGTGCACTACTGAGTGATCCAATTGTAATCAACCAACCAGATCTCTATAAATGAGTGGAAAACCACAGCCTGAATCTGCAGATAAGTCCAGGCAGACTTGTGAAGAGATCACTTTGATCTGAATAGCTAGATGTAAAAAACCCACAAGGACAATGTGGCAAACGAGCAACGGCAGAAACTCTGCGCATAGTGAGGAACTGCCACACAGAGACATCACAAGTTCCACGTGTTTATTCTGTTTGGTGACAGAGGGTTTTCTGGCAGCCGTGAAACTGGAGTAGGAAGAGTGAAGCACAGGCAGAGCAAACTGGCAAACTGCAGAAGCAGATTACAGAGCTCAAAACAAATGGGGATGCTCCCAGTGCGCAGTGACAAAGACACAGGTCGAGCCCTTGAGATCATCAGCTAGGTCTTGACTGTGGCTGAAATGGCTGGAAACCCCGTTTTTCTACCTGCAGGGCAATACTTTTTGGTCTTCTCAGTGTCACCAAGGTGAGGGACAACTAGCTGAGCTCTCCAGGCTGCTGAGGCAGCTCTGGGGGAGAGAGCAGCAGCCGCCACAGGGACAACACACACCTGCACACACACTCTGACACAACTGGATAAACCATAAAATATTAATGATGCAAGACTGCTTATTTTAAAAATCTCCCTGACAATGGGACATAACGGATGTGAGAATTAAATGGGGATTAATGTCCCCTGGCACTAGATATACGGCCATGGAAGGACTTTGCACCCTTTTCCTCCAGTCTCTCTCTGCTTCCTTGCGGCAAGCACTGGAAGGTCTCAGGAGAAAAACAACCTGTCAACGTTTAAGAAGTATTTTCTGATATGCAATTAATTAAAGGTTCTACTTAAAGTGTTCCTGGATCTTGAAACTTATATGGTTAACCCAAGTTACTCAGATGGGAAGAAAGACACTTCATTTGAAAAATAATGTCTCATTTCCTTTGTGGAGAAGCACTACCTCACAACAGAAAAAAACAAATTAAATGCTAAGCACTTCTACTTCCAAAAATGGACAAGTTACGTAGTAAAAAAAGTCTAGAAAGTGTTGAGGAAAACCAGACTATGAACAGAAAATGACAACTCACTTGACTAGTTAAAATCAAAACATAATTATAAAATTTATTGATTCCCTATGTGCTACGGGAGATACATATACTATGAATGCCTATTTCTGTTACATGGGACTTCATGTTAGTTAAGATCTCCATATTCATTTTATCCTATTAGAACACCCTAGTAATGAATAATATAAAATGAACGATATTGTCTGCATAATTTTACAGATTTATAGCCTAGCTCTTTGTTCCCATAATTAACTTAAACACAAAAATAGTCCCAGCACCCTAAACATACTATTTCGTGGACTTCAGTTGCAACAGTAAGAGACTAGTAAAGTATATTGAGTTCCACAGTATGGAGAGTCATGAAAAGCAGCCAGTCTTCTCAGTTCTCCACAATTTACTGAATAACTTAATAAATCTACTTCTAACAGCATTGATTTCTCATGACAGAATTTAGCTGCAATCCCCATACACAGTAGACAGATTCTACTGGACTTTTACTGTAGTTCAGATACTCTAAAGCAACATCCATTTCAGGAAACTGAAAAAATCAACAGTTAGAATAGAACTTTTAAGTGTTAACCATTCCACCCCCAACCCATAATATTCTTGGTTTTGCTGGAAAGAGCTTAACAACAAAAAATACCAGTTCAGGTTTATCTCTCAGCAGGTGTGTAGGGTCCAGAACTTAACTACAGTCAATGGAGCTATATTGCAATTTTCATATGATAAGCATCTGGGTGTAAAAGCTATTCATTTGAGAAGGATCCAATCCTGCCCCCACTAAAGTCATAGACCAAGTTGCTACTATATCCTTATGCAGCTTAAACGTAGATAACAAAAAGAAGAAACAAGTACCATGTTGTCCTGTTCTTTTCCAGAATCAGGCTGAAGAAATTTTAATTTCTGTAATGTTGCCCTCATATCATAGGCCTCCCTGGTCCAGTGCTCTTGGATAAAACCCCAGTGGGAGAACTGCAGCAGCCTCCCGAGAACTACAGCAGTCTCTCGCAGCCGATTAAGAAGTGCACTCAGCAACCTGCCCGGCCCTCACTCCGAACCGCTTCTCATCACCAGCCTTTCATATGATTACAAGCTGCAGCACAGTCCTTCCCTAGATATTTCCTGTGTAATGTGGAATTAAGAACACCACTGGAACCTACCAACGTAATAATTGGCATGTACGGTAATTTTGCATGGTGCATATAAATCTGCATTTTTATTAAATTACGTGTGATCTTTATTTTGCTGTGTTGTGCTGTGGATTATATTCCTTCTCAGCTGTCTTGAACGTGGAAAATTTTATCAGCAATGTTCCCTTGCACACACTTTTAACTTACTGTTTCTTAGCTCTCCCCTTCCTACCCTCTTCTCAGGGCTTATTAACCCATTGAGTGTATCTTTTGCAGTGATGTGGACTCTTTTGCTCTTGTGATTTTATGTATTTTTGGCTAAGTCATACCATCTTTCAATTACAACAAAACATCTTTAAAACCAAGATTCAAACACTGTCTCTACCAATCTGAAAAAAACACTTTCCCCACAAATTCAGTTAGCTTTCTATTCAAAAGTCTGCAGCTCCTGGTTTCATTACAAACAACATTCCACATTTAGTTATTTAAACAAATTCTGTTTTGGTTCCTAAAAACACCCTGGAAAACATTTGTGAAATATAACACACAAGACAGAGACTTTTAAAATATAGCAATAGGATTTGTCCTATGGCTCTTCTGTGGTTTTGATAAAGCAGCACCACTTCAAAGGGCTCAGGATATATTGCTGTAAGACACCACTGCATATTTCGGCCACATGTGCTGAGTGCACTTCCGCTCCTCTGCCAGAACAATGGAAGCCTTCGGGTGCTGAGTCAGCTATCCCACCACCACAGGTCCACGCAGACGGAACGCGTTCCCTCGCTGCAGGTTTCTTTATCCATGTCTTACCATTGAGAATGCTAGACAGCTGCATCATTTCATATAATACTCCTGGGGTAAGTAAAATGTGGGAAATGTGTACATATTTTCAGGAATAAAGCCCAAAATATTATTTGACATGTGGTACACTACTGAAATAAAGAAAGTTACAATAAAATAATCATGGGTCAATTCTGCAATTTCCTCCCTCCCAGGCCTTCCCAGTACCAACAGGGAATTCTGGCATTCCAGGAGAAACCTTCACACAGCTGGATGGAAGGGTTGGACAGCTGAACTCTTCACTCAAGCTATCTGGTAAGTTCAGATACCACCACAGCTCAGGAGTCTGAGCTCACATATTTGAATGTGTTCACAAGCACAAAGACCCAAATGAGTAAGTGCACCTCAGAAGTTAGCTAAGCAGGGTCTTTTATCCCAGGATGTAATAAATTCTCAAGTCTCCTGTTGGTTTCAATCATAATTTACAAGTACAACGTAGGCCAGCTTTAATTCATTTTCCCAGTTTGTTTCTAACATGCAAAAAGCTGTTATATACAGCCAGACAGCAAGAGCTTAAAAAAAATATAAGAATTAAGGATTACATTCTCTCATTGTAGATCCATAATGTCACCCCATACACGTCATTTGATTTCACTCACAACCCAGATGGGACTGAACTCCAGTTAAGACTACTGCCTGGAAGTCTAATTCAGCAGATACCTCAAGCTGGCATCAAGACTTCCAGAACAGACTGATATGCCTGTGCCTATGCGTGTGTGTAAAAGTCAGGTCACTGAGGGTTATCCAGGTAAGGAAAATTTGTCACGTACAGAGTTTTTATAAGGCTTGTTAGAAGAACACAATCTCAGCTCATGTGACAGGATTTATCCTGAGACCTTGACAGTTTGTATTCTGTAACTTTAACAAGAAATACACGCATATAACAGAAAGCTATGTTTTGTTTATTTGAGGTTCCTGGGAACTTTTCCGACTCTTCCAATCCTAGCTTGCATATGGATATGTCTATTAAAACACAAAAACTGAAAAAGAGGGGAAAAAACAAAAGACTTCATTTTAAAGAAAAACTTGAAGCATGCCTTTTGTAGTACACAACCTACCTGCAGAACGCCCACTGAAAACCTCCTCCCAGTAAAACGGAAGCCTGCACGCAAGCAATGCACGCACCCTGAGGTTTGTTGTCTCCTCGATGTATCTAATTGATTATGGAGTAAATAGCAGACATGTAAAGAATATTCTGAAGTCCTGCAAGTTTCTAGAAGAGAAACTTCGGCCCTTATCCAGATGCAAGCATATTATATCAAGCTCAGAACATGACTGAGAGCTAATGTTTTCACATCTATCAGATACTCTGCTGAGCGGAACTGAGACATGCCAGAATATCAGCTGATGCCAAACAGTAACCCCAGTTAAGCACATCTTGTTTTGTGAATTTTAATACCCAAGAATAAACTCCAAGAACATTAGTATTTCAGTTTTAGAGACAGCACCATTTCTTGATGTTGGTTCTTGTGCTAGCTCACGGCATAGTAAAATATCAACTTGTTACAATACTTTTACAGGCATTTATTGCCAAAAACCCCCAAAAGGAGAACCCAAACAGAACTTCAAAAGGACAATTCAGAAAAAAAAAGTAAAACGGGAATGATGGTACTGAAATTCTTATTGAAAGCCCACCAGGGTCTTTTAATTGATTTCAACCAGTCTTAGATTAAGCCTTCAGTATCTCTAAGATAAAGTGAGGAATTCCCCTGGGGGTGGAAAGCAACAGCAGGAGAGGCGAGAACTGTCACAGCTATCGCAGTATCTTACATTTGCTATGGACAGCCACTAAGTGGCACTTGAAGACCTCATCTTAAACCATGGTGAATCTGCAAACTGTTGTGAAGGGGGGGCAGGAGGGGGGGGAGAAGGAGTTACGCACTCTGGGGATGAATCCCTTTTAAGAACAATGAAGTTCACTTCCTGCAATTAGAGATATTTTCTAAGGGCATGACTATGTACGAAAATGTTACCGGCAGAAATGCTGTACAGTGCCTCGTGGAAGCAGAAATACTGCAGAGAGCTCCACAGAAGCATCTTCTTCCTCCCCTAAATCCTATTCCTGCTTTGGGAATCAGAGTGCCTCCTTCCAGTAGATCATTACACACTATTGTGCCATTTTTGAAATATGCACTTAAACCAAGCAAATTAAAGTGTCTCATTGCTGCTCGACTGCAGGTCAAAGTAAAGCAGCCCTAACGTCTTAACACAACTCCTAGAAATGCCTCTGAGTTTAGTTTCAATTAGAGATCTCTGCCAGGACCAACTATTTGTACTTGCAGATGCACATTAGAACAGGGTTTAGGAGCCAGCAGAGAATCAAAAGTGATGAATAGGGCTTTGATCTTCTTAAGACTTTAGCACATTATTGCTTCCTAGACATATGTCATACTTTCATTTGCATTTTTAATCAAAGAAAGAAACTCAATTTTCCTAATAGTGGTGTTGAATCAACTATGTTAATCATCCTGAATATGTTAGTGCATTATAATTTTAATTTTGCTTTTTATCTGGTTTTAATACTGCTTCTGTTTCATTAAAAATCCTTCTAAATGAATTAATTACAGAAACTGGAAAACATTTTTTCCTATATACATTGGAAAAAATCTGAAGATAAAAACAAGCAGAATAATGTATTAGGTATTTTAGGTGCTAACCAGGGAAGTATTTACAAGCACGTTCAATGTCATTATTGCAAGTATTTCTGTTGTCTTCAATGGAACTAGCCTGAACTTAAAGCGCATACAGGTTTTCAGCATCAAAGACTCAGAAGTAAGATTTTTGTAAAATCTGCTTTTTAGACTCCCAAAGAAACACCTCCATTTCAGTCAGCCACAGGTTTAGATGTAGAACACACCACTAGGTATTAGCTGCAAGCTCTATTTTTCACCTTTGTGCTGAATGCGGCCTCCAGAAATCTCAAATTAAGAGTTACGAATTTTATCTTTTATTCTCTCTTCCTGTGAAAGTTCTTTAAGTTATGATGAGAAGCACAGCACAAAAGTAACAAAGCAACTCAACGAGCCACAGTACACCGTAATTACTAAGAATACAATTTTTAAGCACTTTCTGCATGTGTGAAACCAGTTTTGTGGGGCTCTTTTAAAGGCTGAAACAAGAAGCTTGCAAATGAAAAGTATTCAATCAGTTAAGTAGAAGGATCAAACTTAACCCAATGCAAGAGGAATCACCAGCAGAGAAGCTGTTTTTATGGCCAGCAATAGATCTCAATTACTGTCACTCTGGGAAAAGTGGGGGGAGGGTGGGAAAGAAAGAAGTCCACATCAACCAGCAGTTTCATACAAAGGACAAACCAAGTACAAACTGGCATTATCCACTCAATCCTTGTATTAGATCCTCTATGATCAACCTTTAGGGCAGACACACATATCCATTTAAGCCTGTATTTGTCCAGTCACACTAATCATTCTGTAGGAAAATATTTCCCACAGCCCTTCCCATAACTTCATGTCCACAGAGAGGGTAAAAAAACAGAAATATAGAACAACTGTGTCTACACCGGGCAAGGGAAACACTGATTTTATGACAGTGATTTGTTACCGTTATTCACTTTGACATATAACAGGATGGGAGATTGTGCTGCTAAAGTAAATACAGCGGTTATATATGCCTCCTCTGCTTTGGTTCTGCGCCACTACAGCCAAAGAGCCCACATCTGATGACCCTGAGGGCACAGTATACATGCCAGCCCAATGCAGGCAAAACTAAGTGAAAAGCCGATTGCATGGAAAAATACAGAGCTATTTTGGGAAGGTCATTTACTCAGTATCATAATTTATGGATTGGCATCTTCATATTTTAATGTGGATGGCTTGAATTTGTCCATTAGGGCCATTTTAGAATAAAAAAAAAAAGAAAATACAATTGCCTGAACATGAATGTCCATGTTTAAGTAGCTCCAAGTGAGCTAAAGCCCAAGCTTTTCAGAGACACTTGTGAAGCAGAGAAAATAGAAAGGTTTTGCTTTTACTAGTCTTGAGGAAAGATCACTGATGTAGGATCCAGTCCTACAATCTGATTTGTGCCAGAACCACCCTTGAGTCTGTCTGGAGAGACTGTACTAACCTGCATGACAGATATGGCTTTTGTTTATTCATATATCTGACAAAAACTATCTTCCCACATGTTTAAAAACAGACTCTACACGTTTTGAATGTTCTCTTTCACTAACTAAATTACACTGTCCTCAATGTTATTGTACAGTGTACCACAAAAACTAACACTGTATTAGGTAAGACTGATTTTTTAAATAAAAATAGTTCTTTTTCAAAGCAGGGGGTTTTTTCCCTCTAAAATATATTTTCTGGCTTTAAATTGCATACAACTAACACTGCACCATGTACAAAATTAATTTAAAACCATCACAACTGTGCATAATTTACATTCCTTAAGATCATTAATTAATTAAATGAAAAATAAAAACCATCTGAATCTAGATTAGACTTTCTGACTTGTGTTTGGAGGTCAATAAGGCAGCATTCTTCCGAACATCCTCTAGTCTTCAATTAACTTCAGGAAGACACAGTGGGTAACTGCAGGAAATACACTGGAGTTTCTTTATCATTAATTATTCCTCTTTGTTATATCATACATGCAGCTTAATGTTCAATGTTGCTATAAATCAAATAGTATTTTGTGAACTCTTTATTCTGTATATGCAACCTGGGTTTCTAGATTCGTTCTTTTTCTCACTCAGAACTTTTCCACAAGTGCAACTCGTACGTTTTATTTGCCCAGAATTTTCTGCTGGCTGTGAGTTGGTTTGAAGCGTAGGTCTGACTTAGCTGCAAAGCGATGAGGAGACTCATTTACTTTGTGCGTATTGCATCCACCTTTGCTGTTACCTATTTTGTTATTGCTACCACTTGTGAAGCTGGGGAAATTAACATGTTTAGTGCTGGGGTAACATGTAGATAAACATAGCCTCTCAACTGAAGGCCTACATTGTACTTTAAGAACTGTGTGGATTCAACAAATTCTCAAATTTTTACATTCATCTTCCACGCTAAGTTATCTTCAGGTTTTTCAATCAAATTTGAAAACTACAGCATCACCAAACTCTTGCAAAGTTTAGGGAGTTGGTCACAGAGCGTTAACTTATTTCTCAGTGAGGGTATTGCTCAGCAAGCAGAAAGAAATTATTCCAGCTGAGAAAATGAAATAAATAAAGCACAGGATGAGTACCAGAAAGTTAGTGCCAGAGTGAGGTTGAAGCCACAAAAATTAAGAAATTGTCACATGACAGTATTTCACAAAACATTCAACCCTGTGGGCAGGTTCACTAGTAATTTTAAGACAATTAGGTATAAATCGTGGACATATATTAAAAGCTTTCCATTCCCATCACCATAACAGCAGCAGACACAACACTGTAAAAAGATATTTACCAGCACACAGATTGTTCCCATGCAGTTTAGGTCTTCTTAGAGAAAGGCTACTCCATCTTTGGACTCACTCGGCCGGTACGCAGTGATTTCTTCTCACACAATGCTAGCAGGACAGACTTTAAAGTCTGTGACACTTTGTCTAGGTGGCCCTGTGTACAGAGGGCAAGTAAGCCTGCAAGTCTCCCTGTGCACATCCATCCCCATAGCCCTACTTTCAGGATCTACGTCAGCATACGAAGAAACAACATCAGGTTTCCTGCTGCACAGCCCAATCCCTTTGGAGTACCTGTGGTGCTGCACTCTACTTCCACCATCTGCTTGTGAAAGTACCAGGAAAAATTTGTCCCAAATTACTTTATGTTCTCACTTTAGTTTTCAAATTTATGTCAACTTGGGAATCTGACAAAACACCTAAAGTGATCTAGCGAGGTGCACTGAGTTGGTTTGGAGCAGAATGCAATTCTATTTTTTCACCTTAGCCCCTGAAGCAGCTCAACATGGAGCTGGACAAACATCAATGCCAGCACATGGGAAAACACTGAGAATGCATGTCAAGTGATGGATCAGAAGAGAAAAGAATAACAGTACTGCCTCTTTTGACAGAGGACAGCTATTAGATCTCACTGGATCATCAGATATTACACTTGAACTAAAACCGCATAGTAGTTTAAGAATGACTGAATCAGGGATCTGAGGTCCAACCTTCTTTCTGTTCTAGATAGAGTGGCCTTGCTTCTCCCCGACTCTCACAAAGGTGCTCACGAAACTGTTCTGTGATCAGGTTTGGATGCTAATTTAATTGAAACTGTATCACTTTTCCTTTTGGAATATTTAAATTGCTTTGAACTGCCTCACCGAGTGATACCACAGCATAATATGAGAGTAGGAGAAAAGGTGGGAATGTTCAAGTTAGCAACCAAGGGGGTGCAAGGCCACCAAAGGCTGGACTCCAGCTAAGTTACGATGTTCAGAGCGAGCTTGTCTTTGGAGATACGCAGGGAAACTCTTCTCTACATGAAGAGAAAGTTTCTGAAGGAAACGGTACTGTAACTCTGGAGGATGCTTGGATATTAGGGCTCCAATTATGTACTGGACTTCATAGGCCACAAGCATCAGATGTTTTAAGACAAAAGGAATGGTTAGTAGTCAGATGACAAACCATCACAAATCTGCTAACTCTGTTTTAGCCTCAGTTGCACTGTTTTGTATTTCTGCTACAATCCCCAACAGAAAAAGTGAAGGAACAATAAATAATCTTGGCATGAACTCTGGCTCTAAAATGAAGTGCACATGACAGCACAGGTAACACACAGCTACTTTCAATATTATTTAAGTTGAAAAATACTCTCACAATGTCATCTGATACAGAATACTATACTGTTGAAGTTACAGTAAGGGTTATTAGTCATTCTGTAGCAGAAACTTCTGTATGATGTAGGAGACTGAAGAAATCACAACAAAATATAATTTTTAATGTTGCTGCTGCTGTAAGAGTGGGAATAGGCATCTCTTTTTACAAACCATGTGATTAATTTCATCTTCCTTGGTAAGACATTATCTCTGACTTTAAGTCAGGAAACAGCACTGGTATTGCACAAATTCCTCCGTGTGGCAATCACACATGAGGCTGTGGGAAATCACACAGTATTTCTTATAAAATGGGGGTGAACACAGGAGCACTTAGCTGAGCCAGGATGTCACAAAGTCACTGTATGGTCTGACAAGAGCCCCATAAAGGCTTGGTATAATGCTCCTAGGGACAGGGTCATGGGCCACTAAAGGTCCCTGAAAGAAGAGTTCACATACATGAATCCTTTGAACAGATCCCAGGATAGAGCTGGTATAGCCACAGTTATGCTCTAGGCTCAGGATAAGCATAAAGCCTGATTAATTGTGAGAGTGTCCAAAGCACAGCTAGCTGTTCGCATTACATGGGACACTCTATTAAGATTTACACAGCTAAATTTTGACCTACTTTATATACTGGACTATGTACGTGCACAAATATGCATTTGATTTTTCATTTGTTCTGTTGCATTTTTTTCCTTCTGTTTTTTACGTTAATTTCTCCAGTTAACCTTTGGGAGACAGGAGAGACTTCCTAAAGCAAAAAGCAGTGCTAGCAGTTTGCAATTACATAGATTCCATCAAAAAAACCAAAAGTGCATATGAATAAGAGGCAGAAAATAGCCAAATTAAGCTCTCAGTTGCACTGAAAGAAGTCCAGTTACCTCATTTTGTTTCAGTGTTTTACACTTTTTGGAAAAGAAGAACCACGTTTTAATCTTGCTAGACTCATCAAGCAGCAAAATACAGTAGAAAAAGACCCCTCTATCTTTAAAATTAACCTGCCTGAATTCTTTTAAGAAAGGGAAATGGTGCTATTAAAAATGCGATACTTAGTGAGGCTGTATCTCAGAGTCTAATGTAAAAACAAGTTGTGTAAGAATCCTCAGTGACAAAGCTAAGCCTCACAACAACTGTTTTGGAGTTCACTGGGCCTCTGCCATTCCTTTTATAGATGAATAATGTGAAGTTCACTCACAACATCAGCTCTGTGCAGCCTCACAGAGAGCTAAGTGTTGATTATTTGAAACCAGCTTCTCCAGCACATAATCAGATCATAAACAACATGTAACAGAGAGTACTGCATTCCAGGTAATAACAGCATGATCTACTTAAGTGCATAAGCTATTGTAACTCATAAAAGTAGGTGAAGGTTGTTTAAAAACATAGTAACTGTTGAAGCAATTGGTCAATGAAAAACATTAAGACCTCCAACAAAAGCAGAGATCACTGTTGTAACCAAACAGCTCTACAACAGGGCAAGCGCTACATTTTAAGAAGTGCCTCAGCGTCAAGGAGATGGGGCTTATCTGTGTCTGCTACGGGGCAGATTTGGCACAAGCAAAGTCAATGAGCAGGCTCAGGTCTCGAGCACGTGTGCCAGTCCACTGCGACTCTCACAGCAACATTCCTGCAGCTGCCAAAAGCCCAGTTACTGGGCCAAAAGCTGTCCCTGATTTATGACACTACAGAATGAAGATTCAGAAGAAGCAGACTTGTGCATGTCTTGTGCAGCTGTGATCCTGCCTAAATCATGAGCAATATTCCTCTACAAAATAGAAACGAACAGTTCTATCCAGTGTTTTGCCATTATAGCATTAACAGTTCTGGTAAACACAAGCATATATTACAGGCTGTTATGACAATTTGTGTCCAGACCCTTGCGGGGTGGGGAAAAATAAAAAAAAAAAAAAGAACTAAACAACCCTTTCAAAATCTGAACTGAACTTCTTACATTTTTTCATACTCTAGTTCTGCATCGGTCATCGATAATGTCACATAAATATTTCTCCTTAAAAGACATCAGGCTCAAGTTTCTAGGCTCTCCTCCGAATTCTCTAAACCTCCAGTTCATACCACAAAGAAAAAAGGAGAAACTTTCAAACACTGTGAGCATCTGCTTCACTAAAAATGGTGACAGTGCTGCCTGCTGACTTTTGCTTTGCATACAGGAATTTATTTTACCCTGTGACTAGGAAGAACAGGTAGATGAGGCACTCTACAGACAGCTAGAACTAGCCTCACATTTGCAGACTGTGGTCCTGATGGGGGACTTCAACCACCCAAGTATCTGCTGGAGGAACAACACAGCAGGGCATAGTCAATCCAGCAAGTTCCTGGAGACCATCGATGAACAACTTGCCGACCCAAGTGACAGAGGAGGTGATGAGGAGAGTTGCTCTGCTGGACTTCATACTTACCAACATGGAAGGGATTGTTGGGGATATGAAGGTCAAAGGCAGCCTTGGCTGCAATGACTGTGAGATGGTGGAGTTCAGGATCGTGAGAAGCAGGGCAAAAAACAAGCTCACAACCCTGGACTTCAGAACAGATTTTGGCCTCTTCAGGTATCTACTTGAAACAGTACCATGGAATAAAGGCCCTGGAGGGTCCAAGAAAGCTGTTTGTTATTCAAAGACCACCTCCTTCAAGCCCAAGAGCAGTCCATCCAAATGACCAAGAAAAAATGCCTGCATGGATGAACAAGGAGCTCCTGGCAAAACTCAAACATAAAAAGGGAGAATGCAGAGGGTAGAAGCAGGGACAGGTAACCCAAGAGGAATATATAGACACTGTCCAAGCATGCAAAGACATGGTTAGGAAAGCCAAAGCCCACCTGGAGTTGAATCTGGCAAGGGGTGTCAAAGGCAACAAGAAGGGTTTCTATAGCTACATAGGTGAGAAAAGGAAGACTAGGCAAAATGTGGGCCTGCTGCTGAATGGAGCACAGGACATGGAAATGGCTGAGGTACTGAACGCCCTCTTTGACGCAGACTTCTGTGAAACCATTAAGTTTAGAACTGTTATTCTTTTTTTACAATAAATATAAAAGTCTAATAAAGGGCAGTACAACCTTAACTTGCCCTAAATCTAAACGAGCCAAGGGCATTATCAGATAAACTAGTGACCAGTATTCCATATGCCAGCCAAAACGTCCATCAAATAAGATTAAACATACCTAAGTAAAACAAATCATTTGATACACCAAAGAAAGATCAACATAATGGCATGTGGAATTACTTTTCCAAACTGAAAATAAGAACAGAAATTACTCTTCCTCTGTAATGTTTTGGCTACTTTGTATCTGCTGGAGAGGGATATTCTGTGACAGTATGCCATTAGCTTCTCATTATCTATCTCATTACTGGGAGTGAACGATGCGCTAAAGCTAGGTGTCCTACAGAAGGAGAAGGGTGCTGTGTTTGTGGAAAATGAACTCACGAAGGAAACGGCACACCTCACCCACAGTTCCAAGCACTTTCAAACTACCACATCTCAAGCGTAGGACAAGAATGCCAATAATTTTTAATGTATATAGTTTTCAACAACAATGTCAATAGCATCACATTTCTGTAGAATGCAAGCAAATGTGAGTCCACACGTCACTGGGAAGACACACAGGCTAGCAGCATGTATGTTTTCTTTTAAGCCATCACACTCCTACAGTACGCAAGCACTCTGGCCAAGCTGTTCAACGAGGTTGCGTTCTAATGATGAAGGTACTATCCTGCAAGCACACATTTTCTGGAGAGTTAGTTTTTCCTCAGCTTCCACCACCATTACTCAACACAGTATGCATAATCCCCATCTATGACCTATCAGTAGTCTCCATAAACTCCCTGCAGGCAATATAATTGAATCCAGCTCCATTCCTGAGCACCTACAAAGAATATGCATTAATACTTCAGCCCCACCCTCAGGCAGAAATTACGCAATCATGAGGCCCCATCAGAACATCCACAGAATGAGGGTGAAGGGATAAGAAACTCCACTATTTGTAACTAGTGGAAAATCACTGAGATTATACATGAAGAAGGAAGGCACCAGATCCCATATCCAACAGATCTGCTTAGAAAGGGAACTCTAATCGGTAAAACAAGCTCTCCCTAGGCAGTGTAAACCTCTCCTTTTAGTACTAAGTGGAGTGGAATGATCTCTATATGCACGTGCTTGCTTTCAACTAATGTGCCGAGGAGCAGTTTGCCAGGAAAGCTTCTCTCATCCTTCCCTACTTACTGCTATACCGGCAGGGAAAGTGAGCTGTATACTGCCATGATGATGCAATGGAAATAATTATACTCAGCAAAAAATCACCTCCCATTAACAAAGTGCTTTCGTATTAAACAATAATGTAATACCTCACTAATCAAGTATACGTTTTTGCTCAATTTGTATATATAAAGGAGTACAACTACAGTTAATGGACTGCAGTCTATCTGCAATTCTGATGCTAAAAGCTTGACCATTCCTGGTTTTCTGTACTTTCTACCACCTCCAGTGCAACTCCTCTGTCAGCATAAAGTTCATATTCCTTGTCCTCCTCTTCAAAGGCCTTCACTGTTTAGTCTTCTACTCCCCTGCTTTCGTCTTAACATACTAATATTCCTACAGAGACATCCTTCTGCCCTCTTTTATTCTATTTATCCTAAGGTGCGGATATACTCAGAACTTATCTGCAAAGCCACAAAGTACCTTCTACTTCAAATCCTCAATCAGACTTGATTTAATCTGAGAACTCTGTCAAATATAGCCCTACTACAGATTTATCTATGCAGATACAAAGAACTGTGGCTCTTGCAGTTTACAGTATTATTGTAATTAGTAACCAGTTGGGTTTTTTCAAATAAAAATAGATGGAGTGCAATTATCACAAAAGTTTGGATGTCCAAGATTGCTGGGTAAAGAGATGTTATGAACACTTAAACTCTGTGACTCAACCTATCTGGATTACTGTGTCTCTTTCACAGAGCTGAAGCAAATAGGAAAAAAAAAAGACTTCAGGAGCAAGAGTGCCAGCACAAGAGTCTGCTGAGTCACACGGGCTGCAAAGGTCCAGTTTCTAAAATTTGTTTCTTCTGAAGTTGAACATAAGCTGCAGCAACATAGTGCTAAATTCATCTCAACTCACTCACTCTCAAACAGCTCCCTCAATTTGTAACAGCAGCATACAGTACACTCCTGTGCTTTCAAGCTGAGCCTTTGCAAAACAGGTAACATCAGTTCACTCTACAAACACCAAGTAGCTAAAAGGCATTATATGACAGTATTCAGGTCAGAGCAACAACACCCTATAAAGCCTAAGGGACTTACTTAAAAGGTAGATTAGTCAGAAATTACACTGAATTTAAGTAAAACAGGCAGAGCCTCACTTTAGAGGATAAGAACACTTGGCATTTCCATTCACCTTTTGTTAAAATACAGGTCCACAAATGCTGACTGGACATCTACCTCCTAATTAGGAACCTAGCCTGCAAAAAAGTCAAGGGAAACAACCCTTGCAATCAAGGCAATTTAAGAGATCAGGTAGAGGATAGTTTTTGAAAGGACAGATAGCTGTGTGAATCTGGGGCAAGCAGTTGAAATAGGCATCCAAAAATTCTGGGTCTTCTTTCCAAAAACATGTAGACACAGCTGCAAATTTAACTACAGGCTTATTTTGTTCTCTTTCATTTCAAACACATCTAGGATTTGATCAAACATGAAGAAAAAGTACTTCAATCTTTTGTTGCAAAAGAAAATGTACTGGAGGTGATCAGTGCTGTGTACTCACCATAATCCTGTAAAATCACAAGCAAAAATAAGCACATAAGCAAACTGCAAAATGCATTTACCAACTTCTATTCAATGCCAAGTTCTGAAACATCTATTCCTTATTTCTGCTCCCTTACATACATAAATTTTAACTTGACAGGATTTCTCACTTGAATGCTTACGATTTACAACATATTTGCCTTCTAATTTACTGGAACTGCCTTTTTATCTGGGGGGATTTAACTAAAGCTGTTTCCATATGTTTTGAGCTCTAAGCTTGAGACCATGAATCTGGAACTGTACAATGTTTTGCTATTGGGCAGGTTGGCATAAATCCCATGTGTGGTGTATATCCACATAATACCTCCAAGGTGCTTCAGCAGGACATCTATGCGTCAAGCAAGCAGCATGTAGCAAGATGCTGTTTCCCAACATTCTAACTAGAGTCTAGACTCAAGAGGTGAAGGATATGTCACTGTTTTGTCCCCAGTAGATCACAATAGCTTTGTGCCAAATCCTACTCACCTTAATGATTCACAAGAGCTCTTGTGTCGCATTACTCTCAAAGAAAAGAAGAGATCGACTACTTTTAATGCTTCCATCTTTTCAGGAAGGACAGAGTTTTCTCCGAGGAAATGCAAGACTGAGCCAAACCTCACCCACAGCGCGAGATGCGCACCCCCAACTCCTGTCTCACCATGCAGCAGCAAGCCTGCATGTCACAGAGTCACAGCACTGTGCTGTGGCCTCTCTCCCATTCTCCAATATCACCTGCCAGGTTCTGTGGATTACAAAGCTAGGAAGAGGTTTCCACAGTGTCCTGTGGTTGGAGGTATGCTACATAGGGAGGCTCCACCCTATCCCATCCTTCTTCTGAGAAAGAAGGTATCTTTATTTCCCAGTCACATAGGTCTCAACTCAGGAAAACAGAAATTTGAGATGTCTGACCGTAGGATTAGATAAAGTTCACAGTAACTCAAGGGTGAAATCCTAGCCCTAGTGACATCAACAGAAAAACTCTCACTGACTTGAGGGCCAAGATTTCAGCCCATATCCCAAACGAAAGTGTTTTTTAAGCCGATGAAATTCAGGCTCTGATCCCGTAGGAGATTTACTGAACCATTAATATCAAGTAAAGTGACGCTTGTTGGTAAGTTTTAATGAGATCCAGTCTCTAATTGTAACTACAGCCTTAAGATCTTACACTGTAGTGAAAGGTTTCAAACAGCACAAAAGAAACTCCAGGGCTGCTTGGTTTGGTGGGGTTTTTTTCTTTTTACTTACTTTTGTCTGATCATCAGCTTTAAATACATAGCAGATACTTCGCTGATTTGCTGCTCCATCCTTTATCAGACAAGCAAAGTAACTTGGATCGTGGCTGTTGTGAATCAGTTTGTGGACATGCTGTGGCTTGTATTCAAACAAACTTGAACACATCAAAGGATCCCACTGCTGGATTTTCCCTGTGTCTGGTTCACATCGCAAACTCGCTGGTGAAACATAAAGTCGGATTTGGCTGACGCTAGGTTCTTCTTTGGAAGACTTTGTACTGAGCATCCGGATCTCTGCCACAATCCAAGGCAGCATTGACATGGTGGTTAGGGAATGCACTGGCAGAGAACCAACCAGCTGGAGACTGAAACTTGCTGAGAAATCACTAGTTGTTCGATACTTTTTAACTTTGAATGTTATTGGCTCCATATTACAGTCCTTTAGGGAACCTGGACTAATTCACCAATATTTCAGTTCCATGGAATGATGGGTATCTGGACGGTTCCTTTGATTAAGGAACAGAAGAGTTCTGAAAGGAAAAGAAGCAGTTATGTAGGTGCTGGAACCCTATTAAAAATGAACTGTCAGTAACAAATATTTAATAGCTTGACATCTGAAGAGACATACTGATCATCTACCATGATCCTACCTAGCATGTTTCCCCTACATTGGGCCTTACTATTTCAGGTCCAACAAACATAATAGTACTAAATATATTGCTTGGAAAAAAGTCAGTCCTGATTTAAAAGTCGCTTTATGACCCTTGCTAAACCATCTAATAAGTAACTAAACTCAAAAATGCACATTCTTTCTAGCCTGTTCTGTTTCATGGTCAGGCACACATGGATCACACTGGCCTATTTCAATCCTATTATCACAGAAAGAACTCAGCTGAGCTATTCTGACCTTCATGACAGCTTAAGTCAGTTCTTGCTGAGACACTTTCACATTTGGAAAAGAGAAAAAAAAAAGAAAGGTCATCTTTCTTGTTCATAGGTGGATGATTTTGAATTTGGCTACTAACGTGGAGTTGTTTCCTTGGGTATAGTTTGCCAGGTAATCATGGGCTGTTACCAACCAGACTTTTGCATTAAGTAACACCCCAGAAATCATTGTCATCTGAAAAAGCTAGCAGCAGTTGACTGACTGATAAACTTGTCAGATAGTAGAGATGAGCAACAATCCTCACAGTATCCCACTAAAATACAGATGACGATTCACAATTCATGATTGCATTTTAAGGCCTGTCAGCCAGCCAGGAATACTTAATGTTTGCCACATTGATATTGTATCATTTTCACTTCTTAAAATATCAAATGGAACCAAATTACATACAACCCTGTTACAACCCTGTTATACCCAGCATCTACTACCACTACTGCTACTACATATTAGTAGTTTTAGTAACAAAATCCAGTAATTGCATTTAGCTATCAATTTGGTTTTGCAAAAATAGTCTATGACAACACATGGGCATTTGTTATACTACCATGTTTTAACTCCTCATTAATTGAACCCGATTTCAGCTGTTACATTATTTTGTGCGAGACTGATGAGAAGCTGACAGGTCTATAATTGCCGGTATTTAAACACCATGACACTAGTTTGCCCTCAGCCTTCTGAGAGTTTCCCATGAAAAGACCTATTAAAAACAACATGAGCAGTCCCAAGAACTCCTTACAAAATATTTTTAATTATATTTGAACAAGTATTTACTAAACGGCATCTGTTTACTGTGGCAACAGTATTTCTTGTCTCTGTTCATCTACAAATGTGATCAAAAATAGCAGTATTTTTCTACTGAGTTTTCATTAAACTTTGTCCTTTATTTGTCATCCTAAAAATATTTTCAAACTGAGTTTCTAACAGTGCTTCACCCTGTTGAAAATGAAAGGAAATTTTAGTATTAAAAAAAAAAAAAACAAGATCAAGATGGAAATTCATTTTAAACTACACAAGCATTTAAAATGCAACCAATTTGCAAATGTCTGAGTGGGGAAAAATGTTTCTGCAGCAAGTGGCAAACCGTAAAAACAAGAGAACTGCAGAAACCATGTGTTTGGGTACATTTACTTTTTTGGAACTTCTGCATCTTTTGACAAACGAACTCTGTGGCAACATTACCAGTTCCAAGGATGCCAAATTTAGCAAGAGAATCCAATAGTGCAGGTTTGAAAGACACTGTTTGAAGAAATCATCACAAGTAGCAATTTTTTAAACAGCCCTTTTATAAACCTCTGTGTGTGTGTGTGCCTGTGCATGGGAGGTGGGGGAAAAAGGGCCATGAAAACACAGACTTTATATGCCTCATTTCAATTATACTACAACTCTTTTTCAATTTCTTTTTTTTGTTTGTTTCACAAACAAGCACAAAACCAACCATCTTTAAGATGAATATAAATGCATTGCACCGTACGGGACAGCAGCTTCACTGCTAAACACAATTATCATAGTTTTGCATCTGTCAGGAATCAAAATGGTCTCTTTTTCTTTGACAAACTATTATAATTTTTTTTCTCCTTAACTCTAACATTGAAAAATAGTTCAGCAACTGTAGGAAAGATTGGATTAATTCATAACTACAATGGTGTGTATTCTGAAACATATAAAAAATGAGGTTCTAGCTTTTAGTGTTCTCGTCATTTAGTGGCATACATAATAATCTCAGGATGAGAAAGCCTAAGAAAATGCCATTCTTAGTTGAAAACAGGAGAACTGAGCTACCGCACTGATGATGACCTATTAGCCACACACTTTGTTTAACTGTATTTCTCAACTGTGTTTTCTCAGAACTCTTTTTAAAAAAATGCAATTAAATAAAATGCATGTAAAAATACAACAGAGTCACCCTCATTTAAATCATCTTTTCAAGGAAGAAAAGTTTCATTTGGATTACCACCACCTACCATGCTCTTTTACTCCAAACCTACAAGTCACTGCAGCCTCAAATAGGAATAAATATCACAATGTAATACATTATTTTGCATGCTAACTCTAAGGACTGAGCAGTAGGTACTGCTGGAATGTATTTAATATAAATCCAAAGCTTCTTGGCATTCATCTCTTTTTAATAAAATAAACACATTGCAAAGTCAACAGCATAAATACTCCAATATCTGCATTTGTTATTTCTAAAGAAAAACAGTTAATCCTAAATCAAAACAGTTAACTAGAAGTCAGAATGCTAGGGTTTTTTCCTAACATTAAGAGAGGCTAAAAGTGCAGTTTCTCAGAGCACAAATTTAGCAGCATCAGAAGGTCTCCTTATCTAACCCGTATCATTCTGTATGTTATCGTTCTGCATGTTTCATCTCCCTTTTCCAGCCATTCTTTCTTTGTTTCTTCCTCCTGTCATCCTTATCTTAATTTGCATGCAAATCCCACCAGAAATTACACCAATTTCATGCTGCTGGCATTAATGTCCTTTAAGTTTACACCAAGGACTAGGTTTTACTTCAAGACCATAAAGTATTTATGTACATGCTTAAATTAGACATAAAACAGTTCTGTTCATCAAAACAGGCCTATTCACAGCCATAAAATTAAGCACACATTATGGCCAATCAGTGTCTGTGCCCTGAGCCCGTCCATGTCTGCCCTGGCTCCACCACTCGGAATTTTGGCACCTTCACCCATCTCTGGTTGCCACCGCTCAGTTCATCCCCTCTACAACTTGGCTCTGCAGGCACCATACCCGTTTACCATCTGTATTAGCATAGTAGGGTCACAAACAGGTTCTTCAAAGCAAATGCTTATTTCACCTTTAATCCAAGAGAGAACAGAAAAGGTATAAAACTAAAGCTGCTCGTTTGTTTCCGTCCACCTAAACTCCGATCTTCCCTTGACAGCTCTAAGCGCCATTCAGCTCCGTTACTCTGGGCTGGGCGAAGACTGCCAGGCTTTGCTTCACACACAGGCTGAATGTCTCTGGTTGTTCTCCCAGTGCTCACAGACATAATTGGGAGAGCTCCTCTTTCTCCCCTCCATCACCATCTTCTGAAGGATGTCCATTGCCCTTGCACTCAGAGCTGAGAAGAGCTTGAGCAGCACTCCTCAGCTAACAGCTTTGCTGCTGTCTGAGAAACTGTATCTTCATGTTGCCACTGTTTAACCTGCTTTGATTTAGCTGTATTTGCTCCATCAGCATAAAAATGGCCAGGCAAACTGTAGCACATATGATATTTACATAAACCACACTAATAAATCTAACCCCACCTTCTACACTAGGAGACACCAGACTGACTCACTAATGTGAAAGATACACATGGGAATGTATGTGTGCTCTTTGTCCTCAGCTTCTCGTTCACTGTGATCAACCCAGACACTTCTCGCAAGAAGGGAGCAGGCTTAGAAAGCATGCAATACTACGCTGATAGTTCTGTTCTAGCAAAACCTGATGCTGTGTTTAAAATAAATAAATAAATATGTATCAGGCTCTTGTTCACCCAAATTAAGTTGAATTATCACCTTTTTATGTCACCAGAAACTAAAAGGGATGCCTTCAGAGAGAAGTCAGGGTGATGGCAGGACAGCATGAAGGGGACAGCTACAAAAATTAGTACTTCTGGACCCCAGGTTCTCCCTGCATGAAGGTACATGTCTAAGCAGCTGTGCATCATGCAGGACAGCATTCCTCAAAACTCACCTTCTCTCAAGAGAGCAAAGACTTTATCATGAGGACAAGGTACAAGCTCTGGGTGCCATTCAGTTAGATGGGGCCAGGTCAGCTTTGAGGTTAGGAAGGAGAATCTTGTAGGGTACAGACAACAGACTCTGTTATTAACCTGGGAAGGTGGGGCAGTGGAAATCAGGTTTTGGCAGCTGGAGGAAAACCAGGTAGATTTGGGATGGATTCAAACTAATACAGAAAAAAAGACAAAGAAATGAGAAGATTGTTCTAAACCAAATGAGCACATAGAAATAAAAAAAAAACCAAAAGGCAGAAACTACAACAGTGGTAGAAGAGTTATCCTTCTTCTGTTGTTTCTTCTGGACTGGACTAAATTCAATACAGACATGACGCCAAAAGTTTCAGACTCTTGTTCAGAACATAGGTAACTATCGACCTAAGCAATCCTTCATTCTCCTCCAGCTCTTCCCCTGGTTTGGTAGCAGTTGGGAGCGCTGGGAGCCACAGCAGAACTGACAAGTTCAGAAGATGGGTCAAGCAAGGAAGCAGACAGAGCTTCCACACATCCATGATTAAATGAGGAGTTTGACCTGTGAGTTGTTGAACAGAAAGACTTCACCTTCCTCAGCCTTTGCAGTTCATCCGAGACAACTGTGCAGTTACTCCACATCAGGCTGCTGACCTGACAGCAGTTTTTTCTGTAAGTCGGTTTTCTTTCTCCCCTCCAAGAATCTAAGCAAAAATTCCAACCATATAGTAAGGTATTGTGAAAAACAGCTCATCTTAAAGAGCACAAATTTGTTCAGTTCTCCTCTGCGCAGTTTTACTGCTGAACCCTGCCAACAAATGGAACCAGAGGCACTGGTACCGACTGCACCTCACCGCTGATTATTTTAGCAGAAGTATCATACTACTTAAGGATTATGAGGAGCCCTGGCCTGCAGCCAAAGCTCTGGAACGCAAGCCAGAACTAAATACCACTCCTCTCACTCTCTGTCTGATCCCTGACCAAGATTTACATTGTCTTCACTCATGCTGACAGATTCCTCTATCCACCTAGCAGCATATATAGAAAAACACAAATGAGAATATGTATAGGTATATAATGATATGGTCACTGCCGAGAAGAGGTCCTTTTATGTTTCCATCAATATGCATGAAGCGAGTCTCTTCTCTGGTATTGCAACGCAACATCTGTTAGATCGTTCCATGGGGCAGCTAGCTGCAAGCTTTATCTTTCTTGTTTGAGGCTTCGAACAACATTTTTGGCCTGTTTTCTATAGTTAAATAAGATTGTTTAGGTATCATACCACAGGTTGCTCTCAGTTTTCAAATAATTTAACTCAAACTGGCACTTGGAACCACAATGTGCCCTTCTGTTGCAAGGATGTTCTTTTTATCTCATAGCTACTTATTATCTGCTGTTTCCTTCTGGAGCTATGGCTTGCTGTGGGCAACAGCATGTGCAAGTCCAGAAGCCAGTTCACCTCAGAAACTATTTTTAATTTCACTTCTTTTTTTCATATACATGCATTCAATGCTGACTTTTAAAAGATTCTTCTCAATGCCGTCAGCAGCTTTAGACGTGGCCCTGAATAATGTTCTACCATGTACCAGAGCAAATAATTTGTTTTTGTGGTAATAATCACTCCTAAAATATTTACCGATACAGCCAGCATTTATATCACTCCTCAAATAGGTAAAAAAAATTAAATAGACTATTAATAAAAAAAAATTCCAGCAAAATGGTGATATGTTCTTGATAATAAACGTACAAGTTTATAATCAACTATCAAATGAAGAAAATAGCTCACTGTTCCTGCCCTTGACATCTGTTGCTATTTCCTTAATAGAGTCCACAGAAATTAATATACTGATGATTGAGGTCTTCTGAGTCAGCCTCATATGGACCTGAACAAAATATCAGGCTGTTCTACCACCGCAATGCACTTAAAAAAAAAGAACCTTTGTAAAAGAAAGCTTGCTAGGTAAATTACACTCTGAATGCCATTCCTTTTTATTCAATTGCATATCCACAGCCAAAATACTTGCACCCAACTTTTCAGTTAGCGAAATTATAAAGTGAAAAAAGTGCCAAGTCATCCACGTATCATTGAATGTTTCACATTCCTTCCAGCCTGTCATTTTTCTCACCTGCAAGCATTTCTACTTTTGCATATTACCTATAACTTTCAGCATTTCTATATAACAAGCTGTGACGAATTTCTATTTCAGCAAGTGTTAAAAGTATAACCATATTCATCAGCTCAGAGGGTATTTGCTATTCGGGAGACGTATATTTTTATTAATTTTGACCCACGATATTCCATTCAATCTCCGGGCTTAACAGCAGGCACAAATCCCACCATCTGCACTACGAAAGGTTGCTACAGCAGATTTGCCATATTAGCCTCTCCCAAATACAACACAGCATACAAAGGTCTCAATCTTTTCAAACCGCACTATAAATAACCACATTTGTTTCATACCTCTCATGAACGCGGTTTCAAGCGATCAGTCCCTTGTTAATTTAGTACGCGCATTTAAAGGGCCATAAAAATACTGCGCCAGCGTGTGGGGATTTTAAGGTTAAACTCAACTGTGCTGCTGGGGGAACGCTGAGTTTTACCCCTGCGGGAAGAGCCGCCGTGTTGCTCCGAGAAGGAGCGGGTTCTGGGAGGAGTTACACCGAGCGATTTTGCACGGATGGGCGAGGAAGGCGCAGGCGAGGGTGGGAAAAAGAACTAAAAGCAGACCGCGGCACATCAGGTCAATCGCAGATTAAACCCCGGCAGGTCCTTTGGTCATTCTGACGAGAAGCCAGCTCTCCCAGGACCCTGCGAGCTGAGAAGCGCGGCAGCGGCGCCCCGCCGTCCCCGCTCCGCTCCCGTCCCGTCCCGCCCCGCCCCGCCGCCCCGCAGAAATACTGTCCCCCGAGCAGGTGCTGCGACTTCACCAGGGGCTCCGTGCCGACCGACGGCGCGACCCTGCCGCGAGAGACGGGAGGGCGGCAGCCCGCCCTACCCACCCCGCGGGCAGGGAGCGGGGCCCCCGGCCGGAGCCGCCACCCGCCTCACAGCCGCTTCCTCTCGGCCGGCCCGGAGGCTGCTGCCACCTCAGAGTCTGGGTACGGCGCACGGACCAGCCCCGCCAGCCGGCAGTCGCCCCCCGCGGCGGGCCGCCTCATTTCTCGCCTCAACTATTCCACTTCCTCCCAGCTAAAAACCGCTCTTCCTCCTTCCTCCCCTCCAAAACGCAGCTCGGCCCCGCCAGCGCCTCTCCCCCGGGGCCGGCCCGCAGCGCGGGCACGGCGGCC
>JAVKLA010000053.1:22694189-22712382 GCA_034782735.1 Sagittarius serpentarius
TCCGCAGGATGTGGCTCGCTGCAAGGAAGTGCCTTCGGCGGGCAGCGGCCACGGGCTGTCAGGCGCCGCCTGCTCACCTCCCGCCGAGGAGAGAAGAGCGGAGAGCCGCTAACGGACGCCGGGCCGGGGGAGGGGAGGCCACCGGCAGCGCGGGGGCCCCGGCTGGGCCGGGCCGGGCCGGGTCGGGCCGGGCGAGGGGGCTGCTCGCCGCCTCCTGTTGCGGTCCGCCCCCGTCAGGACGGGACGGGACGGGACGGGACGGGACGGGACGGGACGGGACGGGACGGGCCGCCCCGCCCCTACCTGCCGGCGGTCCGGGCGGGAGGCCGGGCCGCACACCCCGCGGCTGCCGCTCTCCGCCTTCCCTCCTCCCCCCCAGCCAGCGCGGGCAAAAATAGCAACAGGCGGCGGGTCCCCGGCCCGGGCGCCCGCCTGCCGGAGGCGGCGGGCAGCTGGCGACAGGCGGGCGCCCATGTCGCGACAGCGGGCAGCTGAGGCCCCCTCGCCTGGCCCGTTTCGTCCCTCTCGAGGAGCGTTTCGGCGGCGCCGCCCCGTGTGCCTCTCACAACCCTTCGTCTCCCGCGGAAAACACGTCGCTGTCGCCTTGCCGTAGCGAGCCCGGGCGGACCGCGAGGTTAGCTGAGAAGGTAAGGCGGGAGCCACCGCCGAAGGGACCTCCGCTCCCAAAACGGGAGCCAGCCCCGCACCTCCAATCTGAAGCGGTCACGTCCCCACTCGGGTCTGGGCCCAGCCCTGGCCGTGGGGCAGGCTTCTGCGGGCTCGCCTTCTCTGACTTCTTCCATCGACGAGAAGCCACACATGCATATATATATGTGTGTATATATATATATAACACCACTGTAAGAGTTGGCACTAGTTGGTCTTTCAGTTGCCAGAGAGGATAAGGAATGAATGGATCCCGAGACTTAATTACACTGCTCTGCAAGTGCTCTTTCCAGATGACGAAGGCACCCTACGTTCCCGTTCTGCAAACCACTTTTGCACTCAATTAATTTCAAGTCTTCTTGGCAGTAAGACCACTCATTTACTTACTTTTAAGCCTGTGCAGATTGGTAGAATCAGAGCTTTCTCAAGGAAATTTGCTCTGCTGGTGCACACGTGCTATGCTGTGAGGGAGACAGTCAAGTAAGCTGCGTTGCCCCAGATTATGAAAAACAAGTCACATTTTGGTATGTAAGCACATCCCCTACTTGCAAAGTGTATGGTGGTTAATATCTACATGGCTTTTGTGTGCTAGGTGTACTTTCATAGGATCATTGATATGTGAATTGAAGCATGAAAGCAGCAGTTCCCTCAGAGCACTTGTTCCCAATCTGTACTCAGTTCATGGTTTGCTGCTTCTCCTTCAGACATGGGAATAGAATCATAGAATCATAGAATTGCCTAGATTGGAAAAGACCTGTAAGATCATCTAGTCCAATCATTTAACCTAGCACTGACAAGTCCCCCACTAAACCACGTCCCTAAGCACTACATCTACACGACTTTTAAAAACATCCAGGGATGGGGCCTCCGCCACTGCCCTGGGCAACCCGTTCCAATGCCTAATGACCCTTTCAGTAAAGAAATTTTTCCTAATATCTGATCTAAATCTCCCCTGGATCAACTTGAGGCCGTTTCCTCTTGTCCTATCGCTTGTTACTTGGCAGAAGAGACCGACCCCCACCTCTCTGCAACCTCCTTTCAGGTAGTTGTAGAGAGCGATAAGGTCTCCCCTCAGCCTCCTTTTCTCCAGGCTAAACAGCCTCAGTTCCCTCAGCCGCTCCTCACAAGACTTGTGCTCCAGACCCCTCACCAGCTTCGTTGCCCGTCTCTGGACACGCTCCAGCACCTCAGTGTCCTTCTTGTGGTGAGGGGCCCAAAACTGAACACAGTATTTGAGGAGCGGCCTCACCAGGGCCGAGTACAGGGGTAAAATCACTTCCCTGGCCCTACTGGCCACACTGTTCCTGATACAGGCCAGGGTGCCGTTGGCCTTCTTGGCCACCTGGGCCCACTGCTGGCTCATGGTCAGCCGGCTGTCAGTCAACACCCCCAGGCCCCTCTCTGCTGAGCAGCTTCCCAGCCGCTCCTCCCCAAGCCTGTAGCGTTGCCGGGGATTTTTGTGGCCAAAGTTCAGAACCCGGCATTTGGCCTTATTGAAACTCATACAGTTAGTCTTTGCAGCAAATTTAAACAATGCTAAAAGTTTTATACGCAGCAATATAACAGTAAGAAGTCTGGGTATTTCAGTATCTTTTGAAACTAGATTTGCAATCTTTTAACCAAGAGATGTGTCTGTCTTTGAAGTATTTGCTCAGCTTTCTTGTTAAATATTGCACTTCTATGAGTCTTTTTTTTTTTTCTGATTTTAGTAGTCAAGAAAAAGGAGTCAGCTTTGGTATCTTAACAGGAAATTTGATAAATATTTGTGGCAAAATTGGGAAATAAAAACTGCAAGGAAATAAAATACTTTTCTTTCTGTGCTTCCAGAAGATGAATGTTCTCTATCTAGGTAAGGGGGTGCTCCCAAGCCCAGGGGTGCTCATGGGTCCCCCCACCTTCGTCCCCCACCTCTGCCTGGTGTCAGACCCCCTCTTCAAGCTGCCCAGGAAGCCAGCAGGACACATGGCCATCAGGTGCAGAGCTGAAAGTTTCCACCCATTCCATGAGCTGATCTGGTGCTCTGATGGGCTGAGAAAGTGCCTGAAGAAGTCATGAGGAATGAAGCTTTGTATTAAAAAAAAACAAAACAGCTTTTAGATGGACTTCACTGCTGGGCAAGCGGGCGAGGAGGAGACCTTGTAAGTGAGGGAGAAGCTTCTTCCTGTCCCTGCTCCTGGTCCTGTCACCTCCCTCCCTGAGATCTTGTGCAGAGAGTCCCAGTCCTCCTCCGCCATGCTCTTTTCCAGCAAGAGCTAGGACACATGAAATAAACGTAGACAACGAAGGTTCTTCATGTGAGATGTAAATTTGTGGAATTTCCTTCTAAGGCTGCTAGAAATCTGCATGGTTCACAGGGCAATTAGAAGCTTAAGGAACAGAGGTGCAGCAAGTGTTGTTGAATATGTAGGCATCACTTCTAACCATGTGTGCAAGGGTGCAGATTGTTTGAGGTTGTGCAGATAGTCAGCAGGAGTAGCCTTGTCCCGTAGTCTATTCGGTCTGGCTAAACACCTATGGGTTTCAGCTGTCAGTCACCTCATAGACAGAAAGGTATTTAAGGGAAAAATTTGGTTTTTCATATAGAAGTAAAGTTTCCCCCCCTCAAAAAAGTAACATAATTACATGCTGGATAGCAGCAACTGTGCTAACTACAGCATGACTAACCCATCGCTTTTCTTGCCGACCAGTTCTTCCTTCCTTAGAGATCTGTGTCCTCTGACTTATTTTGCTGCGTTAGCTCTTAAAGTCAATATAGTTACTGTGTGAAATAGCAGATCCTGATTCTGAGGTAAAGCTCTCCCTCATATTGCTCATTTTCATCCAGGACTTTAAATATCAGCAGATCTCATGTGCAGATTTCTGTTTCTTGTGTCTCATGATGCTTCTCACTGAGACCTTTCTCTGTTCTACTCAGCCAGAAGCATGGGTTTACACCTGCGCACTCTTCAGGGCACAGTTTTAGCAAAAACATCTTGTCATTACTAGTATTGTTACTTCCTCCCTGCTTTCCATTTTTTATGTTATTTTATTTTAAAAAGCAGACTGCACCCTGCCTCTCCCCTTTCCCAAGAAAGACATTTTGGTACAGTGGTATTATGAAGACACTACCTTGTTACCAACAATAAAGATTGCACACCGTCAGGTTACAGACAGGACAACACAGTTCTGAAGAGGTAAAAAATAATCACGTAACCCACTGCTGAGTACAACGGTGTAGTGCTTTTTCATAAGGTGCTGTAGGACAGGACAGACAAGGAGCATAAAGCAGCATAGTAAGTTTGCAGCACAGCTAACATTTTGTAATAACCTAGATAGATAGATTATAAAAAGTCATCACTACGTACAAGTTTAATCTACAGTACTCCAGGGTGTAATTAGAGTTTTGACTTCCAGGACTTCTGAGCAATTTTAAATTTTAGTATAATATTGCAGGTTATCATTTTTCTCATTTCATAAAACTTGTATCATCATAGCTATTATAAAAGTCTTCCATAACCAATCTTACTATCAGTAACACCACTGAAGGAATATAAACAGGACAAGCAGCATTTTTCTGTGCGAACCAATCTTTAGGAAAAAATGGCACAAGTTACCAAAACTTTTTTTTAAAAGGTGAAGCCCCTCTCATATTTCAGTAAACATGTTCACCTAATTCTGAGCACTTGATTACGGAGTGACTTACGCGAGTTCCTTAAATTACTACCCATTTCATGAAAAAATAGCATTTTTTTAATCTTATAGCTGTAGAGAATAGGCTAGCAACCACTGACAAAACAATTTAAAACCAATGCAGTCACTCAGAGTTACTTTCTGTGCCACTGAAAAAGCTTGGCTCTCTCCATCCTCAAAAGAAAAAACATTTTATATAAAAAATAGTGGCATAATGTGAAGAATATCAGTTGTTCCACATCTCCCATAAATGCTTTTGTGTACCGAAAAAAAGGACCAGTGTAACATTTTTGGATCACATTTTTCTGGCATATAGGTGGAGAATTTTCTCGATTGGTCCCTGTTCTCGGTAAGGCAACAATTTACATTGAAGACAAAATTCAATCTTGTGTTAGCTGACAGCCATCTCACTTCTGAAGATACCTGAAATATCTTCATTTTTGTGCCTACTCATTACAATAAAATTTTAATTGGAGCTCTAGACAAGTTAATTTAATGCAGCACCTCTGATTCTTTTGGCTTAGAAGCTTGTTCTGATGTGACCCGATACCAATATTGAAGATAGCAAAGCACATGTATTTGAAGTTCTGCGAGAATTACAGTGAAAACTAACGAAGTTTGCAGGGTGGCAGTAGGTAAAAGAGAGGCTTTCAAACATAAAATACCTTCTTTCCTCTCTGACTGTGAAGTGACTTGAGATTAAATGTTGCCTTATGTTGCCTACACTTCCAGGAAACTAAAGTTTACCAGCTAAATTCTAATGAAGTGACTTATTTTTAGCTGACAGGAGCTCCCCAGAGAAACAATAAGCCACGATTTCCATTTCACATTTGCTGTGAGACTTACGAGCTATTTAGGATCCTTCCAGGTTGCTGTGATGGCTTAGAGGTTTCCAGTAGGTCAGGCAGCACTGAGGCACCAAATACAATGTCAACATCTCTGTTAAACCCATGGAGAAGCGTTAATTGTCAAAAAAGGAAGATGCATTGACCATAGCACAAACAAGCAAGCAAAAAACCACTCACTCTCCATCATTATTTGGAATATTTACAGGTATAGCCATGTGAGCAGACAGACTAATATACGCCTATAAAAGTCAGAAAATAGAAAAAAAGGGTTGGAAGAACAAGAGAAGGACTGAATGAGACAAAATCCCAGGTGTCAATAGGGCAGTTCTCTACAGAATTATTTACTATAGATGGGTTTTCTGTTAATCACCCACTGGAAGTGTTACAGCCCTTCGAACACAGAAACAGTCAGCAACAGAAGCTTTACTTATCTGTACAACAAGGGGGGAAAGACCCAAGAATGCACAAAGGAGCAAAAGTAATCCCTCTCCCCACCATATTTGCCACCCTAAGTTAACCTGAAAACACTACTGTCCCCTACTTGAAAAGGCTTGTAGGCAGCTATCTGTGTGACAGGCAAGGATCACATGCCAACGTTTCCTCAGCTGATTAAACCACAAGCTCTTGGCGTGGCTGCGTTGGAGCCGGTAACATTTTCGGCTGCTAAAATAGATCTGTGTTCCTATTTTAAGGTGCAGAGCTCCTTGCTCTGCAACGCTCAGCTGAACTGATCTTGATACCTACCCTTATTTATGTGCTGCCTACCTTAGGGAGCAGCTGTGGCCTTTGTGACTAGAGAGTGCCTCAGTCAGATGTCCCCTGCGAGAGTCAGAGCTTTGTCCGGCTCTTTCAGAAGTCACAGCCTAAACCAGTTCGTGTTTTTATGAAGAGACAAACATGCAGTCAGCATCTCCCCTCCTTTGCCGAAGCACAATGTCCTGCTTTAGAAAACCCCTCATTCCACTTGATCGCTCCTAAGTTTTGTTCTCATCCACTCTCATGGGTTCCCTCAAACACCATAATGTTGTGTTTCCACGTCAGCTTTAGCAGTGATGACTACTGACAGTGTGCCCATTAATCAGCTCTTGCTCCCCTTCCTGTTACCCTGATCACATCTCTATTTTTTTTCCAGCTCTGATACTATCAGTAGCCCCACAGGAAACAGTGAAATTTATCTGTATAATTTGTCTCCTAACAGCAAAATGTATTTCAAACTATTGCTTACTCTCCTGCTAGATTTCTGCTGCTTTTCAACTCCAAATGGCAAGAAAGGTAGAGTAAAAAAGCTGTGTTGCTTTTAACCACAGATGTGAATCCACGACAAACGCCAGCTTCGCTGGCATCTCTTAGACTCTAACTGATACTCCCGTTACTCTGAGCTGCCCTCGGGGCCGGTGGTCCTCCTGCCTCCAAGCCCTCCTGCAACCCCTCACAACCAGTCTGGCAAAAAGGCAGGAGGAGGGGCTGAGAGGGAAGCAGCAGAAAATACTAACCCTACGTTTACAGAGTGTTACTACCTGACAGTATTTTCTCTCGACAGAACTTACCCCACTACTGGAGTTTGATTTTTCTTTCAAAAAAGGGTATTTCGTATTTTAAAGGAGAAAAAAAATCCTCTTGTCAGAGTTCCTTGCAGTGGAGAATTAAGTGAAGGATCTGACCTTACACAGCAGCACTGTTTTGATTTGGCTTGCACTCTGATGTTACTGTGGTGTATGGACAAACACCACTGGAAAAAATGCCTTTGCTTTTTTTCAATCAAAATATTTTGAGCTGAAGGAATGTGAAAATATTCAGCAGGACCTTCTCACCTTTACCATAGGACCTCAGTAGCAGAGACAAGGTTACTTTTTATAAACATCAGGTAGAAATCCTGATTATGGCTTCTACTTGTAGTGTGCTGTCACCAGAAGCAAATATTTGGAGATACAAGGCCTTCTGTTGACTTAACTGTCTTGAGAGGTTCTATGGAATAATTTGGGTGTTTAATTTAGGAGGCTGAATAAAGGTCAAATGAACCCTTAGAAAAAAATCTCTAGTACCATATACTACTTATGTGTTCCCTGTGAAGTGATTTAAGAATGTAGGATTTTTACCTAACATTAATTCTAGGTGATAATATTTCTCTGTAATATATGATACATTATATATATTATATATATCTCATATCATACAGATATTATAGAGAGATATGATATAATATATTATATCTATCTAGGTGCTGATATAACTCTAGGCAGTGACTTTCCTGAGAAAGGATGGGTTAAATATTGTTCCTGCAATAATGACAATTAAGGGCATGATTATTACAGAGCTGTGTTTGGTGTACGTAGTGATTCATACAAAAAATATCCTTTATAAGTCTGTCCTCATCTTAATGTATTAATATTATTTGCATTATTCTGAGATAATGCTTTGCAAGTCTAGACTGGTTATAAAGCAATTTTGCTTGTACATTTTCGTTCCCAATCCCATTTCCATTAGAAAATACTCTGGCAGGAAGAGACTGATTTTCTTTATACCAAAGCTGGGGTTTTCCTGAAAATAAAAAGCAAAAACATTTAATCAGAAACATTTGACTTAATATAAAGTTAATATTTCTTTGAAACTAGTAGTAAGGAAAAATTAATGATAAGCTACGGAGGAGTTTCTTTTCTTTTTTCCCAGTAGTCCAGCATTTGCTATATTCTCTCAGAATACTGAAATGACATGTTCTGGCAGTGTGTTAAATCATCAAACTATGCAATGTTTTGAGACTTAGACATGGTTTTAAGTATAAAAAAATCTTCAAATAATCATTGAGGTAGCAGGAAAGAAAGACAATTACTTTATATCCTTTGATTAGGACGCAAGATACCGCTGTCTAGTTTCTGCCGCTCTGAAGATTTGGCTAGCTGTATGAAGCAGAACAACATCCACAATTGAGAAAAAGAGCAGCTAACCTCAGCTTCCACAGCCCTTTGATTAAGGCTCTGATTAACAAAGCAGGACCTATGGATTTAAGTCATTTCAGATCCAGAAGGAAATCAAACAACTTGTTCACATCTAGAAAGAAGGCTAACACGCTGGGCTTTTTGCTTAAAAAGTGTCTCCTCCCTCTGCAAATGTGTGAACCCAATCCCAGATTTTGTAGTATGTTTTCTCTGTCATCATACTTCAACAAGTTTGACTGCATTTAATAAACAGTTTGGGAATATCTGAAATCATGTATTTTAATGAATTTACTGTTCACCCTGCCCCCCCGCCAGCCAAAAGAAACTAACTTGCTAAAACTTGGTATGTATGGGCATGTCTTAACCAAAAACCAATTAAACTACAAGATGTTTTCCATATTAATTTAATTATCACACACCTACTGAAAACCTGTAAAAGATACTTATCTCAAATCCTGTGGCAAGAGTAGGTGATACAGCAGAGTAACCAGGACAATTAACAAGACCATGTGCTCCACACAAAACACAGAAGATGAGCAGCTCCTTTATCTACTACTGTTTGAGAACACAACCTACTTGTTTCTTCTTAAAAAAAGCATGCTGCCTTCTGATAACAAAATTATTGTTTAAGTGGAATTTGTATTGAAGTTAAACACTACAGTGTTTGAAAGTGTGACACTAAAGATAGGTGAGCTCTACAATGGTCTCAATTTAACCAGGGCAGGCCCAGGTTTGTGACACCAGGATCTTTCCTAGTGCCAAAAGACCCTCTTCAAAAAACACAGCACCAGAGTCCAATTTGCTTGCTGAGCCTTCTCCTTTTTTCCCCAGAGTGGCTCTCAGCATTCCCACTGCCCTTTGGCACTAGTTATTATCTGATTACACTTTTTTCTGTCCCCAGCGAAAATTCTCGTTAATTTAAAGCAAACAAAATAGAAGATTAGTCTATAGATAATACATTTTTTGGGGGAAAAAAACAGGACTTCTCAGAATTACATATTTTACCTTTTTAAAACCATCACAAACACTGTTCATGAGCTGTTAAACCAAAAACTATTCTGACTTAATCACGCTTCAGATCTCAGCTTTGTCCTGATATGAAAGAGTAAAATCTGTCAAAACCTCCTAAGTTCTCACAGTCAGGGGACATTATTTCCTGACCAGCTCTAGGAAGCTGCTCCTTCCATTGAGAAGTTTTCCCTAGACTCTCAGCCACTGCCTCTCCTACCCCCATCCATCCCTTGATTCCCTCTGTCTTCAAAACTGAATCAACTCCTGAATCAACTGTGCTTCAGATCCACATTCCCAGGTAGTTGATCCAACAAGGTCTTGTCAGTACAATGAAAACTTTGTGCATCAGAAATCAGCTAGGATTTCACTAGCCCTTCTCATTTCAGTGCTTGTCAATAAACTATTCTGCATCTTCCAGAGAAAAAGAGTTACTGCAAGATGCTACCTTGGTCTGAAGATTACTGCACAGCTGGGTTTAGAGAAGGCAAGATAAGGAGCTGCAGAAATTCCCAATACTCGTATTATTTTAGGAAATCCTAAATATTTTCTGCTAGAAAAGAATCAAAATAATACCTAGCAATTACATTTAATAAACATCCACACAACCACCTCCACTGTATACCTTACTGTATTCCAGCTTTTGTATTTTCTAACTTTATTTGTGTACAACCACTTTTAAGTGTTCTCTGGCTCTAAATACTTGGTGACCTACCAGGGATTATACATATAAATAGAAATACTGTTGTGAATACAATGGACTGGACTTCAAATCAAATCTGTTCCCTTTTCCTACAGCTTTTCAGTCTGTATGTGGCTTCTTATCAGAGGAGTTTTGTATAAAAGCAGTGGAAATAAACAGGTCTAACAAGATCTGAAGTTTATCTTGACAGGTCTGTTCTTGACAGAGCTTTAAACTGAACTCCTTGCATGCAAACTTGGCAAGTCCTATTTGCATAAAGCAGTGTTCTTCTGAAATCCTGGAGGAAACAATGGCTGTCCTCTACATACTAAGACTTTAAATTGTAATTTATTGATTACTTACTTGGCTCTGGGCTTTTACCCACATGATACATTCATGCTTAAGGAGATTAAATGTGGTAGTTAATAGTTCAGTCAACCAACATGACAAGTCTAACCAGATCAGGCTAACAGATCACTTTCCAGATTTTCATCCTAAGAAAATGTATAAGGAACTGTTACCATAGTAGTGTGACATATTTTTCTTTAATAGTTCCAGCCTCAGTATTATTTTGAAGGAATGTTCTATTCCACCTGCATAGCCAGCATGCTCAAATTAAAGTAGGGCTTTTTATGAGGAAGTGAGCCTCTAAGCTAATAATCGAAGCACTTAAGTCCTTTGCTAGGGATCTCTTGGAGGTCTACATCCTTTTTTCTTCCATGAAATTAAGTTCATAATTCCTAGAATTGGATTCTAAATTTTCTGGAAAATATTACTTACGAGTGACTAAGGACTGAGAAAGCAACTTCTGAGCTGAGGATTGAGAAATCCTCAAAAGTGGCTAGGCAGCATACAGCTAAGCGTGCATGTTGCTGACAGGCCAGGACCTTAAATCTTGAGATGGGAATGCCAAACAGACATATTTATGCTGTATCTCCTTACTAGTTTACTGTCATTGTATTCTCATAGCCTGTTTTTTGTTGTGAATACAGTCTTCAGCAGGGTTTTTTTTGTGTGTGTTCCACAATAAAGCTGCATGTGGCATAATCTGTACAAATTACCGCTGTTTGGCTACCTTTTTTAGTCTTATGTCAGACCACTATGGGGAAAAAAAAAATCAAAATGCAATTGGTTTCACATTAGCTTTTTATGCATTTTATAAAAAGAAAAAAAACTTTCATGAAATCATAAGGGAGCAAGTGCATTAGAAAGCTACTTTTTGAAGAGCCCATGGTAGCATATTTGCCATTACTAATCACTTCTTACAGGGATTTAACTGCTGTCTCTCTCATACGGCTCTGGAGACAGTGGACTGCTTTAGAATGATTGGTCTATAAAGAGCCAGAAAATGGGGAGAGCCAAGCAGTCCATTTCTACTGAAGAGCAAATCTCTTTGTCGCATTTGGCCAAAGTCACTCCTGAATTATCTATTATATGGAAACTTGATTAATATTTATACTTTATAAAATACTTTGTTACTCTCCTTTTCAAATAAATTCAGTGCTATAGTATTACAGGACGGGTAGTTTGTTATTGATTATCAAATATCAGAAGCTAGGGAGACTTACTTCAAATCTTATCTGAAGTTCTGAACATTAAAAATCATTTAACTTGAAAGAAATCCAGATTTCAGTTCATTTGTTTTCCTAATAGGAACAGTGATAGAGAAGATGAGGATAACAAGTATCTTCAAACTGGCTGGATAAAACAAATCAATAAAATTTGGTTGATTAGAATATCCAGGCTTTTTAATTTGTACTGATCTTCTTATGAGCTCTGGGAAATGGGAAACACCCTGCAAGTCTGCCCGAGGCAGAAGATGGGCAGGGACTCCCCTCAGAAGTACTTTCTGCCCCGCTTTGCACAGCCAGCCAAAGTCACTGCAGAACCAAGAAGCAGTTCCAGGTTTCCATGCATGTGTCTCTGTGCGTCCTTCCTGCTTCCCTGGTTGCTGAAATGCAAAATTCATTTTGGATGCTGCCAAAATGATTAGAGATGAATCAAAATATTAATAGAATATTTATACTTATAAATTTCCTTTTGTATGTACATATATGGCTTTAGGCATACAGGGTTGTGAATGCGCTATTTGTAATAAGGCCATTAATGAAGCCAATTCTTTCATGCTTAGTGACTTCATACAGTACTACTGGGCTTTCTTAGTCTTCTACCACCAGTATTGTTGAATTCCCCACTGAGTACTTGCCCAGCTGTGACAAATTCAGACTCCATCACATTAATTCATAATAATGTATGAATGGGGAATGGGAACCAGTGGATTTTGGTTTCATTACTGTAGACCTTTGCTTTACTTAAAACAAGCATTGCAATATAAAACCTTAACATAGTATTTACATGCTGATTTTTACTTACTAACTATTGTGTGATAAATTCCTTAACAACTGTGCCAGCATAAAACCCAGGAAAAAGCTACCATCTGTGGGGACTTGGTTTACCTTGTGCTACTTCAGTTTCTGCCTCTACCACACACCAAGCAAGCCACCCTATACATTGTATATCCATAATACGGTTCTCCACAGCATTCAAAACCACTAGTCGTCTTTCAGAACCCCTTTCAGCATAGGATGGACTTCATTGTTTTCCTGTAGTCCTCTTGTTAAGCTCAGAAGCTGCTTTGGTGCTTGCTCAAAATCCTCTCTTTTCCCTGTGTTCTAGAAGCTGATCTAGTAACATGCACCTCCTTATATTCCACCAAAGCCCAAAGCTGTTGATTAACTTAGGAGGCAACTGAGCTTCCCAAGAGCCATAGCATAACCTTTAAAGTTTCCCAGGCACTGAAGACACATCTGTTTTGATGCTTAGGACCTAGCTAATACCAAATCATGCCTAAACCCAGTCAGAATCCAGAACATCAGCATTCCTCTCCTTCAGTCCCCTGAGGGACTCTATCTACCAGGCATTCTCAGGGAACACCTACCGAGTATTAACAGGATCTGGCGTCTCAGGAAATGTAATTGCACCATTTCCTTCTTTATTCCCTACCACAATTGCTATAATGTTAAGGGCTGGCATCCTGGAGGGATGTGCTGGTCTCCAATTCTTGTTTTCAGTAGTTTTTTTTCAGTCCACGTGCAGATGATTGTAAAGTATTGGCTCTGTCCTTGGGACAGGATCGATAACCTTACTCTCTTCTTCTCAGGCAAGTAGCATAACTACTTGGCTCTAGATCAAGTCCATTTTTTTTTATTCTCTGTAGTCCAAAGAAACAGATTTTATCCTTGTCAGTGCGACCCATCACAAACAAAGGGGAGACAGTTCTGACCAAACCAAAAATCTAGTGGTTAAACTATTTCCTTGAAAGGTGGCAGCCACAACCCTGACTTCACATAGGTACAAATAAAACTGAAACTGAATTCCTGCTTACAAAGAAAGCCCTGTAGCCTAACTGATTATTGCATTAGAGGTTCAGTTATTATGAAAGAGACACGGAGAGAAAGAGAGGGAGCAGGAGAGAGAGATTGCTTCTAGAAAAACACTACCCTTATAGCTTAGTTTCTTTACTGGTATTTTCTCAACCTGACAGGCCGAAATATTGTAAAAATGGGCAACTTTTCAGGTATAAAGTTTAGAATTTTAGAGCAGAATGTTTTCTTTACAGCTCTGTTAGGCTTTAGAGATTTATTTTTCTATATAAGGCAATACATTTCAGAAATACATTTACTTTCATCACCAGAAAGAGCTGTATATGGCAAACTGGAAAGTAGTGATTAGGAGTTTAGCTTCTAAATAGTTTGCTGGGAGTGTTCCTTACAATTTTTTTCTTGACTAAAGGTTTGATGAATATAGCTGCTTTGAGTTAGAGGTACCGTTTCCAAGTGTCATGGTTTAACTCCAGTAGGCAGCTAAGCACCACACAGCCAAAACCAGTACACCAAGGTAGGTTATACTGTCTGGGTCCGTGTATTGTATTTTATTTTTAACATATAATTTGCCATAAACAAACACACAAGATTTCCTAGTCTTCAGATTGTATACACACGTACTAAGAAGTGGTCTCAGTCCTATAGAGATTTGTGATTGCTGTTTTATGAATGAGGAACTGAGCTTATGAATACATAAAAAAAAATGTCTGTCGGAAAACCAATAATTAAACCTGAGTTTTATAAATACCTAGTATATTACTAATTAAATTCTTTTGCTTCTTCTTCATCATCCCAGCTCCTGAAGTTACTCTTCTTTTTAACACTTCCACGTTATTATTTTGCTCATTCTGATCTGTGAAGTAAACTGTTGTCTGGTGAGTTACTGCTACCAAAGCAGTACTGCTTTGATGTATATGAGTGTTTTAAATACTGCTGGTATTTGGATGCAGCTTTAAAATGTTTTGGAAGTATTCTTACCTTGAATGTATAGATAATAGATACAAAGAAAGCTTTTAGAAAGAACCCTTAGAAAACAAAGCAGCCCATGTTTTCACTGTTATTCCAGTAATAAAGCTGAGCAATTAAATGATGTGGGAAGGGAATTCCATGTGTTCAAGCTTTACTAGCACTAGCGTTGGTCAGCTTTACACTGAGGTGTTTGTGCATACATGTAATAGAGGCGTTTTTATACATAATTATATATATACACACAATTAATTGTGCATTTAGCATCCTGCTCAATGATTTTCAAGTTCAGTATAAAGTGTCTCATTAAGTCATATAAAAGAGCTTGATGGTGTGACATTTTCAGTGTCACTTTCTTTGTTTTGAAGTTAGGACCATGTAGCTTAAGATGTGAAAGCAATGGGTTCTCTGTCTTCTGCTTACTGCTGCCAATGTTTTTTCATTCTGTAACTTTTATAAGTGAGGATGGCTAGTCATCTGGCCTGTTCAGGCATTCTTACCAATAAAAATGAAATCCAGAAAAAGTCTTCCAATAACGAAAGTCAACAATGAAACAATAAAGAAAAATTAGGTAAATTAATTAATAGGACATCTGCTGAATAATATGTTAAGTTAATGTGTGATTCAAAATAAAAACTTGCCTCTTAGTTATAAAGGTCAAGAAAAGGCATATATATTTTCCAGATTTCCAGTAACAGTAGTGAGAACTTCCAAGGGAAATGCAGAAATATGTAATAATACATATGTAAAAGAGGCAAATCCTAAACTCTTCAAAGTGCATGCACAAACTAAGTACAAAATAAGATAATTAAACTTGGTTTTGAGATGAAGTGTCAACAATTAGTAGTGGGTAAAGCCAAAGCCTACGTAAAGAAGAAAATTCCTTGACTGGTTTGCATTAGAAAAACTGCTTACATCTTTCCTAACTCATTGCATTCTCTAGTAATGGGAACAAACTGAAGATACATTTTAGAAGTCTTGAGGAAACAACTGACATAGATTGGGTCGGTTAAACCTTATTGCAACTTAGTTTTGAGTTTGTTAAGGAAACTTTATAGTGTTTTGAGTAAGGTTTATTATTCTCTGTAAAAGCTGGGAGGTGGTTTCACAGATCTCCTAGTGGCAAAGCTTATTTAAGAGTTCCCTTGTGCCCAGGGGTGTTTGTTCCAGTGGGTGAAGAAGGGCAGCAAGTTACTGCCTCAGAAATTGTGCCCATTCACTGCTTGTGGCCTGTGTTGTAAACCCGGATTAGTTCTTTAATTGGTTTTAAAAAAAAAAAAGTACAATCTTTCTGAAGTCAGATGGAGACTCAGAAATCCTGCTGAATTTTGCAGTTACCTGTGAGTTGGGAACCACAGTGCTACACTTAACCAAAGAGGATTCCCCCTCTCCCTAAGTCTGTCTGCTTTACGACACTGAATGCAGTTGACACAGAACCACATGCTCAAAAAAAGAATAAATCAAAATTTAAGAGACAGAGCAGAGGCAACTCGGGTGAGCAGCCCAGGAAACCCAAGAGGAAGAAAGATGTGTTTTTATACGTGCAAAGAACCCTGTCTCCTGCTGCTTGACTTCCTCTTCTGTTGAAAAGGACAGGACTGCTCACTCCTTGTTTGTTTTCTTTGTTAATACATGTCTCCCACCAATTCTTCAAATAAGAAGTCTGAGATTTCATGTTCTTGGTTATCTACTTAAATGAGAAGAGGCATTTCCAATTGTAAGCATTATATTCATTAAATTCCTGAACTCCTTCAGGCTGAGCATTTGATTTCATACACAAGACAAACCTGCCAAAAAAAAAAATCAGCAATCCCTACTTATTCTGCTTATGTACTCTGTTCTGTAGCTTTAGAATTTTTTTTATTGGGCTTTAACATTCTATTTTTATTATCTATGTCACAACTGTTTCTGATGTTTCTGATGTTTCTTACACCATCTATTCTCAGGACTGCTGTACTGCCTTTTCTATTTCGATGCTGCTGATGAGCAAATAGTCAAACTCAGCTAAAGTGTTTCAGAATTTCCTTCTATCAGGACTCAACTTTGAATTGTGGAAGGAATTGTAAAATCATGGTACTAATATATGCTAAAAATGGAAATGTAAACAAGTATCTAATTAATAGTGCTCTGTCACTAGACTCAGAAAATGCTTATTCTCTGGAAAGGCCTTTTTCCCTTGTGCCCAAAAGGATAGAAGACAGCTTTTTTTACTTTTCAACATGCTTATTTCAGATACTAAATCATCCTGATCTTTTCATGCATGTATCTCTGAAAAAAACAATTTTATAAAAAATAGTGGCTAGAGTTTGTACCATGAATAGAGCTGACAGTCAAGCACAGAGGAAAAGGGTTAAAACTGGTTATTTCCAGAGCTGAAGTTTCCAGAGTGCTTTATCTTTTTCAAGTGCACAAATGGTACTGATGTCGTATTTTTGAGGACATAATTTTCTGCATATTTTCTTTACCAGAAAAGAAGACACAGGAGACAGGAGGAGGAGATGTCAGATGGGCTGATTTTCCCAAACAAGAAGGTGGCAGTCTGGTGTACTGAATCCAGCCGCAGATAGCTCAGTAAGTGGCTGATAAGGATATTTCTGCACATGTTGTTGGTACTAGTTGAAAAAATCATTCAAGAATGTATCTGCCTTTATAATTATTCAATATTGTTTCTTAAATGAATGGTGGTTTTTGCTTAGGTATTTAAAACAAGTAAAAGCAGGTAAATAAATTATTTAGGTTAGAATAATTTAGAGTAATATATTTGGAACTACAGGGAAGCTGTAATTGCCTCTGCCTTGATACAAGAATATGATGTAGTTTCATGCTATGTCAGTAGAGAAGTCCAGCTGCAGATGCTGAAATAAAAGTGGGCCAAGGTCTAAGCATGGGAGTCGGTTTACCAGAGTGTAAATCTAAGATGGAGTTTAGTTGTGAAGAATTAAGGAATAAAGCGTGAATTTGAAGCCTTGTGGAAGGGAAGAGGTAATAGGGTGAGTGTGAGCGATGTCCCCACACGCCAAGGGGCAGCTAACACTGGGTCATATTTAGTTTCTGAACACCTGCAAGTGCCGGTATGAATGCGGCAGTGGTGGTGGTAACTTCCACAAGGCCCTACAGCCCTTCAGTGGAACCATACCACCCTGCCCTTACACTAAGCAGCTTCAATGCAGCTCTGATAACAAACAAGCTCCCTGTGGTTGTCGGGGAGACCCCCGGGCACACCGACTGTCCCTGCCGTATCTCCTTGGCCCTTGTGCCACGCTACGCCCTGGCAGCGAAGATGCTCCCAGCACTGTGAGCACGGTCACCGGGGTGGCACTGGCAGACGAGCCTTCTCTGGCCGCAGCTGAAACCCATCTGTCTCAAGGGAGACACACCTAAACCTGGTCGGATGAGGGGTCCTGGGCAACCCCAAGAGGGTGGCACAGCACCCCAGGTGCTCGGCAGCCACTGCACATGCCAAACGCTAAGCAAGCGGGGCCAGGAGTCAGCTCAGCCTGGCCACGGTCCTTTAGGACACGATACCCCATCTCCATCTTGCCTCCCCACTGCACCCCAGCACTGCGCCTCCCAGGCTGAGGGGGGCGAGGGCTGGCCAGGCTCAGAAAATCATGTCCAGGAACTGAAATATTAAACTGCTCCTGGGGGTGGGGGACAAACTCGGAAAGATCCTCACAGGACTGCGTAAGAAACGCCTTCCCCCTTCGTCAAAGCCGAGCCGGGGCACGCTGCGCGCAGCTCTTCGCCGGGTACTGCCTCAGTTTTACCCCGCGGCGGGCCGAGCAACAGCCGCCGCCGGCCGCCTCACGGAGGGCGGGACGCCGCAGCCCAGCACCGCCCCGGGCCGGCGGCTCCGCGCAGGCGCCGTGCGGGTAGGGCGCGCCCCGCCGCCGGTGGGCCGGGCCGGGCGGCGGCAGCGCGGCTGCCAACGCGGAGATAGCGCGGACGAAGCGCTGGGTATGGCTCCGCCAGCGACGGGCGGGATCCCGCGGACTGCTCCCTCGCTGGCCCCGACGGCTGCCTGGTTGGGCAACCGCT
>JAVKLA010000053.1:22712440-22783136 GCA_034782735.1 Sagittarius serpentarius
GAAGCCGGGACCCCCTCGCTCCGGGCCGGCAGCCCCTAAGCCTCTCCGGGGGCTCCCGCCGCCGGGGGTGACCTCGGCGGGGAGTGCCAGCCGCCGGGCCCCGCCGGCCTCTCCCGCCACTCGGGTGCCTCGGCTGACCCCGGTGCTTCTCCGCCGGGAGCCTCCCCCCCACCGCCGTGGGGCCGAAGCGTTGGGAGTGCCTGCGCCGCGGCCCGTTGGAAAGTAGTAGGGCGGGGGCATGTTCCCCCTCCGCCCTGGCCGCTGGGCAGCCCGGGTGGAGCGAGCGGGAGGAGGTCGAGGCTCCGCGCTGCAGCAGCTGAAGTGTCTCCCGCCTGTCAGCGGAGCGCGGCCGGCGGCAGCGCTGAGGGGGCCCTCGGGGCGGGAGTGGGGACTCCGCGGTCCCGCTCGGGCGCGCTGGGAGAACCGGCGCCCTTTGCGTTCTCCATGGGAGTGCCTTCAGCGATAAAACGGTTCTGCATGTCGCGACAGCCCCCGCCCCGAACTGTTCACTTGGTCAGGTATGGCCCTGAGTTGCGGGAAAGAAGAAACCCTCATGAACTACACGAGCTCGAGTCTGGTAACTCCTCCGTAGTTGAGTTCGCTTTTAAGGTGGAATCGGATGGCTCACAGGATAGAAATGCATCAAAGAATTGCTTCTACTTCACCGTCTGTTATGAGATTAAACTTGGTTTACCATTTCGGTTTTGGAAATTCAGTTGACTGTAACCCTTGAGATCTCTGAAGAACACTTGCACACATACAAGTGCCAGAGGAAGTTAGTTTTAAATGACATTTTCTTTGTTTATATCTAACCCCAAATGTTATGGTACTAATAATCTCAAAGTAAAACTGATTGTGTTGCTTGTGTAGTCTGAAGTGGTTTCTGTGTGTTGTCTATGCTTCTCAAACCATTTTACCTGGTGTGATTTTTTTTCAACTTGATCAGCTTTATTACCTTTGGGTAGTATGACATTAAGAGTGTACCAGCTTGGTGGAAATGGTTAACATGGGCATGCTTATTAGCATAAAATTAAGCAATAAATGTTTCTAGTCTTTCTATACTTTTGTACATCTGTAATTATTACTCGGTGCAGGCCAGCTTGGTCAGAAAGGATTGAGAGGTCAGAAAGGATTGAGAGACCTACCACCTACTGTTTATTTTCTGAAAGCAGGAGGAATGGAAGGCTTGTCATCCAGTCCATCCTTCCCTTCAGGAGAGCGTAAAGAAAGAAGTACTGCTAGGTACAACTGGGGCCAGTAAAATGGTGCTAAAGATACTAGTATTATCGGACTTCTTTTCCCCCAGATAACCTGTTCCACTGAAAGAGTTTAAGCATCTTGAATTTCAAATTTGTGTTGACTGGTAGCTCCTGTTCTCCGAGGCCCTAATTATTATTTTTTTCAGGTTTTGTATGCAGAGGTAAGAAGATGAGGAATTGTGTATTTTTCTTCTCTTCTCGATCATGACCATCTTCCCCCCCCGCCCCGCCTCAGTTGCTTTAGTGTAAAATATTTTTTAACAGATAAATTAATTTGCTCTTTGATGGTTGTTTCTACAGGTCGAGATTATTATACGATTTACCTACTACTGGCATCTTGAAGAGGATGTAAACAGATGTTTTAGTAAACCAAAGGATGTGTATACATAGCCTTATACTGACTTTTTACAAATGGTTATACTTGGGATTGCTTTACTGAGCTTGAAGGCAGTTATGCTGGAGAACTGTTAGTATGCCATGTGCATTGGCAGGATTTAATAATGATAGTAATTAGTCTGGTATATCTAGATGAGTAGGATTGTACTTATGAAAGCTAGAAGTTGGCAAGTCTAGCAGGACATGCAAAAGTTATGAGAGCATTTTCTCCTTCCTTTGAGTTTCCCAAATACTTTCTGTCAGTTTATTTGCTATATCTTCACACAGGAGATATACTGGTTTTGGTTAAAAATGATTTTTGACTCATCTAAACTACTGTGGATGTTAGGTTGTATAAATGCATTGATATGATGTGTTTGGTAGGATTGATTTAATGCTGCTCACTAGATGCTGCTTGCACTTGTAAATTTACCCATGATATGGAATACTTTTAAATATCTGGTACATCCAGGAAGGATTGGGTTTTCTTAAACAGTCAGACTGTTGAAGTGTGCATTATTAAATGCATGTGGTAGCTGCATGCAGTGCATATTTTATTTGAAAACTGAAAATTGAGGAAAAACTTTCTCTGTGTATGTTTCCACAGCATTATCAACCGCCTGTTGTGTTACACACAAGGAATGGACTGAGTGTCTGTTACTGCCCTTCATATTGCAATTTTTCCCTTTCTCAACAGGACAAAACTGCTCTAGATACTCTTCTCTTCATTGTTTTTCTCATTGAATTCTTAATAATGTCAGATGTCTTCATGGTGTGATTGTTTGCACTGACTGGGTGACTGACAAGATGATTTATTAGGTTTGGCCTTCCTTTCTGGTTCCTAACAAGCTCTATCTGGGAGTGTAGAAATTGCAATGATTTAAGATTGTTGAGGGTTACGTGTGTTATACAGTAATGCTTTTAGCTATAGTTTGTTTGCTGTTAATAGGACTTATTCTTACATAGGAGGTATCTCCTCTCTGAATTCCCATCCCACCCCACCCCTAGGCTTTCAGGGAAGCCCTCCTAAAACTTTTTGCAGACAACTTACTGAAAGTGTTGATAGGGCATGTAATTCAGAAGTGAACAGGGATTAGGAAAGAACTCATCAAGGCAGAGACTTACCTCTCAGAGTTCAGAGTAGAAAGCTCTATTTCCAGACCTGTTGCAAAATTTGCCCACAATCACAGTATTTGTGGTGACTTCAGTGAGCCAAACGCTCGGTCTCTAATTTAAGGACTCTTAGCAGGCTCCAGCTTGAGGTACTATGAAAGACTTGCAGTTTATGGTTTTGAATACAATGTTGGATAGTAAGGATGCTGTTAGATATTCAGGTGGATCATGCCTGAGACTTGCTGCATGTATCTTACTATGAGTCTTCCAAAGTAGGTGCGGTTAGAACAAGCTTTAAAGGAACGTCCTTGATCCTTCTGCTCACTTTTTTGAGATACTGCTTTTGACAAATCTAATGAAGGTTTTGAGGTCTGTTCTTGACAGCAAACCTTAAACAACCTTGCTTAACCTCTAAGGCAATTGGCAGTATTGTAACTAGTTGTCAGTATGTTCTTTCATCATGTGGCTTCCTTTTTCTCATCAGACTTCCTGCTTATTTCACTTCTGGTTTTAGGTTCTGATTACTACAAGGAAGCTAGAAGTTAAGCGGAATTCACAAACTTGTTGAATGTTCCTCTTCGATGATAAGTGTTTTTCCTTTGTTACTCAGTTTATGCATATTCCCTAAAGTACAATTTCCTTGAACAATAGGTGAAGCAAATGGTAGGCAATAGGTTTTCTTCACTTAAGAGTCTTTTCCTCTAGAAAAAAACCTTTTTTTCTTTTTTTTTAAACCTGTTCTTTGCTGCCTTTTCTAGTTTGCCTGGTCTCTTCTGTAGCTACCACCTTACAAGTAAGGCAGAGAAGCCCAAACATTTCCTAAATATCTTTGTGTGTGTCTGTTTTGGGCAGTGATATATTTTGACTTGTGATTGAAATTGCTTGTTATTTCATCTGCTTAGTTATGCAAAGGCAATTTGACTGTAGTGCCCAGAATAGATAAATACTATTTAAATCGGATAACTCTCAAAAAGTGTATTTCATTTGAAGTTGCAGCAAACTGTTCTGGCTAAATTTACTATTGCTAAAATAACTAAAACCCTGTATTAAATCAGTACATAATTACCAGCAGAGTTCTAAACAAATTCACAGCTAAGCACTTGAATTAAGAATCTAAAAAATTAAAGACTTTGATAACAGAAGCCTCTACTGCAGCTCTAGTAGAATGCTTTGTTTTATGTCTAAATAAGTTGAATGTACAGAATGAAAGTAAATAGCTGATTTAAAGCTGATTTCTTTTAAGAAAAAATCTGTCGCTTCTGGCATGCTAAGGGACATAAGCAGGCCATTTTTGGCATTTAGCTAATTTCACTAAAATTCCATTACCTTAGTAAGTTTTTAAAAATCAGGTTAGTTTTCTTGAGAGTGAGGTATTTAGCATGTATTTAGGAAACTGACTAATAAACCAGTTTTTTTTTGTTTTTATGCCTGAATGTAAAAGTGTGTCATTGGAAAACAAAAAAGTTTTACTTTAAATGATCCTTAAAACGAATGCTTTAAATCAAAGCATACATCCATCCACCTGAGATGTCCAGCCTGGAGGCAGGAAGTGTCATTATAGTTTAATGCCGTTCAAAGTATACTTCCCTCAGAGCCAGGAGGGGATGAAGCCCTAGGTATGATCATCAGGTGCCTTTTCCTTGCAGGGTGAACTGAGGTCACGTCTGCTCGACCATTCCTCCTTGTGGCATTGCCAGCTTAAGCAGTCCTTTGATTATACCCTTTAACAGTGTGCATGTCCACATGGTGAATTGAACTAGATCCAGTATGAAAGAAAGAAAAAGAGAAAAAAAGAAAACCCAACAAACTAATGCTCACACTCCCACACCCAAAGAACCAAAAAAACATCCAAGCAAACCATATTTGTCTAAATTATTTTGAACCTTAAGTGATTGCTCTTTTCCACAGATGGGTGAACTGATGCATAAGCTGATGTTGCTGCTGAGACATGTTTTTCAGCTATGCTTAGCTGACATGTTTGAGCAGATAATATCCATATCTGAATATTTGATTTGTCTTGTACTTAAATAGGTTGTACATCATATTTTCTTTCTTTAAATATTAATTAACATTAAAGCCAACAATAGTTTGTTTCTGTATACTGCGAGATTGATAGTTGCATTTCATTTTAGTGCCTGAAAGCAGGAAATACGATCATGTAACTCCTTGATCTTTATGGAGAAGAAGACAGTGAATATCTATGTACTTATTTTTAGCAGGTAGATTGCTAGAACAATCAAATTTATAAAACGTAAACAAAGTTCTTTAAAAGGCATGCTATAAGAAATAAATGGCATGGGCTTAATGAGCAAAATCCAGAGTAACTGAATAGGATTCTTTATCAGTAGAGCAGAGAGAAGATTACATCATTGTTTATGGGCTACTTTCTGTAAATTAAACAATACAAAAACAACTGGAACGTGCTTGAAGTAATCAGCTAGATGTAGATTATGCTTGTTTAGTATAGGAGATTTAGAAAAATAAATAGAATGCATTATTTTAATGGTGAGTTTTATGTTGCTGATATAACTGAACAGGGTTGATCTTTGTTACAAAAGATTTATTTTTCAAGAATCTGAGTCATTCTTTAAGCAATATTAAATATTTCTAGAGATTTCTCATGTGCTTTATGAAAAGTTTGAGAATTGTCTATTTAGATCAATACTAAAGGCAAAGCTTTGAGTTAACTGAGGCTTATATTGGGGAGGTCCTAGTGATCACACCAAGTGTGAAATCTTTTCAAGTACATACAGCTAAAACCAAGGAAAGAGTAATTCTGTAACTCAGTGCAAGCAGAATCTAATATTGTGGTAGTAGATACTAAAGGAGGAATTGTTCTGCCCCTCCATTTGCAGTGAAAAAGAAAATAGGCATGGAGGGCAAGCTATTACTTTTGCAGGATCTTTATCCATGCTTGGCAGATAGTTGTCTAGGCACAGTTAATCCTGCTTTTTGACAGAGGGATGAAGTGGCATGACCTCTCTAAGGTGCTCCTGTCTCTCTTCTGTGAGTTCATAAAACCTTAAGGGGAAAGAAAATTTGTTAGAGCAATACCTTTGCTTACATAGTCTGCACCAGCTTCGTTCTTATCACAGCCTTTAAGACATTGTAGTCTTGGAATATTTTTGTGGTCAAACATTATTTTACTAGTATGGAGGGAATACAGTGGTTGACTAGAATGTTAATAGATATGTCTAGGCCATGTAAAAGTTGCAGTTTAATGAAGGATGAAATATGTTTTCATTAATGTGCCAACTTTTTTCCTCCTATACTCTTGTTTCCTAAAGGTGCTGTAAAATTTTCTTGAGCTGTTGCTGAGATGGAAGAAGGCTATCTTTGTGTCAGAGTAGTAATGATTAGAACCAGTGTAAAAGACTTGCCTGAGGTTGGCTGTCCTTATATTTTACTTTTTAGGTAAGGATTAAGTAAGGGCAGACAATATTCAATACCTAACATGTACTCTTGTTTGCTTAAAAATGAGTATATGGGATCTGAATTAGTAGCATGAATGCAATATGGGATCTACAGGTTAAGCATCACTTTAAACATGCTGAATATTGCTCATGAATCTTTTTATTTAGATCACATCTTGAAGTAATTTTGATATGTAGACTGGTATACAATGACAGGTATATAAAAATGCTAGGACAGCAGAACAGTGAAGCAAATGGATTTCTGTATGAGTTGACCTCAGTCAAGGAAGATTGCTATGGTCTGAACTTGGCATTAAAAACGATTGTGAAGCAACATCATACGTAACGAGAATGAGGTAGACTATCAGCAGTCTGTTAATAAGCATAGTATGCCTCTGGGGAGGAGGAATAGGTAACATGCAATGAATGATGTAGCTGTGACTTGGGACATAAAATGTATTGCTCATTAGCTAGGCAAGCCTTGTTTTTGCATTACGTCATACCTGCTGACGCTTTTGAGGGCAGACTTCTTGGTATGTGTAGGGGTGTTTGATAATGAAAGCTGAGTGCTTTGCTCTGCTTATAAGGTTACACAGCACCAAGTATTTGATCCAGCTAATTAATTTCTTCTGGAATATTTTTGGGTTGCTTTTGGTGAATTTTTACATCTCTGGACATAAAGTGAATGGCATCAAGCAGTTTATGGACTTTGTGTAAGTTATGTATTTATATAGAAATATTATTGACTTAATGTTTTCTAGAAATAAGTAAAATGCCTTGCAAAGTTGTGTGTGTCTTGTTAAATTTTAATGGGATAATTAGATTTTTAAGTATCTATGGACAAGTGAAGAAAAATCACGTAGGTTTATGTATATAGGCTGGTCTGTTGGAGTATCTATGTATGTTAATGCATTTTTAAATGGAAAAAAGTACTTTTAAGTATGTTTCCCTGCCTAGTTCAAAAGCTCTTTAAATCTCAGTCCAATTAGTGGACTAATCTATGCTGCAGAGTATTCAATTGAGAAATTGTGAGTTTTTCAACATCCTTCTATCAGGAAAAAAGTGCCAGTATAGGCACAGTTCTAGCATTTATTTTTTTTTCTTTTAACTTGTATAGGTTGCCTCTCCTTTGAGAATTTGTCTAGATTGTCATCACCTTTTGACTGCAGATTACATTGTAGCTGATGAGGCTTTCTCATTTGCGTGTCAGGTGGCAGTCGACACGCAGAAGCACTAAACTAAATCATAAAACAGGTTATGTACGTAGAAAAAGAGACGGAAAAGAAAGAAACTCAAACCATGGTTCTTGCCATGCAAGCGTTTATAGGTGATATATATTGGGTAGGCTGGGAATATCAACCTGAGTAGTTTCTAATGGTTTGCTTTTTTGGAGAGTGGGGATGGTATTCAGTGATTGCTCAGCAGTGATCTGGCCGTCTGAAAATGTGATGTAGCTCTTGCTGGAGTTGCTTGTGAACTTGCGGTGGGCTCAGGTTTATATAATTTTTTTTTCTTGTTTGCTGTGAAAATTTAATAGTATTTGGGATCCATTTTCCCATTTCCTTTGTATAATTGTTTTCTTCTGTTGATTGTATGCAGCTTTGTGAATCAGCTTTGTATTTTAAATTGTATGTATGTTTTCAGTGGCTGTTTTGAGCTGATGGGGTTTCAAGTTGATTATTTAAAAATAATTATGCAGGACATCATACTTTTTTTACACATAATTAATCTTCCTGCCCTTGTTTTTGGAGCATACTCTGAGACTAAGGCTCCATGTTACTACAATTCCTTTAGGACAGCTTGTTCTAGATGTATTCATCCATCCTTGCTCATGGTTGCTTATTCCCCCACTTCAGCTTACTTGGTTTCTTGAATGTCTTGAAAGAGCAGTTTGCCAAACCACAGGTTATATTGATTCAGTAAAATGACTGCTTAAAAACTGAAGACTTCTTGAGGCATTTTTTCTTAAACCCTGGTCACCTCTGTAATCTAGTTTAAAACTGCTTTCAGGGCTACAGCCTGTCAGGAGTGCAGCTGGGGGGTAGCAGAGGACTGAAGGGGAAGAAGGGACCTCTTAAGCCACTTTAGGTCTGGAGAAATTGTAATGAACTACAACTTGAAGAGTTGGAAGCAATGGGCCTTTAGCCATGCAATAAGGCCCACTTGCTCTCTAGGTTTGAAGTGGGAATTACCTACTACAGCTATGGAGAAAATACTGAGAGATGTTATTTGTGATGTATACTGTTTAAGTTGGATTTCTTAGATTCTGAGATGTTTCAGTCATCAAAATAATACTTCTGTGGTGTGATGGCTTTTCTTCTCCCTGGGAAGTAACTTAAGCTACGTTGTGTGATTATGTTGGGGACTTTGTAGCTGTTGCTACCTGATAAATTAGCAAATACTAAAAAAAAAATTGTAACTATTTTATTTTGGTATATTAAAACATGAATTATAAATTCTTAGAAAGCAAATAAACTGTATGCAAGATCAGCTTTCTCAATTATATGATTGTGTCCGTTACCTTTTCCTGTCTTTTGTTTCCTTGCACTGTAAAACAATTGCAGCCTTAAAGTGTTACATTGTATATATTGTTCAATTGCCCTACTCAGGCATAAGTTAAAGCTTCTAAAGGTTACTTTATCTAGTAAATTCTGCATACAATTATCTGTAGGATTGCTAGCCTCTATTAAAAGTGAATAGCTTTCTCTCTTGGTTTTGGGAGCAAGTTAGACTGTCCTTTGTCCAAAACAAACATCCTGAGACTTTTGCTTTAATGTTTAGCCTCATGATCTGTTCGGTTGTTTGTTTGCATTTCTTTCAGTTTTTGTGCATTTCTACTATTGTCTAGAAAATTACTTTAGAGAAATGCTTAACACATCTTTTTTTCCTTTTGCTAGTTGGGTTTTTATCAATTGTTATTTCAAAGAAGTTCCAGTCTTTTTTCACTTTGACCAAGTCTTCTGTGTTACTTACTACTGAACTGACAATTCAAGACTGTCCTGAAAAATTCAGAAGTACTTTAAAAATAGAAGGTTTAGTGTTTTGATATAAAGAAAACTAAGGTAAATACCCACCTGCAGTTTTTAAAATCTTTTCTTAGCTATCTGTCACCTTACTGGTATTTTTCAAATACAACTTAGTTATCCAGCCAGTGCAATAAAGATGTTTGTGGAATAATGGTCTTTCAGCAATTTTCTGGAGGCTTGCTTTTTTTTTTTTAGAGTAAGGATTTGATTGTTCTAGACACTTCTGTTGTGAAAGTGTCACATAAATGGTTTTCTGATGAGTCTTCACTCCCTCAACCAGTTTGATTAATGGAACGATTGTGAATTGCCTTGTCCATTTTAATACAAGTAGATGGAAAATATCTTGAAATAGTGTTAGATTTTTAATTGTTTTTTTTGTTGTTGTCATTCTTTCCTACTCCAAAAATTTGTTTTCGGCTGAAGTGGAGGAGAAGAATAGAGAGCAGAAATGCAGGAATATTCTTGCATGTTAGAAGAGTAATATTTAAATCTTTATTATATGGGGTGGGGAGCATGCATAAACTCTAGAGGCTCAGAAGGAATTTTGAGTATGCAAATGTGTATTTTTTGGATTTAGTTGAACAGTTGAACTTGTATACTTTTATATTTGATATATGAGAACGTACTGAGATTTTAATTTATGCGTGTATATTGGCCATAAAAGTGGGCAAATATTGGAACAGGTTGCCCAGAAATGTTGTGGAATGTCCATCCTTCAGATGGAGGTTACCTGAGGAACCTGATCTAATCAGAGCTGCTTTTAGTAGTGTTTGGACTAAGGAACTTCAGAGGTTCCTTCTAATGTAAATATTCTATACTTTTGGTAGTGAAAAAGCCTGGTCTATAACATGGAATATAAATCTGTTAAATTCAGAGCTTAATTGAAACAAAAATGCTTAATTGTGTGTATAGAGTTAGTGTGCACCTGTGCTGCAACTTAAATTTTTTCCAAACAAAAAAAAAGCCTCTTTCCTATCCTATTTTAAGTTTAAATACGAAATGGTTCCCAACTCTTACACAAGTGACGAATGAGCCCACCTTATCCTGATGAGTAGAGGGTAAATATTGGTCCTTTCATGTTGTGGAGTCCCACTGTTAAGAAAAAAAATCAAGGCTATTTCTCTCACACCTGATAACTTTTTCTTTGCAAGAGTCAATACCAAATCCTGTATGTACTCTCAGATTAGGGAAGGATCCATGTTTTTTTAGCAGTTTTGCATGAATTTAGGACCGGAGGAATGGTATGGCATTTCCCTTACTGATGGGAACAAGGAACAATGTTGGTGTTATTCTGTGAAAAATGCGAACCCTCTTGTTGAGATTACAAGCCTGTCAGGCTAGAATATTCTTTGTTTTTCACTGTTATATTGAAGAAATATCATGTGGGTTTTTTGTATGTTAAACATTTTGTAATTGTTTTATGAAGAGGGAATATCTACTGTTACAGGTGTGAGTATGTGTTCCCGTTCAAGTCATCACAGAAGGTACATCACATTGACGCTATGGGGATTTGGTCATGCTTGTAACTTTCTAAATGCTTTGAAGTGATTTACAGTGTATAGTAACAACTGTGTTTATTCGTTTACGTAGGTAATGGAGAGGTTTTGTCAAGCTATGGCTTGCAGACAACTACTTTGACAACTAAAATTGATGGCAGTGATGGCAAGGCTGAACACCTAGAGTATGTTGCCTTTGCATTGGTTCCTGTTTTCTTCATCATGGGTCTCTTGGGGATCCTCATCTGTCATGTCCTTAAGAAAAAAGGATATCGTTGTACAACAGAGGCTGAACAAGTAGAAGAAGAAAAACTTGATGAAAAAATAGGTAATCAACAAGTCTAATAAACAACTTACCTATTTCTGTACATTGCAACTACTATTGAATAACTTCTTGTGAGACTTCTGTCATTTCTCTGTCTATATTTGACATCAAAACAACATTAAGAAAAATATTTTTATTAGCATTTATATGTCTGTTGGGTTTTGATCTTTGCCAGTCAAAACTAGGAGTGTTCCAATTTCCCATGCAAGTCCTCTAACATCAATTAAGAGATTACAGAGAGATCAAAGTATTCAGTGTATTTGTTTGCAACTAGACACTGCAGTCAGAGTCACTAGGTTGCTTTTTTGCATTCCACATGCTGTTAGCACTGAAGTGTTATACATAGTTCTATCTTAGGAGTGACAAAAAGCTGCTCTTTAAAGCCTAAAATCTTAGTTTCGTGTTTAGCAATCTTAATTTGTTCCTGTTGTACTGTCATTCTCATCTCCCCTGTCATTATAAAACTGAACCCTTGGACTGACTGTTTACCTTCTGTTTTATGTAATGTGTGCTGCTTATACTTTTTTCTAAAGATACCTTTGTTTTTGTTCTGATGGTTGTTCCTTTGTGCTCTTGTTTCTATGGTTCCTTATTCCCATCTACTTACATGAGAAAAAAAACCAAAACCAGACCACCCAAGAAAAGAGTGTTACCACTTAGGAAGGGTTATAGTAACCCAGTATAGCGTTTGGCTAAGTAAATACAAGGGGCAAGTCACTTGTAAATAGTTTGGACCTCTTCCTTTCTCCCAATTGATTACTGTCAGTAGGCTCATAACAAGTGGAAATTACAGTGGCTCTGTGGTAAGAGTAGAGCCATGTGGTGCAGGGATGATGTGTCAGTATGTTTTTACGCAGTTACTGCCTGGGGCATGTACGCAGTGAGTGGGACTATCTGATCTGTTAGTTGGCCTGAGTGGTAACAGCAAGGTGAGTGGTAATGAAAGGGGGACAACTTTTAGGTCTTAATTTGGGGAAGTAGCTGTGTCTAAGTTGCATTACAGAGTCACAGCTATTAGGATGAAGAGTGAGTACAGAGATGGGGAAGCCCCTAATTTACTACTTAAAGACAAATTTAGGCTCTCACCTATAAACTTGCCTCAGTCCTGTTGTGTGTTTTTTTTTTTTTTCTTTTAATAAAGCTAGTCATAACAATGATTAGGGAAGGGCAGAGATCTGTTCTTCATTCTGTTTCTCTCCCCAATCTGTCTTTGCCTTCTGAGGTTATTCTGGGGAAGCTTCTGATAACGTTAATGGGTGTAATCAATTCCAAAAGTATTAAGTATAGTCATGAGTTTTCTTTCTTAAATCCCTTGCTCCTGTAGTCATATGAGAATTTTTTTTAATTAAAAAAAAAATCAAATGTTATCTCCTTGTAGATGTGGTGAAAAGCTTAAATTGAATCCCTCTTACACTAGAAGCTGATAATACCTATTTTAAATTAGTGACTTGAGACAATTTAATGATTCTTTTGTTTGGTTTTTTTCCTCCCTGTTGTTAGGATTAGAAATACTGCTCTGTTGTTCGTCTTCTCCTTACTAGCTAGAGAAGGAATTTTCATGTATGCTTGTGAAAATACTGAGTTTATTCAAGTCTTAGATGAATATGTTAGAGCCGATGTGTAGATTCCATAAATTTGTGTTTGTGTGTTTTCCTGAAGAAGGACTAAAAAGTCTTATCTAAGCTTTCCCTCCAAAGTGACAATAGATTTTGTCTTTTATGTGACTTCTGGTGTGTGTTTGTTTTTATTTTGGCTCGCGTTTTTTGTTTTTACTTTGTTTTAAAATAACTTGGTTCTTGATTCGGAAGGCCAGGATATTGATAATACATTTATTTCCTTGCACAGAAATGAATGAAACTATACATGAGAATAGCGACACTGTGGGACAAATTGTTAACTACATTATGAAAAATGAAGGTATAGTATTATGATACTGAAGTTATGAGCCTTTGTGTTGCTGTTCTATAACAAATATGTTTTTTCAGATATGCTGAAGTATGGTATATTCATGTGTTTTCATTTCATAACCATTTTGTACATGCTTAACTCTGAGATTGCCTTCAGAAGGCAGTAACTTCAAACAAAATAGAGAAGTGTTTTGCTTACCTGACAATTATTTTGTATGGGAAGTTTGGTGCATGCATTTCTTGATGTTTTAACTGTTTGGGCGTTTGATTTTTTTTGGTTCACCCTTTTGTTTTGTTTGTGAAGTAAAACCTCAAGGTTGCTTTCTTAACAGCAGTGTTCAAAGCATGTGAAACTTTTGTGTTTTCACCAGATTAAACTTTTTGTCTTGAAATGATTCCTGCAGCTGTTGCTGATGAAAGGTTTGTGCGTAACTGAGACAATAGGGTAGACTAGCACTAATGTTGAATTTTGTATGTGGTATCTTCATGTGCTGTGTGTGCAAAGTAAAGGATAAAGAAGATATGACTGAAAAAATAAAATCACAGTTAAGCAGCCCATGGAATGCTTGGTTAGTTCAGAATGTATTTGCCCAGTAGAAGAAACATTTAGGAGACTGGATGGTTTTTATAATACAAGAACCTTTAGCCTTTTAATTTTACATTTGTATAAATTTCTCCTAAGCATTGCACTGGCTTTGAGTTTCTTCTGAATGAAGACTAGTCCTCTAGGAAAGTTGTATTTTCAGGTTTCTTTGTGGGTTTGTGTTTGGTTTTTGTGTGTGGTTGTTTTGTTTTTTGTTGTTGTTTTTTTTTTTTTCTCTTGAATAACCATTAGGGCTTTGAGCTTGTGTATTTTTCCTTGAGGTTGGGATTAGGTGCCCCATGTGTTTTTTAGAATATGTGAGCAATCGATAGTTCTTGGCTGATAATTAATTTGCATTCGGTAGGGCTCAGTTAAACTGTTGTTTTGAATCTGAAGTTTTTCTATACATGTGAGGTGGCGACACTCTGTGGCAAAACAGATGTTTTAAAATTTTCAGAGATCTTGTTTGGGAGTGTTGTGCAGATGGCTATGTTATATGGCTTGTACTGGGGCAGAGCTTTAGGTGGAATATGAACTGTAATTTTTGTAGCTCATGTTAAGAAAATCCCATAGAATTATATTAAACTCTTTTGTGTAACTTTCTCTCATGGCTTTTTGGACATATACGTAATGCAGTCATCTTTTTTAGATGAAATTTCTTTGTGGACCTTTAATTTTGCTGTTTGTTTTTTCTAAAGTTAGAGACATACACTTCTGAAGCATTCTATTTATTCTCATTGCAGCAAATGCTGATGTGTTAAAGGCCATGGTAGCAGATAGCAGTGTCTTTGAACCTGAAAGGTAATTACTCATCTTTTTAATGCATGTTTCCTGAGGCAACTAAAAATGTACCCTTTCAAAGGATTTTATTTCCTGAGCACTTTTAAGACGACATCACTTCCTTGAGTTACCAGCTAAGAGGATAATACTTTGATTTCCTTCTGGTGTGTCTGAGTCACTCAATTTTAATGTATGCCCTGGGTTAGTAACTGGCTTTTCTGGTTATGTGTTCTAGGTGTGTGATACAGATTTATTGCTTTTTGGGCTAAAGATTTACAGAGGCTGCAAATACTTGTTTACTTTTGGGTGAAGTTACTTACAAGTTGGCTTGGTCCAAAGCTACTCTGACTTGAAAGAACAGAAGCAGCACGTGCTTCATTTGGATGGATGCTAACTTAAACCAGACATCTCTTCCTATGTCTCCTCCTGGTTTCCTTTTTGCTTTATAATTGTGGTAATACACATTGGCTGACCTACCTCTTCTTTTTTTCGCTATACACCTATTTAGAGAATTACGTAGAGAAAGTAGTTCAGCCCTTGAGTTGCAGATGCATCATTTGTGTAAAAGTACTTGTATCTGTACATATGTACCTTTTAAACTATATCTGTACTACTCTAAATACTCTTCCTATGTAACCCTGTGTTCATGTGCAAGGCAGAGAAGATGAAGGTTCTAATAGTACTGTGTCACTAATAAAAGAAGTGGGTGTGTATAGTTTTAGCAAAACAAAGAGCTGCGTATGCAGCCATTTATCACCTGTTTTAACAGTGAGAGGCTTGGTTATTGAAGAAAAAAAGTTGACCTTGCGAAAGGAGTTCTCAAGTATAGGAATTATTTTTAAACTTTCATGGTGCAGGAGAAATATTTTCTTGAATTTTAACTTAATCTTTTTGATTTGAACATGTGTGATGTTATTTTGGGAGTTTTAGACTATGGTTTCAGTGGTGAATTAAAATACAAAAAGTAAGAAGGGAAAAATGATTGCTCTTACATCCTTTCTGACATACTCCTAAAGCTTTAGTAACTTAAGTGCAAATCCACTGTACTTCTTTAAGTTTGGTGCACTATGAAACACTTCCTAATGATAGGAATAGTAATGGCTAAGTAAAATCTTGCACTTCTGCCACTTAAAGCCATCAGTTCCTGTCTTTCCTTCAGATGTTGAACAGATTTCCCTTAAGAGCATTCTTTTATTTATTTGAAGACCATTAAATGTTTCCTGTCAATATTTTTGTTTTGAAAATAAGCATTTAAGTAACTCTAGTCTTTCACGGCATGTTTTATTTCTTTAGTTTGTTCTTTCTGTTATCCTTTGGAGTCTCTTCAGTTTGTTGGTATTTTTCTTGAAATAACATTTCTAAAACTGGATGGAACGATCAGTTGAGGTGTGATTAATGCTAAGTAATGTAACTTTAGATTCACAGATTATACTCCTGTTATTTCCACTAAGAAATCTGTAATTTTTAAGCAACAACATCGTAGTGATTCATGTTCAGCTTGTGATCTTCACCTTCTTTTTCTGAAGAATGATCATCTGGCTAGTTGCTTTTTAATCTGGGTTTGTAAAGCACTGAAATTTGTGTTGTCCTTGCTGCAATACATCCAGTATTTTTAATAAGATTTATGTATGTGTGAATGTGTCTTTTCCACACATGCTGTCCTCTGATCATCCTAATTTCTCATCTTGTCCTCTACAGTTACTATGGGTGACCCAAAGTTTATGGGTACTTTAGCTATTCTTCTATTCCATTACCCAAGGAACTATTTAAAACACTGAATATCATCAGGACCAGAATAACAACATTTAGTATGTCTTTCCAGTTTCATAGTAAGCTACTGATACATAACTTTCTGGTATGTCTTTGTCTTTTTTTTTCTTTTTTTTTAAACAAGGCTTGCTACCTTATGCTACAGTAATTTTGCTTTTAGTGTGCTGAGCTCTAGCTTGCTTTAGGAGAATGTGTTGCAAGACGCTGTCAAAATTTATGCTGAAGTCCAAAATAGTACATCTTCTCATTTCTATCTATGCTATCTGCTTTTCTGTTTTAGAAGAAAATAAGATTGATTTGATTAGATATTATCAATGAATACTTTTGGTGGTCGTACTGCTTTTTCTTTCTTTCTAGGTACTTTAAAAAAATATTTTTTTTCTGAAACTTAAGCTGAATGGTCTGTTGATTGCTTTTTCTCTTCATGGTAGACATTTTAGTTTTGCCTCTTTGCAATATTGTGGGACTAGGCTCTGCTGTGAGGTTTTTAGAGATACTATAACAATTCTGAAATACTTCCGGTAGTTCTCCAAGTGTGAATTTCATCAGCTAATTAGATGTCTTCATCAGTATAAGTTCATGTAACCTGTTCTCTTCTATTTTAGTCTGATCTATTTTTTTCATTTTCTTGGTGTTAGTTACCTTAACCACATGACTGCAGCTGAATGAATTTATGGAAATGATTTTAACTTCAAAAATATGATATTGGAGGGAACCTTAAACTGGACATCCTCACAAATAAAAGGTCCCTGAAAAAACTAGCTGTTCACTAGACATAACTGAAGGTTATATTTTATCCTCTCTTTCCTTTTTAAAGAAACAGGATTTTATAGTAAACATTACGTGTCCTTTATACTTTTTGCTACAGCCCTTCATCTCCTACCTCTCCTGGGAGTCCGACGAGTCCAGGGTCTCCTTTGTCACCTGGTGTTGTTCCATTTAAACACAGCTGCAAAGGCCATCACTTCCATACTGTTGGAGGAGTAGTAGAAAAGGATGTTTGTACTCGTTGTAGCCACAAAAGATGGCACCTTATAAAGCCAGCTCACAAATCGAAAGAGCACAGAAGAAGTCGCCTTGGAGAAGTTACAGTTCTTTCTGTGGGAAGGTAAGACGTAGGTCATTTTATTGTATACTTTTCTTAGGGAGGCTACAGTGGCCTATATTGGATCAGATATCCATTGATTCTACTCTGTTTATAGCATCAGTGATTGTTTTTTGTAACCCTGTTACTATTAGATTGAAGTTATTTCTGGAAGAAGTAAATGTGATTTTTTTTTTTTTAACTATGTAAATAGATGGGGATTTACTGTGGTTGTAAATCTGAAGCTATTGCTCTGTTAATACTGGCTAAAAAGAAACAAGGATTGCACACTAATAAATTCCTCCAAATTTGGTATTTCTCAAGTGTGAGCTATAGAAACCACTTAATTCTGTTTCGTTATTTTTAATTCCTAGCTTATGTTGTAGTTGTCTTAGAAAATTACTGTTCCAAGAAGTAGTATGCAATCTGTGGATTCTGCTTTAAAGCACAATTCCCTGAGTAAGTGTGATTCAGCAATAGTGAATATTAAAAGTACAGGTAGGTAGTAGGAAGGAAGATTGCTCTGAAGGGAGGCTGGGTCCATGTGGGTGTCTGCTCTTGAGGTCTAGGTCTTGGGACCTGAAAACGTGTTCCTGTTCGTACACTGGGTACTGAGAAAGATCTAACTAATCTCGGGGGAGATAGAACTGAATCTTTCTTTTGCTTACCTCAGATTTAGAGTCACAAAAGTGGAGCACAAATCGAATTCCAAAGAACGGAAAAGCTTGATGTCTGTTACTGGCGTGGAGAGTGTCAATGGTGATATGCCTGCCACGCCTGTGAAACAGGAAGCGAGCGAAGCACCTGCCACGCCTGTGAAACAGGAGATGCAAGAGCGGAGAAGCTCAGAGTAAACTGCAGGTATCTAACATTGGGAACTCGCACTGAAAGTGGTATGTTGTGAAATAAGTGAAGGTAATCAGTAAAGAGAAATGAAGTTGAAAATGTATCAGTTCTGGGTGAAAACTCATCTTTCCATTTCAAAAGTTTCTACAGAAGTCTGCAAAAACTGTATTTGATCGCTCAGTTAATGATAAATTGGTAAAGGCTAAATTATCCACCAAATTCTTACCTAATTGTTTATTTAGACTGTAATTAGAGTAGATGATGAAATAAAAATTACTTTGTGGAGGTGGCATAACTGGTCCAGGAAATAAAACATCTGCATATTAATTTTTGACAATAAATGATGGTTCAGGTTTAGTGGTAGTGTGCTTCTTACCCAAAAGAAACAAATGCTGCTGACAGCTGCATCACTGGAATAACTGCAGTGCTTCTTCCTTACGCTTGCTGCCCTGTACTGTGTGCCTGTATAAGGTGACTGCTTACTAGATACTTCTGTGATAGATCAGTGGAGCTTTGGCTAGTAAGAATGGAGACCAAGGAAATGCTGGTATTGCAGGGATCTATGGTAGGTTACTAAGCCAGGAGGTTGGGGTTTTCTTGTGAGTCATTAAACTTCAGTGAATTGCTTGAGGTACCCTATTAAACATGTCAAAAACATGTCTGGTGTGGTTTTGGAATGCATCTCTGACTTTTTTTTTTTTTTTTAACAGTCAAGAATGTTGGGGAAGAAAAAACCCCGTTAAGTTAATATGGGTTGCTTCTAACTAAGGACACACTGATAATCTGAAGGGGGAAGGTGATTTTCACAAATGTGATTCAAAATACAGAGCTTGACCCTTGGAAGAAAGGGGTTCTGGGGTGACAAAATAAAGGCACTGGATTTTAAGAAAGTGAACACAGGGCACAGTGCCAAACTCCCTGTATGCAGAGAGAGAGGATAAAGTGATGTTGTGTCAGCTCAGTCCAGTTTCAAACTCTCAGTAACTTCAAATATAAGAGGGAAATGCTCAAGTGGAAATTGCCTATGTTTAAAAATGTAACAAGATGCAAAACTCCTTGAGTGTCTTGAGGTTAAATTCTGAAAGGCCAAGGTGCAAGATGTGGCCTTTTCTTTATCTGTTGTTTATTCATTAAGAAAACATTCTGTAATTATCAATTTAGAAAGGAAGACAAGGTAGAGAGCTGGTATGCAGTGGGATACTTCCTCCCAAACTTTACTGGCAGCACAGGTATGACTGTTGAACCAAGCAGAGTGTGTTTGTCTGGACTCTGTGCCTCATCATTAAATTATACCCAGTTTTTTGGAACTATTGCCATAGAGGAAGAAAGACTGGGAGATGTGGTATGCTTCTAAATGTTTAAAAAGCTGTGCAGAGTAATGGAAGCAAATTGTTCTTTTTGCTTAGTGGGTAAGAAGGTAAATAATAGGCTAATTTGCAAGGAGGTGGAGTTCAGGTTTCAAAAATTTAAGAAGTTGGAATAAGCTGTCATATCTTTATTGCTGGACATTTGTAAGATCAGACTGGACAAATGCTTATCAAAGCCGTATGAATACAGCTGGCCCTGCCTTGGAGGTAGGTGATAGACTGTAAGGATGGTTGGGGTTTTAATTTTGCTTTTTGTTCTGTGGCAAATTTTGGCAAATCATAGCTTTCTAGTGGCTGCTGTCTCATTGCTGTTCTGTAATCTGTGAAGGATCTACAGATGTCAATGAAAGACAAACTTTACTCTTACTTTCTGATTCAGAATAACCCTGGTGCTCAGGGTTTTTTTTTTTGTCGGTGTGGTTTTTCATTTCTTCCCTTTTTAAAAATCAGTATTAGCTAAATGCAATAGGAGATAACCTCTTCCTTCACTGGCTGCATTGGCATTTTCATGCCCAGCTAATTGTTTCGTTATTCCTGTGGCTATTTTTTTTTCTTTTCTATAGCTCTAATGGTAGCATGATCAGACTGTTTGTAATATGATTTTTGACTTAAAGGCAGAGTAGTTATCTTCTCGTTAAACATCAGAAATAGAAAGAAAAGGGCATATATAAAAATAAATTCCAATGCACTTTGATTTAAGAAAAAAAGAAAATGTCATCTTTGGAAATCACTCTAAAAATGTTTTGTAGTCCAGTTTTCCTTCTAATTTGTTCTTTCCTCTCCTAAATAAGAAAGCTGTTCCCTGTAATTACCTAAAAGTTGTTCTCTAAATTTAAACCATTACTAATTTAATCTAAAAATAAGCTGTTCTCTAGAGAGATATGATACTATAGCTATAAAAAAAAACAACCCTAAATGTCCATGTATGGCAGCTTTTTATTGTAGAACCTCCCTTAGAGTTAAAGTATTGCCCTTTCTGAAAACAAACGTTCTAATAGCAGAGAAGTGGCTCTGTGGAATCTCTTGTAAAGGTCTCCAGTCCAACAGAACTATTTTGTAAATCATCTGGGAAACTAGCCAGGCCTGTTTGATATGCGCAACAAAGACTATCCTACTGTTCCCTAGCATGGTTCCAGATCAGTTTTTGTCCACTGCCATGAAAAGCTGTTCACATATAAACAGGTAGTAGTTAGACCTTTACTTCACTTACTTATTTCAGACTCCTAATTAATTGTTATAGCTTAATTTACTGAAACTGAACAGATAAGCAGCATTTGAGACTTGTGTGCCTCAAGCTAATAAATTTATGATAAAAAAGCATGTAGTTTTGGAGGATTTGGCTTAGATCTTCAGACACAGAGGAAGAAAGTGGACACCAGGGTGTGTTTAACTCCTGCCAGAAGAGGTTTGTTCTGGCATTTGGAGGCAGTAGATTTGTGTGTTGTGGCCTAACTTTAACCGTGTACTTAGAGTTCCTGTATGAGATGGAATTCCTAAGGTGGGCAGTACCTGAATGACCTAGTATGGCTGGTTGCTTATGTTCACTGCTACTCTTGAGTTCAGGGTTTTTTTCCCCTCAAACTCACATGTTCTTAGCATTTTCTTGAAGTGACCACTACAGTGTTTCAGCTTATCCTAGTGTCTTGCTGGCTGCATCACTTGAAGTTGTAGCATGTCTTCTCCATGTCTCAAACATCCATGTTCTCAGTAGATTCCATTTCATCAGTTTATTTGAAATATGCTTAGTGGCATATAAAGTAGTAGACATACAGCTGATAGTTGAAGTCAAAGTTTTTAGTTGAGCTCTTGCACATCCGTTGTAAGCTACTGGGTAAACAAAAACTTAAGGTACTGGTGCACTGAAGCTATGTAACATTTTCCATTCCTAGTATCCTTTTCAATGTAGTGTGTGCTTTGCACTGTGATGTGATTTGTCAGTTTGTCTATGTGTTTGTCCATCCTTTTCATGAGTACCAGCTGAATTTTTAGTTCTTCTCCTTTAGGATTTCACATGCTAAACTTGCAATGCACAGCAACCACTTCATGCGATTGTGGCATTTTTTTTCCATTTTGGAGCATCTGCGAACTTTTTAATTGGTGTTTTCGTCCTAAACCTGATTTTGCTATTTAGGCTTATTTTTAGAAATTTTTTTCTTCTCTTGCAGGTGGAAGTTTTAGAAGAAGCTTGTCTGCTAGCACTTTGGAGAAAACTGAGAAATCCCGAGAGATGAATACTATTTAAGGAAATATATTTATGGCACTGTAGCATTTTACAAGTTCTGTGATGGCATCCATGCAAGGTTAAACACTTAGTGGTTTTTCACCAGCAGTATCAGTGAGATTTAGACACATAAACACTGTTGAGCTGTGTGGACCTCATACCAAATGTTGGGCTTCATCTTGGAAAGAAAAAATACATATAAGTTTTTGGACAGGACAGGTAAAAGCCTTATCAAATAATCTTCATTTTTTTTGTTCTTAGACAAGCATTTTTAATGAGCTCAATATTATGAGTAATATGATTACCCTATGGATAAACTGTGTTCACCCCTCTCGTCCATCTGGATTTTTCTCCTCTGTTCTTCCCCTCCAGAATTGACAAGTGTTTGCTGAAGATAAAAGCCAGCCTTTGGAAGATGAAAATATTCTTTTAATCCTATGCTAATAGCCAAGCAAAACATACAAGGAAATACTTATGTCAGCCAAAATCTGCATGTGTGCCTTTAGTACATAAGCCATCGGACGCTATGAAGGGCATTACACAGTACAGAGTGGTTCAGCTCTATGCAGATGTTAAATTGTCTTTCCCCCCTCTGCCTCCCCCATACTACCTAACGTAGGCTGAAAAGCATCTCTTTCTATGCAGTTGGGTGAGCTCTTGGGAAGGTTACGTTCCTCAAGGCCACTAGTTCACCCATTTTCTTGTAACTACTCACTCATATTTAAAGAATGCCTAATAGTTTTGCCTCTCTCTTTGTTTTACCCACAGGTTCCTTATTAAGCTAAGGCAACATATTTCAACCATTAGATAAGAATGTGGAATATTTGGCATTAAAAATTAATGGAGTATATACTAAAGTACTTCAGAGTGGCTTTATTGGACTGAGGGTAGCTGTTTTCATTGGCACCAAAATCTTAAGTCAGTGTCGCTCCCTTTGTATGTTAAGTATGACTTACTGCTAAAAATACCAGTGGTTGTTTTGTGATGTTAATTCTTTGTGTCTACTTATCATGATCTGTGCTTTGTCCTGTTACGTGTTTTTGGGAGGGAAATCTTTGCAATACTTCAGCAAACTTTGCTGTGTAATAGAAACTAAAAAATAATGTTTCTTCTGAGTGCCTAAGACTATAAGCTCTAATGTAATGCATTGTAGTAGAGATTGCACTATATTCTGAGAACTATAAAGTAACTTAATCTGCTTTATGAACTCAATGAAAATCAGTGTTTGGGAACTGATTCGTTTTAATTTAATACTTTCAATCCTTTTAGTCCGAGTGCTATAAACTGTGTTTCTCCTTCAGATCTAAGAATCCGGTTTCTTCATCAGTTTATGCAGTCTTAACAATCAATACGTACAAAGATAAAAATTAATCTTCTTGCTTATCTATTAGATGCTCCCACATCTTGTTAGGAAACATCAAGTGTATTTCACTCTTGCTGAAAATATATGCTGCTGATGGTCTTCCTTCTACTTGTATCCATGAGACACTGACTGGACCTACCAATACACGCTTTTCACTGATGCTATATTTGCCAAAAATAAAGCACACACCCCCTCCCCCCCCGCTCTGAAAATAATAAATGATTTATTGTTGCTTTTAAAATGGATATTTTTAGAGATAATTGACCATCCTTGAGAACTCAAAATAATTGTTTGGCCAGGACTGGAACTTAAGTGTTTAGGATCCCTGCTCCTGTTTAATTTAAACCTCGCTTATGAAATCTCTTCAGTATTTAAGTATAACATAAACACCAAGCTCACCTTCCAGGCACACACTTAATATTCTTGAATTTTTCTCTTTTTCAAGCTTCACTTGATTATTTGTATGAAGAGCTAATTTTTCTAGAAGAATTTAATTAGTATTTGTTATAGTAGTTAGCTTTCAGTTTCTAAGAGATTGAGAGCTATGAGTATAAAATGTTACTGGAAAAAGGGAATATTGGGCAAAACCAAGAAGTTTCAAATAACTTTCAGAAAGGAGATACACAGTTACAGGCTGTCCCAAAAGCTCTTTTTTTTTTTTTTTTTAAAAAGGGGTGTGTGTGTATTTTGATAATACTGTGTTTTGATACATGATGGGTTAGTACTGCAAGTAAATGTCAAAAGTATGGAAGAAAGTTTAAACAGAAATATGTATTTTTCTATTTAATTTAAAAGTATTTTCTATTTTGATTCCATTGGAAATATGTAGAATAAAAGAAATGAAAATGTGTTGGATACGTAAAAGTATATAAAATACTTACATAAGGTATTGTAAGACCTGATATGTACAAGAATTTAATTTGTGCATTGCTACTTCAGTAAGAGGATTTAGAAACTGTGCCTGTTTCATTGCATTTAACACTACAGCGTGCTATTTTGTAGGGGTATGGATATTGCCTTATTAGTCTGCATTTCTTAAATTTGCATATCAGATGTATTTTTAACAAAATAGTTTATATACAACTTTTGTACTACCAAGCAGTAAATAAAAAATATTGATTCTTAAGCTTGTTTGTGACTTCCTTAAGCCTGCATCCATTATGTGAAATTTGACCTTTGCACAGTCTTAGTGTATAATGCAATCTCTTTGCATCTGAAGTTTTTGTTTATGGAGGTAGTGAGAAGGTTAGGTTGTCATGTGATGTACTTCAGAGCAGTTTTATTTTCTTGAGAAAGGACAATTGCAAATACTACTTTTAGTTCCATATTTTATATAGGAAAGAAGAAAATCTATGCTTTAATCCAAGCTGGTATCTGATTAGATTAAAGACCTTTTACCTTTAAAGTATCAAGACTTTTTATTATATTTGACATCGAGGTTTTAAAAAATACACAACATTATCTTTATTCTCCGTTGTTTTCATAAAGTATGGAATGGAAAATTACAAATGACGGGAAGTTCTTTGCAGTTGCTTCCTCTCAGCCCGTGTCCCTCTGTGATACTACAATGCTTAATTTGTTCCAACACGTTCTCACAGATGACTATGATCTGTAAATGGCATTAGAAATGAGTTTTGCTGTATGAATTGTGTGAAGGAGGGTCAAAGCAAGTTGTTGTGGCTAGCTGAGATGTAATTATCCGTGTAGCATCCTGTTTGTAGTTAATTTGTTCTTTATTTCAGTGTTCCTAGCTGCATCACACAAGGTCTGTTTTGAGGTTTGTATTTGAATTTCGGAGGTTTATATACAGCTGTGTTTATATTCACAATTAAAAAAAAAACCTAATAAAAACCTCCCAAACCTTCCAGGCCTTAATTTTCAAAGAGAATCGAGACACTGCTGATTGTGGTAAAGCTTCTGGAAATTGAACATGCTTTCTGATTCTCATTTTCAGGGATTTTCTTTTTTTGTTCCTTTTTTCTTCTACATAACAAAATCACCTGAGAGTAATATACTACTATTTGTTCCCTTGGCATATTTCCCCTCTGCCCCATTTTCCTGGATTCTCTAATGCTTTCAGTAACAATTTCAGGTTATATTGAAGTTAAAACTGAAAGCAAATATAACCATATCAACAAACTTTGATGCCAGAAAAGATAAGGATAGAAGATTGTAATTTTGTAATAGACAGTTTTTATTAGATATGTGCATATATTGAAATACAAAATGATTGCTGTATTAAAGTTTGAGAAATTCTAACTGGACTGACATAGAGAAGTCCTCGAGAAATGTGAAGAATTTTTTCCTGACATAATTTTTTTTTCTACTTCCGTTATTTTTCCCACACACACTTTTTTTTTTTCAGTAGAGCATTATGCCGTAATTCAGGATCCTACCTCGTGCTGCTGTAGCAAAACAGATGAGGGAGCTACTTCTATCTTTAATAAAACCTGATTTTACTTGTAAAGGGCACAGAGCACATGTGCAGTCTATTTTTGAAACATGGTAAAAATTAAAGTATTTCTCTTATTTTTGAATCTCTTTATGAACAACCTGAGTTGAAAAGCATACCATAGTGTACTTGGTAGCTCATTGCCATTTCCTTTCTGAACTGTCTCCCTATTTATCACAGGTACAGAAACCTTGACAAAATTGGTACCTTACATGATCCCTGTACTCACAAGTGTTTTGTGTGTGACTTGTGGAAAGAGTATTATTTCATCCAGCTGGGCTAGTGAAAAAAAAACAAAACAGCTAAAGCACAAGTGTTTTTCTGTGTCCCTCAAGTCTGTGGATAGGTGTTGCATCTACACACCTTCTGTAGAAATGAACCCAAGCTCCAGTATTCCTGAAGGGGTGTATGTGTGTACAGCTCAGAGCAGGGGGCGGGGAGCTCCCTTGAGCCTGCTGAAGGGATGTGGCTGTGGTGCTGCGTAGCACAGGCAAATGGAAAGGCACAGGCGGGGGGAGATGGGCACTACAAGCATGACAGGAAAAGACAGGAGAAAAGAGTGTCAGATATGTTTGGGTTTTTTTGGTTTTCTTCCTGCAGATGAATTGAGCTTGTACTTACTGCATGCTAATACAAAATGATGTGGGTTAAAAAGTGCCTTTTTATGAGATGATTTATCTCTTTGAGAGGAGGACATTCGGTCTGTTCTGGTCTGGTAATGCTGAAAGTACCTACTGGGTTGGAATGTGAGACTGTCTCCCCTAAGGAATTAAGTTTCCGACCTGTGCCCCAGATGTAGTTTGAAGTGTGAATCTCTATCTATTAAACTAGGGTTTCTGTGCACTTCAGGCTTGTTGTTTCCTTTTTCCTGCTAAGTGTGTAATGCTGCTGCTAATGAATAAACAAGAAAACAGTGGTTAAGCCTTGGCTATCTGATATTAATGAATGACACGTAAGACTTGGCCAGATAAAGATGGATTTAGATTTAATTTTTTTTCTCGGTGTTTTGTAAGTCCTGTATTTCAGAATTTTGTTTGAGGGAAGTTTGCAGTTAAGCTCAAAGTACTGGCAGATGCCGGATATAATTTCCATTTCTCTTGTTTTCTGTATCCTTCTTGGTTTTTTTTAATTTTTTTTTTCCTTTCTAGTTGTAAGGGGCGTGCAATAAGGTGCTGCTGGTCTGTTTACTGTTGCCATAACTTGATTGTATCTCTTGCTTTGGATGCACCATTTCTTCTCTCTGCAGCACCTGTGGCAAGGCTGGCTGATTTTTGAACTACCACTGCAGAGAGCTGCAAGGCACCCAGTCAGCCTTGGAGAGTGTTTCTGGCAGGTTAAGATCATGTGCTGAGGCAAAAACTAATAAAAGGATATGTAAGGCAGGGGCAAGATGAGGAAAAGGAAGCAGAGTGGTTTGGGAAAGTAGGAGTCTGTTCCTCTAACTCTCAGAGACAAGAAGGCAGGAGAGACACCAGGCCTGTAACACTGGAAGCACGAAGATGGCGGAAGCCTGTGAAGAGACATACCAGCAAGATCTGAAAGCTGTCTGTGCTGTTAAAGTAAGTGACTTGTGAATTATCTGTGACTGGGGGGGGATGAGTGGATTGGTGGTATGTTTTGCTACCAAGTTTAGGTAAGAAGAGATACCAAGTCACCTGTGACATGGATGAGCCTTAGTCCAGAGTCCGTGATGTGGGTAGTGCTTGGCCATCTGTTTCTGGACATGCAGTCATGCTTGCTTTGTCTTGGTGTGCGTAAATAAAGTCTTTGCTGAGTAGGCCTCTTGTATCTTAACTGAAACACTTCTTAAATAATACCTGTGCAGCCCCTAGTGCTGCAGTGATGCAATGGCATCAAGTGTAGCTGCAGCGTAGCTGTCTTGTACAAAGCAGGCTATATTGGCAAATGTATTTTTCTACCAATGTAACCCCTCACTTTTATATGTGTGAGCCCTCTGTTCCCCCGCCTTCCCTTGTTAGCTGTCATTTCCTTGCCTGTTTTCAGTTAGTCATCCCAGTCTTGTTTCTTCTGGGCTGCAGCGTTGTTAAGGGTGCAGGGCACTTGTGCTTGTACTGTGCGGTTGTGTTGATGGTCTTGAAATGGTGGTCATGGGGAATAGGGGGCATTTGCTTCAGTAAACTTTTCATAGCTGTCAGCATGCGACAAAAAGGCCATTTTGCTCTTGCAAGACAGCAACAGCAAAACAACTAATGAAGCTAGCTGATACCTGCTGGCACTGCTGGCAGAGGGGCAGGTACAGAGAGGAGGCAGCAACGGGAGAGGGAAAGACTTAGGAAGATGAAAGACTGAAATAGTAGTGATAATAAGGGTGGCAGCAGTTTGAGACAAACTCTTGTCTCTTAACTGTCCTAAAAAATGAGGTATTGCTCCATGGGTGTCACTATAGATCCAGCTAGATACCCAGGTAACATGGTGTGATTTTTGCATTGAATAAGGTAGTATTTTGAAATTATCTCATGAAAATAGTGAGTATTTAACTACTGTCCTTCAGTATCTTGATTTACAGTCAAAATAATTATCCTTTAAAAGCAGCCATCTTAAGAGTGTTAAATTAAAATACCGATAGTATTTCCCAAATCTTATTTTTCAAGGATTCTGCATACCTGTGTGTGTATACATGTACACACACACGTATATGCTTAGAGAGAGAGGAATGGGATGTTTTCTGTCAGCTTCGAGTGGGTTTTTGCACACAGCAGCTGAAATACATACTTGCTGGCAGCAGAGGGAGCTATTGAAGCTTTTATTGTTGATCATTCAAAAACCTTTCGGAGTGTGTCAGTGTAACAAAAATAAAGATAAAAAAAATTGTGAAAGCCCTAATTTAACCGGAGAGCTGAGTTGCCTCACCGTTTCTCTGCAATAGCATTTTGCAGCCCTGGGAGTGGCCAGGTCTCCTGTGCCCCAGGAAAGGCAAGGGGGAGGTAGGGGCGGAGGCGGCAGCAGCCCGGGGCCGGGGGCGGGGGGCCGGCTGGCAGCCGCCGGCTCGGCCCCTCTCCTGCCCCGCGCCCCGCCGGCGGCCTGGAAGTAGCTGCTGCGGTTGTTAAAAGGAACAACGTAACCTTCTCCCTAAGCCAAATTTTTAATCACAGCAACGAGGGAGAACAGGATCTCTGTGGCGTATGTCAAAACAATAGCTCTGCGCATCGGGTGGTAGTTAACACTCGTGCATGACTCTGGAAAAGTAATTCCCAGTCAGGGTGGAGTATGTGTGTTATTTTGTAGGGCTTTTGATAATTTGTCTTGATTTTGATTAATGTTGGATCTTTAGTACAGTTCTTCTTTGCAGATGCTAACTGGATGAGTTTTGTATGCAAATCTGCATAAACAGGAGATTAATGATTAAAAATTAACAATAACAAAAATCAGCGGCGTTCTGGCAAAGTATGCTGTATACGTGTTAGTTTAACCCCTGTGTTGTTTTTAGCGACCACACTGAAATTTGTGGGGTTAAAATTCTGTAATATTTCCTCAGTTCTGGAGATGGGTTCTGGAGAAACTCATACCACTTTTGGCCACAGCAGTGTCTCTTCATGTAATGCATCTGGTATTGGAAATACGGAAATGTGCATGGATCTTATTTTTTTCTGAAGATTCTGTGGAAAAACTACTCTGAGGAATGTCTCTACGTTCATTTGATACCATCTTGTTTCTGGAAGGGATTCTCAAATGAGAACTAAAGGAAAGTAAAGTTTTATTTAGATCCCAGCCTTTAGATGTGAGATGGAAACAACCTAGGTTATTCATTCTTGGCCAGATGCTTACAGTTTGTCCTCAAAACCGGTATTTTAATCTCATTCGTACATTCATTTTGCTCTGTAGTCATCTTGCCTTTGTCACTTACCTTTCTTTCCTTTTGCGTAAGTCTAGGTACGTTACTTGCTATCACTTGGTACAGCTCCAAGTGTTAAGAGCAGGGGATAGCACGTGTGATCACAGATTATTGAAAAGCTGGCCGTGCTTGAGGTTAAGGTAAATAGCTGAGGTTGTTGCCTTGCTCTTTTCTGCTTCTGCACCCTCAAAAATCAAGCTAATCTCTAGCTCAGGGTAAACAGAAGGGAGCTCAATGAGCAAACAAATTAAACTGCAGTCTTCATGTGACATGGTTTTATTGTGGGGCTCGTTCAGTACTTAAGTCATCTGCAACCTGACATAATATTGGGATGCTCTGTTTCCTTAAAGATATGAGTTTTTTTCTGTTTTACTACAGAATAAAATGTTTTTCAGTTGGTAATGTAATTGAATTATGAAGTACACCAAAAACCTGTAAAGTCCTGCTTAGTCTATAATTTAAATCAAGTTTCGGAGCAGGGAATGGTGTAACCGCCATAGTTCTGTTCATGGTGTTTGTGAGATGACTGTTTGGGATCTGTACTTCAACAACTGGATTTAAAACAAAATCACAACAGCCGTTGTCTTTTGTCCTTTATTGAGAGAATCCTGTTCTCTGAATTAAGTTGTAGAAGGGAATATTGCTTTTCTCTGACTAAAGGAGGAAGAGGTGTAGAGTGGGGGAGTAAGTCTGGTTAATAAAGTTCTGTTGTGAAATTGGATTAAACCATGTTAACAAAGTTAAAATGGTATTTAACAACAAAAATCTAAAAATACCTCATAGGTTTATTTTATGGAAGCTTTCCATATCCTACAGATTTGATGCATATGCCTGCCTTTGTTTTTTTTGGTTAAGAGGAGCATTGACCAGTTATTTCTGATGCAGTGGAATATACTTACTTTACACTGGTTTTTGCCTTTCTTCTGTTTAAGACAATGAAAACTTGGGCTGCTGCAAGAAACGTGATGTTTGTGGCCCAGCTGATCTCTTGCAGAGGATTTAAGTCTGGTGGTCCACAATTGCGGGCAATGTGGCTTGGAGTGTCCAGGGCACCAGTTGGGTTTGACCAGGCACTCTTTGCTGTATTTTAGTTCTTGGGGAGCAAGATGAGAACTTGCCATGATTTGTACTTGAAGTTCAGGTTAGAAAAATCTAATGAAGTGGATACTGAAAAATAGGATGTTTCCTGGGGTGTTTGTTGCATTTCTTTCTTAAACATTTTTTTACTTAAATCATTTTTCATGGTTCACGTCACGATGCAGCAGGGGCTGGCGGCTCCCTGGGCCTGGGATGTGGGGAGCAGTGGAGGCTCCCCTGGGGACAGCAGGGCTGGACCTCACAAGCCAGGGCCTTGTCCCACTGCCCCAACCAGGGAGCATGGCAGGCTGGGGGGCCGCCAGGGCAACCCCAGCCCCTGATGCCGGGCATCTCTGGTGGGGCCAGGCCGAGGCTGGGCCAGGCTGTCAGCCTGCAGGTAGGCCCAGTTCAGCAGGTCCCATGGCCAGTCTGGGCAGGGCTGTGGGGAGCTGGGGCAGGGCCTGATGCCCCTGGGGAGCTGACATGGGGTCCTGGGCCCTGGGCAGGGCAGGGGGAGCCCTGAGGGGTGGGCAGGGATGGTCAGGCCTGGTGACGCCCTCATGATGTAAAAGCAGATATATGCTACATCCTGTCATAACCATAGCTAGTAATATGCAATGTGCAAGTAGTCTTTCACTGTCATTCAGTATTATAGCAGTCTTTGATACACAAATGTGCACATAAAACTCGTATGCGCTTACGAAAATGCTTAGAAGGGCCTATTAAAGTAGGAAAGTGGTAGAGAAATCAACAGTACTACAATACTTTAAAAACATATAAAGTTTTGGGGTTTGATGGGGGGTTTTTTGGTTTTTTGGGTTTTTTGGGGGGGGGGGGTTGGGGGGTGGTTTTTTTTTTTGAGATACAATGTAGTGACTTTCATCTGTAGCCAAATATAGTCTCGTGAAGCTGAGACTGGGTTTTTTAAATTGCTCCTAGGGGCATCATTAATGTTTTGATATTGAAATCTTGATTTGGTCTTGCAGTATTTGGAGGAAAAGAGGGAATATGCATTTAAATAGAAATAGTTTAAATATCTACACATTACTGAAAACCCACCTCCTAATAGTCTGGTCTTTACATATGTTAATAGTTAGGCTAGGATTCAGCATATGCTGTTGGCAAATATATAGTTGGTGCTTTTCATGTATCTAATAAGGGATATATCTTTTAGTACTTCTTTTATGTAACTGTTATATAATCAGAAAATGCATAAAGAACAAAAGCCACCAGATGATTTTTTTTATATGACTAAAAAAATTTATTGGGATTTTATAACAGAAACTCAGAAACCACAAAACTTCAGTATAAAATGTCAAGTACTTTCTATTTCAGCCATTAAGATCCAACTTTTGATGAACTGGCAGCACCAAGTTGGTCTCTACCTCCTTTTTTTTTCCCCACAGGAGAGGTTAACATACTAGTCTGAAGATCAGAGGGAAGGGTAAACACTCCAGGAATGCAGCTGATATTTTCAAGTCTTACACTTAATTCAACTTCGAAGCTCAATCCCTTTCCTGCTATAAGTTTCAAGGACTGCATCAGAGCCAGGGAGGGGTCTGCACTGGCTCTCCCTGTTTGTATATAAACAAAATACATCTTGCTGGGGATGTTTATGAGACACAACCTGTTTGCAAACTGTATTGTTAAGGCAAGTGCTGTGTGCCTGGAAAATTTAGCAGAGTTTAGAAGTCTCACACTGTAGTTTTACAAGAGTTTTAATCTATCCAAACTGGTAGGACTGAGTTTTGATCCTTCTCCAGCACCTCTGATAGTGTGCAATTCTTACGTGAGCTACTTCAGCTCATTAAACCAACAGAAAGTTACCCGCTTTTTTGGATTTGGCTAGACTTCTGCTGTTTCAATGAACTGAAGGAGGTCACTTGGGTTATCAAAGTCCAGGGGAGGTGTAAGGGAAGAGATGAGGTTATCATCCTAACACCAGCTGCATATGCACAGATTTAGCCTTAATCTGGAATGGAACCATAACCACAGTGAAGTGCAAGCCAAGCTGCTTTCTCTATTTCATACTTCATTAGATCATAGAACTTTGGGTCAGTTTTTTTTTTTTGTGTGCTAACATGATGAAAATCTGTGGTTTCTAACTCCATGGCTTCTATAGTTCTGTTTTAAATAATGGAAGTTTTCTGAACCTGGAACATGCTGTGTGCGCAGACCCTCCTGAGGGTCAAAACCAAAGGAAACATTTGCATGAGTCCAGGTGAGGTGGGTATACAGCAGAATATCCTGTGTGGAAGAAATGATGCTTTGCCCTTCCTGGTTGGCCCCATTAGAGAAGAGTGTTAGTATTACCATTAGTCAAGGGAGCACTTCTGTACCTCAGGCAGTAGAAATTAAAAAGCTGTATAAAACAGCTGAAGGGACAGAGGTTTAGTCCCAACTCCTTTTATATATGCTGTTCATAACAGCTGTCCACATGTGCTGTACATGTGTTTATATAGATCCAGAAACAAAATCTGGATCTTACCCAGTGTATTAGAAAGAGACCTTCATCTAGTACTCGTCGTCATCTTCCAGGTCTTCCCCTGCAGTTGCAGCTTCCAGTGCAGCCAGAGCTGCTGCAACTTCTGCATCTTCCTCCTCAGTTTCTCCATTGATGTCTTTATGGTTGGGGTGCATGGGTGCCTGTGCTACTTTGGTAACAGCCACAGCAGTGATACAACTGGTAATGCCCTCACTCAAACTTGCAGAGTCAGTTTTAAAAGGCTCAATACTGCTGTCCTTCATAGGTGAAGGTGGGGTTACACAAGGGTCCTGGTCCTGTATTGCTGAAGGCCCAGTGTTTTGGTCTGAATGTGCGCGATTGACTGAAAAGCTATCTTTTTCAACGTAGTTCCTGGTTTGATTGCCATTTTGGGGATAATCAATATCTGGTAGTTGTATGGCATTGTTTTGTGTCTCCAGTATTGCACTTTCTTTGAGAAAGATGCTGTCTTCTGCAGACCAGGAGTTCTCATCTTGAATACTGTTTAGCTCATTGCAGGCTGCCGTCCTATGACTGCCTGCCTCTAGGTCAAGTTCTTGACCAGACCTATTTGATTTGGTGTAAAAGTCTCTGTTGCTGGCTGAAGAAGCCTCTGACTGGCTGGGGGTTCCCTGTTCACTGGCTTCTTTCACTGGGTTTGTGTTGGGATTGAGCATGGAGCGCACTCCAGCACACGAGTTGCCACCATTGACTGCAACATCAGGCTTTGCAACACACTTCACAAGGCCATCCTCTTGAAAATCATGGCCTCCGTGCTTCCAGAGAGTTTCTTTTGTGCTATTCACCTGATTTACCTGGTTTTCATTTTCTGTTCTGTTTAGCTCATCCTTCTGGAGTTCATTTTTGTGTTCTTGACTTTCACAATTCTCTTTGAATTTGGAGTTGTTGCTGCCTTGCTCATTGTGTTTATAGCTGTTTACTTCCTGAATGCATCCAGGTGATTGTACTTCTTCTGGATCAAAAATATAGCTGGAGTAAGGAAAATTTGTAGAGGAAATGTTAATTATGCTGTTAATATAATTAGAGAAAGCATTAAGATTCACTTTTAAGCTGGAGATCCTGAGGAACTGGTGTCACTAAACTTTACCTGGGGTCCTGAGAATGAGCTAAACTGAATGGAAATGCTGCACTGTACTGTAGGCAGCTGTCTCCTGGGAGAGGTCATAACTAACCCCTGTAGTGAGATTCACCAGGAGCATAAGGAGGATGTCAAAGAACCTTGCACTGGTTGTTGCATATTTCCAGCTTTATTTTTTATTTTCTTGGGGCGTTGATTAGCCAATGAGTAGTCATCACACAGATTGTTAATTAATATGTCCTCATGTAGTTGCTAAACTATTTCTCTTTTTTCCCTGGTGTTCTTCCTTTCAAGTTTTATCTTTTTGTCCTTTTTATTTTTGTCCCCTCCTTTCCTTTATTAATTAATTTTTCCTCTCGCTCCATATTTTCCTAGACTTGCTTCTTCCAGAGCCTCTCTGTTTTCTTTATCTCCCCTCTTTCTCTCATAGCACCAGTTTTCTTTCCCACTTTCTTACCTGTTCTAGAGATGTGGCCAAGGGAAGCAGTAGCTGTCAAGTAGGGCTGAAGTGTTGTCTTTCTAAAACTAGCTAGTCTTCCTCTCCAGGGAGACTTTTAATGTGGGAATTGTTCCCGCAACTAACTATATTTAAAAGCTATGATGGAAGCAAGGATCTGTAGTTCATTTTCATTGCTTAGGAGAGAGGGAAGATCTGACAAAGTGTGTGCTTCTTGTTCTACTGAATTGAGGGAAGCTTGTGCTACCTAAATGAGAAAAAGCTTTGCTGAAGATGAATTTTCAATGCCACGCAATTTTTCTGTGGGATAGGAATTACAGAACTGGACCTCAATTACAGTAAATCAAAAGGACATTCACAGGAAATCAATATGCCTATGGACTGGCTTGACTTTAAAGATACTGTAAACTTAAGAAAACTCCAACCTTGTAAATAGGCTTAATTTAAGCAACAGGTGAAGGGGAGCACAGACACATGTTTTAATGCATTTCTTTTATTTAGTCTAAGCAAGTCTTGTTCTATTGTACCTTTGTATCATTTTGCAGCACCTGCACCCCATCTGGATTTTCTTTAATCTGCAAAGAGAGAGAGGGAAGGCAAGGGAGAGGGGAAGTGAGTGAAGCATTATGAAATTAATGTATGGGCAATTGCACAGAAAATGATGTTCATGTTTAGAAGGGTTTTATTAGCTAAAAAGAAAGATGCCTACACAAGAAAGGATGCAGTACAGTTCAAGTTTGTCTTAGGTTGCTATCTTGCATTGACAGTGGCTTTTAGTTGGGGAAAAATCTGGGGAAGAATTTAACAGTTCTTAAACAGATAGTGGTGATCTCCCAGAATATTTTTGCTAAGCAATTTTATGACTTGGAGGCTTCTAAGTCAGAGTAGTGTTTGGTGGTGGTTTTGTTGTTTGTTTGGTTTGGTTTTTTTGAATGTGATAGCTATTTATGGACTTCTCTTCCGTCAATTTTCCCAGTTATTTTCTGAACTCCAGTATACCGCTAGCATCTACAGCATCCTTTACTCGGGAGTTTCACAGCCCAGCCTTGCCTGTGTAAAGAATCACCTGCTTTTGTTTGACTTGAACCTGGTTCTTACTTACCTGATGCCTTCTAGTCCTTGTATTAGAACAGATGGCGAGCATTGTGTCCTATTGTCACTATAGTACAGGTCCTGTACTGTCCCTTCAGTTCTGACATGCAGTCTGAAGAATCCTCACCTTTTAAAATGTTACCCATACTGACATTGTTTCATGCCTATAGATTGTCCTTGCGGTTCTCTGGGTCTTCTGCATTTCAACATCCTTCTTAGATGAGGTGTGGGAACCACAAATGCAGAGTTCTCAAGGTGTGGGGAACCACAGATTTATTCTTTCCTGATAACTCCTGTCCCCACTCAGTTGGCTCTTTGACAGCTACTGAGCACTGAGGTGACATGTTGTGGAACTGTCTCTTAGACACAGACATATTGCTGGGATTGGCACTTTATTATATGCAATGTGTTGCACCTGCATTTTACTACGGTGAATTCTTCAGAGTTGTACTAGAGCTAGCAGATTGTTTGTGTTTTGCTATGTCTCTGTATATTGCAAGCTTTTTGTGTATGGGCGTTGTTGCCTGACCCAGTGAGATGCTAAGAGTTATCTATTACATGGGTCATATGCCAACGCCTTTTATTATGGGAAGAAATAGTTTGCTAATTTGGACCCTTGAACTTCTGTGTTCTGAATGTAATGTGCAGACACAGACCTGAACATCCCAAAATCTTAGAAAAAACATTATTCTTTATGGGCTGAGGCTATCTTATTTCAAGTTAATCAAGTCAGGACAAGTTGATATTTTCTTCATTGTTATTCAGGCTCTTGCTTTTTCTCTTGAGATGTTCTACAACCTCACATACTTTTGCCATTGCCTAAGGACAGCAGCTCACTTCCCATAAAACAGAAATTGATGATGCAAGGTCAGGGTATTTTCTAGAGTGATTTATTCACAAAACTCCAAAGGAAGGTAGTATTGATTTATTCTTGCCAGGCATGGCCTGAAATGCACACCAGTGACTATGCTAGCAGAAATTACAATCAAAACTCTCTGTTGTATGGGCTTATTGTCTCACTTTTTTTTCTCTAAAATCTGACTTCCTCTGCTGTTAGCACTGAACAAAATGCCTGATGTCAAGCCTCTCATTCCTGGAGCCTCTAAGGTCCTACGATCATTCAGCAGCTGGTTTTAGCTAGGGTATAGCTGCTCCTACCTATGCTTTTTGTCTTTGTCTGCATGTGAACTGTTCTGTACAGGAACTTCTATTGGGAGTAGCCAGCTTGCTGTAGCTCACTGCCTGCTGGAATGGCTTGGAAGCCAGCTGCTTTGCCTCCTCTGTCTTGGTGCTGCTTCTCTTTCTTCCTTAAATGCACTCTCCCTTCCACATCTCTGCTGATCTCATGCTGTGTGTTGTTATCCCCCACCCCTCAACAATGTCATAGCAGGAATTCTGATAAAGGGTTTTTCATTTGAAGAGGATGCAGTAACTGGTGAGGTGGTCATGTGTACTGACCCTCCTTAGGTGCAGCTGCTCCATGGTACAAAGGTGTTTGGACAGGTTTGACTAGATACAGGGCTTATTTGACCTGGCTGGTGTAGCCATCTTTTCCAGCCAAAGGGGAATTCTTAATACAATTTGCTTTGATCATGTTAAAAGCTGAATAAGCTATAGCCCTTCTTTAGGTTAAGACTGATTTGAAGCTAATTCAGTTGAGCTAAGCCCTATGTGGACACTTTGTTTTGGTTTGACTGACATCTTTAGTTTTAGCTAAAACCTGCTTATAAACTGAAAGAACAAAAACTGCATAAAGTTGACCAGCTGTTGACAGACTGTCAACCTTCAAGTCTTGGTGGTGGGCAGGTTACCATGTGTTAGATAAGTCAGTGTGTGATCTCTGTTCGTGGGAAAGCCAATGTAACTTGGCTTATGTTACGCCTCTTTCTGTATAGACTTACCATCCCTCATGCTTGCCATGGGCTAGGAGTATGCAAATATTATTTCAGCTCTGCTAAATCATGATAACTTCAATTGCTGCCAGTTGCCGTGTGGGCCCACTGAAATGCCCACACAGCCTTTGGCTTGACTTTAAAGTTTATCAGTTTGGTGAAACCAGTCTCAGTTTGTATGTAGACTGGTTCTGAGAACAGATACTGCTTCTAGCTGGATGAGGGCATTTCGGGTCAGGCTGCTTCTGTTTAAACTTCTATCTGACAAATTTCCTACTCAGTGCTTTTATTTATAATTTTTTGTGATTTTTAAAGCACAAAATGTTGCTCTTAGGTTTTAACCATTGGGAAGCGCTAATTGCTGTCCTTTATTCTGTTGTAAAGATGCCTGCGATCATCACAGAAGGCAATTATAAATGGAAATTGCTGTTGTTTTCATAGGATGCACTTTCCTGTTTTTGTTAATTCAAACAGTAACTGTAATTAAACATCTGCAGCTACTGTGTTAAGCTTTCCCACTGACTAGTTACAACTGGATCTGTCCTTTGGCATGAATGAACTATTACATATGGAAAATACTTTGTTATATTATCTTATAAATTATTTCACATCCCTGAAATAGGAATATGGTTTTACAATGTCACTGCTTGTTTGTTTTCTCTTGCCCTTCCATATTTATAATAATCTTTAAAGTCAAGTTGGAAAATAATTCTGGAGAACAAATTGCTTTTATAGCATGAAAGGCACGCTTTAATTCTACTTACCCTGTTTTAGGTACCTTGCTCTAAAGGCTTGTGTATTGTGATGTTCATAGTTCCATTAGTGGATAAGTAGTATTAATAAGCTCCTGTCTGGAGCAGTTTGCATGAAGCACATGCTACAGACTTGCAACAAAAAAGGGTTAGAGAGCTCAAGCAGTGGATAATGATATATTATCTGATACTGAGTTTAGAAAAATTGCATCCTTTTATGTCCAACCTTTTTTTGTCTTTTTATAAAAATGTTTATTCTGTTAAATATTCTGTGCTGCTAAATTGACGAGATAATTTCAGATGGACATGACGTGATGTGGAATGCTCCCTTGCATAACATTTTGGGAGCTAGTTCCTCCCCCAAAAAAGGCTGTCTATCTAAAGTGGCAGTAAAATGGTTGGCCTTACCCTTTAGATCCTCAGAATTCAGATCAAACTGCCATTAATCCTAGATATCATTCTTTCTCAATCATGAAATTCCTGAAGACCTGTAAATTTCTGTCACTGGTTATTATGCAGTCACTTAATCCTGAACACTGATACATCATCTGGCATTAAAGCTCTACTAAAATGTTAAGTACAGATTTTTTTTTTTTAGACATGCACTGGAACACTTGGAGGATTTACAGGAAGGAGATGGACCTGTTCAGGTGAGAGGAATAAAGGAGGTGTAGAATTAATTTTTTTTACTCTGCTAAATTTTGAACTTTCACTTTCCAGCTTTGAGTAGCTACTGAATCTTCTAAAGTGTGTCTCTGAGGTTGAGCTTGTACCAGTTTCTACAAAATAATCAGATTATTGCAGCATGAGAGAGTAGGATATCTTTGTGGTTTGCATATTCACTGTCTGTGCTTGCTTCAGTTAACATTATGATACTTTCCTTCAGTGAAAGAGATGGAAGAGGTCCAACTCTGTGTGTTTCCCCCCACACCCCCCAGCAGACCTTTAGTTGACCATGCAAAAGATAGTCTAGATATAATGTCCTTGCAACGTATTAAACAAGTGTTTACAGAGAGACCAGGAACACCTGATGTTATAAAAGACTGACTTCCTTCCTTTAAAGGAAAATTATACAGAAGAGCAATTCTTTTAAAATCAGTTGGGAAAAAATCCTACTGTGGAAAGAGGTAGTAATTAGACTAAATTTGAGGAGAGCAGAAGACCAATCCTATTAGTAAAACAAATGCTGAAAAAGTGGAGACTTAAATACTTTTATGGTGGCACCTGCTAAGAGAATGAAATGGGACTTTTCTTGAAAATGTGAGACTTTGCTGGGGATAACAAGAATAGCGTCTGACTCCAAAAATGGAACCTTGCATTTTGAGCCACAGTGTGCTTTAAGAGAAGTCTGCTTTGCTTTGCTTTGCTTTATCAGATTTAAGAAACACAACGTATCTGATTTTAAATTATGTAATAACATAGCTTCTATTGTCTATTTAAACTATAGCTGTGTTATGAATAAACAAAAGGCAAATGAAAGATAATGTCATGAAAAGGGAAGGAGAAATATTTTGGAGAAGTGAAAATGATTTGACAACCTTTCTCAGTATTCTTGGAAGTTTACACAGAAACAGAAGGCTAGTCTTATTTTTGTGCATTTGTTCATTGTGTGTTTTTTCTTTTGTCTTGATGATTTTTTAATTATTATTATTTTTTTAAACCCCTCCAGGAGCAGAGACAGAAAGCTGAGGGGAGAGCATATTAAAATAGCTCTTCTAGTAAGTCTCAAATTGATGAACTGTGGCTTGGTGACTTTTGATTGGGTCATTCTTTTTAAGCCAGTTGGTCTTTTTGTTTGTTTGGGTTTTTCTTCTCCTACACCCTGGTGCTTTATGAGCTTTTGCTGTTTCTTTGGCTTTTCTCTCTCCTCCATCCTTTCCCACTCTAGATTGGAAAGTAAGGGGTGTTTTTTCTATGTGTGTATTATATGGGCTACTAAGCCTGAATGATGCATCTCCCAGGGACCTGGGGCACCTTCTTCTGATGACTTTTTCCTGTAAAGACACCTTTCAGACTAGACCCTACCAGTGTCTTCCCCATCAGTCTGCTGTGCTTTGCACTCCTTAGCGAAACCTGTCCATTCTCAGGCTACCAGCCTGAGCTACCAGTCTCTTTGCAATGGACAGAAACCCTCACTCGTCAAAATTAAGCCTGGCTGCCTCACTACTAACACAAACACAATTTACTTAGTGTGGGTTCTTTTGCTGGTGAGGTCTCATAGATGCCAAATGCTAACCAGCTAAGGAGACACATTCCAGAAGCAAATGTGGGAAGAGAAAATGTTTGCAGAGAAATATATACAGCGGGAATATAAAGAATTTGGGGTGGGAATAACCTTAGAGAGCTCTAGCATTTGGCAAGCTTCTCATGGGAGGTGCGGTTTGCCTTCTGTGCTAAGTAGGCATTCACACCTCTCAGAAGGTGTCAGAGGCTGTCCTGAGCATGTGCCGAAGTCTGAGAAAGGGTCAGGTGTGTCTAGGGTGGAGGAGGAAAGTGCAATGTGTTACTGAGGGGTGGAGGCAGAAGAACAATTGGTCTGGATGACAGATAATGTAAAAGAGGCACAGAAAGATTGTGGGACAGATGGTAGAGCTGAGAAGAACCATATTTAGAAATTTAGAAAACTAGTAAACATACAGTAGAAAAAATCACCAGCCTGTGGTAGAGGGAGATAGAGGATAACAGGGAAAAGGTTGTAAAGGAAGAAACAGCAGGGATGTAACTTTGCTAGCCATGCACTGTGCAGGGTAATCACTACTATTGCATGAATATCATCTGTAAGAACTGTCTCACTTTGCTTAAAATACAGCGAACACTTAAAATCTTGTGGTTTTTTTCCTGACCTTAGTCATTATTCTGAGGCCAGAGGGCCTCCAAAGAGAAAGAGCTAAAAAACCAAACACCATCCTGGGCCCAGAATTGTCTAAGCAACCTGATCTAGTGGAAGATGTCCCTGCTCATTGCAGGGGGCTTGGACTAGATGTCCTTTAAAGGTCCCTTCCAGCCCAAACTATTCTGTGATTCTATAATGCTCTGTGGAGACTAAGACCATTGACAAAACCTTTGGAGCTGACAGATAGATGTTTTCTGAAAAATTACTTTCCTACAAAACTCCAGATCAGTTCTACTCCCGTACCTGAAAGTTGTTACAGCACAGTTTGGCTGGAATGGTCACATTTAGCATATAGGTGAGAACAAAAAAAAAAACTGTGAAAATTAAAGTGACATAGAATGCCTGATCTTTTTCATCGAGTCTGTAGAGTCTTTGGCAACTCTTTTCTCAGTGTAGGTGTTACGAAGGCAACAATTTGATCACAAGGCTGTGCCTAATTCTGCATTGAGATCAATACTTTAAAGCTGGACTGAAATCTATCTACTTTCTTTTTTCCTGACTGAATCTTAGTCTGGAAACTTATTTTGAAAGTGTTTGAGGCAGCAACTGAATTGTCATATATAATCTAAAATAAATGAACTAACCTGAGGAAATATCATCATGTGCTCCCATATAGGAAGTAGGTCCCACCTCATAGGCTTTTGTCTCTTTTTCTGTAGCTGAACTGACTTCAGTCTCTTTGTTCAGACTTTCTTAAAGTGCACCACTGAAGTGTTGTTTCTGTGTTTCAGCCATCTTGCAGTCCAGCCCTAGTGAGATACCTGGCTGTGCCGTTCTGCTGATGGAGTATGACCTGCAGATTGACTTTGAGTCACCCTGCAGTCCCTGCTGCCTGCATTGCTTTGCAAGAAAAGGGAACTGTGCAAGTGCTTTTCCAGGTGCAGCTTGGTTTACCCTCCTGTTTTGAGGGAGGCAGGCTCTATATTTGGGAATAAGAAGTGTCAGAGCATTTGCCAGAAAGAGCCTTATATTATCCTGCCAGCACAAGGTTATTGCCAAGGTATAGTTGCCTGTCATCTTTTCATTTACTTTACAAAGCTGGGGAGCTGCACAGGTCTACCAGCCACTTTTCTTCTCCACTGGTGCCTTATTTGCCCACTGAAAGGTTTGCATGCATTTCTAGTACAGCTAACTGTAAAGATAAGAGAAGTTGACACAGAAGGACCCATCAAAGACTTGTCTAAAACTTCTTCAGCCACAGCCTACCTACAGTGGTGACTTACAGCAGTCAGCTTTGGATGTTTGACTCCCATTGCCACCCTCTGCTTGTTCCTTTTCAGATCAGATCCCCTGTTTTTCACAGATAAATGTCATCATTGCATGAATGCAGATAATCCTTACGCTATGTTAAGTGGTTGAGAGGAATATTTATGTATTTTTTTGAAGGTGATTTTCTCTTTTTTTCTCCCTGGCCAGGCTGAATCGAGCCCATGGATTGTATATTGGTCAAGGCGGTGACTTGATTCTTTACGTGTTTTCATGACTGAAGTGTCAGACTTTTGGGTGATATTATACACTGGCACTGTGTACAGACAACGGCTGTTTGTTTCAATGAGGGAAGAATTTGATGTATTCTGTATGCTGTTCAAGGCATGAAGTTTGGGGTTGGTTTTGTGTGTAGGGACTTAGGGGTATAATATATACTTCTTCCCAATGAAGCCATGAAAATGATTTAGACTCATAGTTTTTTTCAAGGGAGAAAAGTGGCTTTAACCAGGGCAGCTGTCAAAAATGGGAGGTTCTTATGCCTCAGAAACATGTGTTGCCTATCTGGGAATTTATAGGACTTGCTCAGTTATGGCTTCATAAATTTTGATGCTTTGTATTCTGACATAGAGTAGTTCTTCTGTTACTGAGGAAGTAGCTCTGATACCACAACATGTTTTTGTTTCATCAGTGTAATACCTGACAGGATAACAGAATGACAAAGGTTTGCGAGCAGTCATAGCAAGGGGAGAAGCAAACCAAGTGATGCTTATACAGTACCGTTTCTAATTAGCTGAATCCCACACTTTTCAGGAGATTACAGAGCAAAGTATTATCAAATACCCAAATAACAAACACTATGCTCGTCTGATGAATCATCAATACAGCATCAGCTAATTGCCAAACTATGGCCTACTTGCCAAATAACCAGTGGGAGTAATGTTACCATGATTTTAATCTCTATCTGCATGGCATCATCTGAAAATGTATGCATGTATTAAGTGTTATCCAGGAAATTTGCAATAATAATAATAATAGACAAAAATTTGCACTTGCTATGCTCTTTGTCCCAGGATCACATTAGCAGTCAACGCTAATTACTATGTACATGAAATAGTACAAACTGCAAATTATATCTTTGGATTATTCATAACAGCATCCGAGGGAGAGTGCAGTCTCCTAGCTGAGAGGTGTCTACTGTGCAGGAGTCAATTACGCCCTCTAATTGTGGGTGCGTGCTGTGCCATTTCTCAACACTGGGGAGAAGCATCCTGCCAGCGTGATGTCTGGCTGCAATCTGATGAGAAGTGACTGGCAGTCAGGATGCTCAGAGTAATGGAAATATCTGCTTACTTTCATATTCTCATTCAAAGAGCTGAGAAAAGTTCAGATTTAGCCTGATTCTGCTGATACTAGAAGAATACGCGCTAATTATCTTACATATGTGTAGCTGTACTACCAAGAAACTAGTATCACTATAGATGGCAATGGCAATACCTGCCAGTTGTTACATGCCAGTGTAAATAATTTAGCTGGAATGGGGAGCATCTGAATTGATGCAAATGCAACATGAGAAACTGCTCCACTTCTTTACGGCTGCTCTCTCACCTATGCCCCCAGGCATTCAGCTATGTTTTTATCAGATCCTGATGGTGTTTCTGCTCCCACCTTGCCCCTTCACCTTCTTGCTTTCTCATGCGGCTGTTCTGCACCAAGCTTAAGGTGCAGTGGTGGGCAGGTCTCAAGGCAGGGAAGCTTCAGTGTTGCCAGTGCAGCTTGAGCACACCTGCACTTGTTGTTTGTAGGTGTGCTGGCGGAAGGGGAAAGTAATGAAAAGTAGGTGCTATCAGTTTTACAGAAGGTGTTTTGTCTTGAGTTGTAACTGTTGGTTATTGCCTAAGCTGATCTTCCAAAAAATGTAATAGTATGCATAGCTATGCTAAATCCTGCGAGCTCCTCCTCAAAATGTCCTTCTTTCCAAAGTGGTAAGGTCAGCCAGATCTTCCACTTACCCCTGGTGGCTTCCTGACAGAATTAGTCAGTTTATGAAGTCCCATGTTTTATTCTCATCATAGATTCCTATTTCCACTCTGCCAATGTTTCTTATTTTAAAGTAATTTTTGTACTATTTCGTTTACTGACTGATCTTTCTGGTAGCTGTAGGCTTTTTTGTAAACACCTCTGAGAAAGTAAGGCCAGCTCACAGGGAAGGTGGACCTTTTTGTGAGGTCCTTATTACTACAGTAGCATGCCCTAGAGGGCACATGGGCTACAACTTGGAGGTGATCTGAACGTGTCCTTTTTTCCCCGTTGATTTTAAATATTGCTAAGATACTTAAAAGGAAATGCGCTCTCTCTGACTAGTTCCTCATCACTCATAGTGCTAGGTCACAGAACATTTCCCTACCCCCATTATTTACCATACAAAATGTTTGTTTTATTTTTGATGATTAAAAGGAAGAGTGGGGCAAAGGGTAAAACCCTCACAATCATTAGCCAGTTTGCACAAAGGAAAAACAAATACAGCTTGCAGCATAAAAATGCTCATTTCCTCTTCAGCCAAGCTTATTCCCTACATCTGGTCTTCCCAAACTTACAGCACTGTCTATTTTTTAAGTTACTCAAGTTTATATTTCCTGTCTTTTAAAATTGTTGATCCCATAAAATATAATAGCTTGTACTCTAGTGGGGCCTAAAACCCTGAGTCATGTTTAGGGCCGTGTTGTGCAGAGACAACCATAGAAATGCGCTTCTTCCCAAGGGATGCATGGTCTAAATGTGTGACAAGGCAAAAAATGGGTATGATAAGCAGATGGTCATGTATGTGTGAAAGCAGCAATCAGCAGAGAAACTATATTTGATTCTGTAATTGTGTCAGGCTAGGCCCAAGTGGGGATCTGTGTTTGGGAACACAGCTGGAGCCTCAAAATAGTTATAGCCAATTTTTATGTAACAAAGAGGCACTGTATCTGAAATCTCTTCTCTCTCAGGACATTGAAGAGTCTCTTTGCAATCTTGTGCAACTTTGTACTTTGGAGAATGGATTCTTGGGTTCCAGCCCTTGGTCTGAAAAACTTTGGTTGTATCCAATGTCTTTTTAAAACACAACATAGAAATAGCTCTAGAATCAGGGGCTGAGGTAGTGCTGCCATGGGGCTACAGTTCACAGGATCCTTTGCTTGCGCTTTGCCTGGAACAGCTCCCTTCCCAGTGGCAGGCTTCAGCAGCCTTCTTCACAGCATGCCATCAAGGACATCACTGGTAGCTGTGAGACATGGCTTTTGAGGCTGAGGGTCAAACTGAATTAGGGGCTCCTAATTTATGAGGGAATTCTCTAACCCTTTCAATACTATGTAAAATAATCACCGCCTCCTCTGTTGTTTTAACTGGGAGTTGCTGTGGCTGCTGTGTTTTAGATTGAACATTGTGCTCTTAGTCTGTGTGAGATGTGGCCTTAATGCACCTGCCAGGCTCTGGAACCCCAACCACACCATGTGGTTTCGGGCCACAGGAAATCTCATATAGTCACACCTTAGGGCAAGGGATTCATAAGCTCTCAGCAGACTTGGCTGGGTATCCAGCTGAAGTGCCTTGTCCCTCCTGGCATAGACGCATGTGGATATTGGTTATAAATCCCTGCTCTGCTCTTGGACTCCCTGTCCTATCATATCTTTGGCTGGACAGCCTTTCCTGATTCCTAATAAAAGTAGTCTGCTTATTTTACAATTCACAGATGAGCTTGGCAGGAGATATTTCGCTGAGACCTGGCAAGATGGTGAGAACTCTGGTATGTCCATCAAAACAGCTTTAGTCAGCTAGATACCTGGGTGGAAATGCAGTGTCTGTGGACTTCCAGAGAGTGCTGAGGATTTCAGTTTTGGGCTTGGGAACTTAAAATTCACCAGAGTGTCACCAGGATGCTAAAAGTAGGAGCTGGAATAGGAAATACTTTAAAATGCCCTATTTTCCTGACTCAAAAGGCTCTATCCTGACTGGATGATAGGTATCTGTGTGATATACAATAGATTGGTCTGGGCTTAGTGAAATGGAAGCTTGAATAGGGTCTGAGGACAGGTTGTCCATATGGATAACTTCTTTTTCTGCTAGCTAAGTATTACACCACAGAGAATCTGGGTCCCACTGGCATAGCAGTGGTATGGGTAGAAACTGAGCATTGGCAGCTGATTTGTGACTTTCCTCCCTGAGGACAGTGGAGACTTCATGTGTGTCATATAGATGATGCGGTGAATCTTTTCAAGAGAAAAATGTGACTTATTTGCCTCATTTGTCCAGTCTTGCAGGACAACTCAGATTCAGCTAGAGGAAGTGGCTTGTCATTTTTATGCCGTAATCTTTGTGATAATGAAATGATGTGGCAGGTTAGGTTGTGAGGTTGTATTTCTATACACATGTACCTCTCTTTAGGTATTTATAAATGACCTCTCGTTAGGTGTCATACACATGTACATATACATAAATAAAAAGGTCTTAAAACAGGGAATAGGTCCAAGCAGTGTTCCCTTCCTGTTGGTAAAATTGCCTCATACTTGCTCCTCAGCTTTGGAAACACAACTACTGAAGTCCTGGTTATGGATTTCAAAGGGTCATTGCTTTTATGCCTCTGGGACTTCTCAAGGGCATAGTAGGAAGACATCATACAGAGAACTTGTTTGACTTGGTTGTTTGAGGTTGCTGAAAGAAAAGTGCATGGTGATCGATGTATGCCATAAATGTCCAAGTTCTAGTTTTTATGTTTATTTTAGAATATGAAGTAGCTTATAAAGATGTTGCAGTAAAAATAGAAGCTGTAATTTGGAAATTCTGTTCCATGTTCACATCATTTTAGTGTAGCTGTTAAAAGCTATTATTTGCTCCTAATAATTTCTGTAACATTTGAATACTCAAAAATACTGCTCTGTTCCCTGTCTTCTTATATAGTTCCTATTCTGTACTTTCACAAGAGGCTGCTTCCTGGTTCTTGCTAGAAATATCTGTACTTTGAGGTGTTACCTAATGCCCGTCCTAGGTACTTCCCCTTGGAATGTTAGCTGGAGGATCAAACCTAAGTTTGAACTGCTCTACCCTGCTTTAGTGATATTCTGTAATTTCAGTCCTATTCAGTGGCCTGGTCTGAGCATCCTGAAGACCACGAGCATTTTACACTGGGTGCATCCATATTCTCTGTGCCTACTTGAGAAACAATCATACACTGAAATCAGTGGAAACATTTCCATTTACTTCAAAAAATATCTTGATGAGTCCCTCCATTGACTGATTTCTGACTAGTTGTCTATTTCACTGGAAACACTGAGGTTTTAATGTGTTCTGTACACTTCCTTTTTTCCCCCTAATGGTTGAATCATTTCTCCTGCCATAAAAACTACACACAAGTCAATCTGGTGAATTTTTTTGTTTCCCCAATAGGTGTCTCAGACCTATCTTTAAACTATTAAGGAAATGAGAAAAACTAAAGGTCTTGTGATAGCTTTCTTATGGATGCTTCTAGTTCTGTCTGCAGGGCTAGCTAAAGAAGTAAGATTTCAACCTTTGGATGAAAGATGAGGTAATGAAGAAGGACTTAATAACTTCATGGGACTCAATAAATTTAGGTCTCAAAGAGCAGACAGAGAGGACAGAAGCGTGCTACTTGATCCATCAATATAATAAAGGCTTTGGGAAATTCTGAGGACTGAGAAAATTCAACAGTTGCTGAGAGGTCAAAGACATCTTCTAAAGACAGCAATAGTTGAAAGATGTTGCTGTCCATGGTGAAAGATCAGATTGAAATTTTAGCTGAATTTGAGGAAGGGCAGATGCTGAGGTCAGAAAGGTACATTGGAAGAAAACAACAATATGTCAGGGTCTGCAGTTGCATCCAGCCTTTGACAGATTTACTTTTGGCTATGTCCCTTCTTGGCTGCATGTGAGATGCTGCTGAGCAAACTGATGAATTAGAGTGCCTAATGAGGCATAGGTGGGGGATCTCAATACTTATGTGTGACTTAAACATGAAGTAGCACTAAACTCAGGTTCTGAGCTGAAAATTGGTGTATCGCTATCACTCAGGTCACTGGTTTGAACTGGCATGGCAGTCCCTAAGATCCTGTAGCAATGCAGGATCTACATGGCAATGTAAATATAAAGCAGATTCTCTCCTGGTCATGATGTGGCCTTAGTTTCTGGCACCCTCACCAGAGGGGACTGAGAGAATACAAATAAGGACAGAATCTTGTTTTCAGAATATTTATTACTCTGGGGCTGAATGAGCCAGAAACTGCACAGTTCAGTTTTCTTTGCAGTACTGACAGGAAAGCAAACAAATCCTTTAACTTGAATTCTGTGTGTCAGCACAACTGGCTGTGGAGCTGCTTGTTTTCTGTCTTCTGGCTCAGAAGTCACTTTTCCTTAGACTTCCATTTGCAGAATCAGCTGAAGACTACGGGCCTGCTTAAATATAGAAGTATTTTCTAGATGTGGATTGTTTCTCAACTGAATATTTACTTTTATATATATATATATATATATATATATATAATAAGAATATATATAAAGGCTAGTTTTGTACCTCTCTGGAATAATTTCATTTTTATTGTATCAGTTTTATGGATGCTGAAATCAATGAGAAATTCTACTTGGGACATTAGGAAAATGGAAAGGCTACAGTCTACTGCCACAGGATTTAGTCTGTGAGAAAAAAATTTGCAAGCCAGACTGGTTCCTAGCTATGTTATGTGATTATGCATAGCTGCACACTGTACACTGCTATGAAACCAAGCTCTTTGCTGATCCTTCATCTGATGGAAGCTGCTGCCTCCTGTATTTGCCTGAGTTCTGCGCAGCAGTGAAAACCCAGAAGCAATTTATTGGCCTTCTTGGGGGCTATAGATAGCAGAACCTTTAAAAAATACTGTTGAAAGACTTTGAATCTTTAGGTGACCTGAGAAACACTGTGAATAGGGGAAGACGAGAAAGGAGAGAAATTGGAGACCTCATATGTCTTGTAAGTTAAAATAAGAAAATAATAAACCCTATGAAATCAACAATAAAGTGTAAGTGCACTACATGGTACAAGTCAACTAATGTAATATTGGCATTCTGGCTTATTAAAAACTTCTTTTTTGTTTGCACATCGATTTTGTGGATAGGCTCAGTGTTTTTCTTCTGCCTACCCCCCCCCCCCCTTGAGTTTTTGCAAGTGGGCATGAAGAGACACTGCTGGAGTTTAGCAGGCCTTTATCCTTGAAGTATGCCATACATATTTACTTAAGGGAGCTATATTCTGCAAGCAGGCTTGGATGTCTATGGAGATTGCTTCAAACAGGTATTGGAGTTTTTTGCGTATATGCCTTTAGGCAGGATTGAGGCCAGGTAGGATATGTGATCTCGGCTGTGGTATTCAATTGTAGCTTTGCATCCCCCAAAATCATCTTGCCCTGAATATTTCAAATGCTTCTGATTTGTTTATATAATCCAAAATATTGCTAGTGGCAGGTATTGTGGTGGTGTACTGCTCAGAACATCAGCCTCTCTCAATACAAAGAAAATTGGATAAAGCCGTAAGCAGTTAGTATGAGTCAATGATTCTCTTCTGTAAAAAAAAAAAAAACCAAAACCAAACAACAAATGGATCAAGGAGCTTTCTTAAAATTGTCAGGATATTGCGTTTGGCCATTTGATGGAATAACCTGTAGCTCTTTGTAAGGGAACTGTTAGAAGTCAGCATGCCCTCCTTCTCCAGCCAGATCAATCCTTATGTTTTCCAATTTGTTCCTCTTCCTCAAATCCCTATCTTTCTTATATCCCTATCTTTCTTCCCCCCTTGCCTTAGCTTGTTCTTCCCATACCATTTACCTGCGTTTCCACATTTTCTCCTGCCATTTTTCACTTGTGTTAACTGACTTAGAATGAGTCAGCTTCGTATTCCTGTATTTCTTCTGTACAGTATCTTTTTCTGAACTTCAGAGTGGAAGTTGGCAAGCTTTTATTTGTTACCTCAGAAATATTGGGGTTGGAAAGAAACACAGTTCAGAACCTGTTCTGTTACCACTGCTCGTAGTGGCAGAGCATCATCATTAAAAAATATGGTGGAGTACTGCAGAGAGAAAAATAATCCAGTTATGTTCTTTTTTTGAAGTGCTGAAGTTACAATAGTGAATGGCCAGTAAGTTTTAAACCTACACAAGGAAAATAATAATAAAACCAAAATAATCCTACCTTTCAGATTGTACTCCATCGGCTGCTTTAAAGGGTTGGTTTAAATGTCTTGATCCTGCAATAGTAAAACAACAATTTGCAAATGATTTCTTCATGTGCCCGCACAAGTAAGAATACTCTGAGGTGTAGGCTGTCTACAGCAAACGATGTGGAAATACAACCACCTCTTCTTTGTGCCATTGTGAATTTTTGATTTAGACAACGATCAAACAAATCACTTGAGTAGCATGCTCATCCCTTTGAGCTGAACTGGAATGCTAACCTGCTTAAAGTGAGCATGAGCTTGCCTGCTACAGTGGATTAGGACTCATGTGAAGTGTTTATACTTTAAACAACAATAACATTAGAAAACTTTCAAATATGCAGTATTATGGGATTTCTTTCTTTCTTTGCTGGGAGCCACGATATTTATAGTATCAGCTAAAACTTTACCTTTACTGTATGCTTGTAAGAACTTTCTCCTTCAGATTTTTACAAACTTTAAACCTTAAGAAATGTCTCTGGCATTCCAGTAATATTCTAGGTATCAGTAAAGCTATTGTTCTTTCAGATATATGTGCTCCAGGCTAAATGGAAAATTCAGCAAAATGTTTTCTATTAAGAATTTAGAGAGAGACAGGTAAGTTAGAGATTATAGCATGAAACCATTTTGATGCCTTTTCTCCTTTAAAAGTATTAATATTTCCTGTATTTCTTGTAGTGAGTGGAATGTGGGCATGTGCCCGTGTGGATCTGTGTGTGCAAGCAAACCTGTAACGAATATTAATTACCAAGTTGAGCGCATTTCTGTGAAACAGGCAGTGTATTTTGCTGTGGATTTTAGAATTTGGGCCATGTGCTTTTTTTCATTCTCAGCATCTCTCTGCTTGAGTGACAATAACTTGAAAGATCTCAGTGCAGCTTACATTACAAGGCACAAATCCAGATAGAGTTGTGCTTGCACCATTCTTGAAACCTGCAAGGCTTTTCTTGTAAGAGAGTGAGGGTTTTACTGGCTTTGTGATCCCTTTCAGCAGAACTCTCCTAGGATCTAAGCCAAGGCAGTTCATTCCTCAGTTCAGCATCCATAGGTAATGGGGCTGGGGAGGGACAGTAACAAGGCAATTTCATGGTTGTTGCTATTGCTGCTGGTTTTGCTACACTCTCTTTTGCATACATATTCCTTGCAATTATACTTTTCAGAACTCTGAAAAGTTCTCATAGAATTTCACTGCTAGCTTTCAGGTTTGAAAGTGCCCTTGGCTGTATAGGTAGGTTCATGGTTGCTGTTGGCCTGCGAAGTCAAGATGACAGCAATGCATAGTGTCTGACTTCTAAATGATATTTAGAAGATTTTCTATTAAAAGCCTGAAATATGACTGAAAACTAAATGGAGACTGAGGTGGCCCAGATATCTGATGTGACTCATTGCTAAGGAGAACCTGGGAACCCTTGATTCATTGCATTGCTCTGTTGCCCTACAGCAAGTCTCTTAAATTGTCTTGTATGCTACCATTTCATGTCCTTCTCAGAGCTTAATGTTTGTACAGCACTTTGGAGATTTATAGCCCTATTTAATCTTATTATACTGTTGCAAAGGGTTGAGAGTGTTTCTGTGCATCTGTTAAAGGTGCTGTCAGTACTTTAGGTGGAGCAAATAATAAAGCTTATGAAGAATGAGTCATTGTGTGTTCCTATTTTTATGCAACCTTTTACTGGGGTCGTCTTGTGTCTCTTTTTACCTTAAATCTATTCTTATTTGATATAGCTGTCATTATTAATTACCAAGGAGATTCTTCCATTTAGTTTTTGTTCCAATCTGTAATTAATCTTTCTTACAGTGTAATTCTGTCTTGAAGTCCTTATTTGTTTTGTGTTAAGTCATGGCCTAAACATTTATGCATGCAATGAAAGTAAAATGAAAAATAAAATCCACGGCCTCTTGCCCCATGGTGAAAGGATGCAGATTTTATTTAACAAATGCAAAAGGTGTAGCCTGCTTAACTAAACCTTACAGTGCATTCTTATCTCCTGTGAATTGCTTTTGTCTGTTTAACAAATTTTGAAGTAGTAGATTAGCTACAGGGTTTTCTTTTAATTTATTATTGGGTTTTCTTTATTTTAAATCTTCTAGGAAATATGTTTCTATAATTCCCTGGCAATTTAAAATGAAAATGCCAAAAAAGAGAGCTGATGGGGGTCACAGCTGTTGGGGAGTTGTAAGCTTACCTATTATATCATGTCAAGTGATAACTGATTTCACTGTGAACTTCTGTCTGATGCATGTGACTGGCTTTTGACCCAAAAGTAGAGTGTGTTTTTTTTTCTTTAAGGAAAAGGAAAAGCAATGAATTAGTGAAATTCTTTGCCTATAATGTTAAAATGAGTGCCAAAAACTCAGTTACAAATGCTGGCTATTCAACAGAAGATGTTTAGAAGCTGGCTTTCAATTGAACCAATAGTTCATTTTCTCTGTGTCAGGATCAGGCATAAACCATTCTATATTTATACTTAAATTTGAGTTAAAAATAGCCCCTTTTCATTGTATTTGAAGCTTTTTCTTCTTCTGCTTGGTGATAGTTTGGAACATGGCTGTTAGTCATGCAAATTACACTTGGACATCTTAATTAAATGCTCTTTTTACCATCATCTTTGCTTAGCAACTTCCCTTTTGAGATATTCTGGGAAACTTAATACTTGTCTGGTGTGTAAAACAGTGTTGGTAATCAAGGAATGTTGCCACATCCTGCTTGCTTATGTTGTTTAATACTTTTTATATTACTCTTTTTGAGACAGAAACTTGAAGCCTTACACGCCGCCACTCCAACTTATTATACGACACAACTATGAGTGACTTGAGACCCAGTCTTTGGAATATGGCTTACCATGTTGGTGTAGATCATTAAAGTGAGTGAATAGTATCTATGTGGTTGTCATGGATCCAAGCAGCAAGTAGTTTTCACATTCCAAAATAACCTGGAATTTAAACAAAATCATTAGGCTCTCAGAAGCTCCTATTTGCATTTTTCATTTCATTTAGTTGCTGAAAAACATGCTCTCTCAAAGTCATATAGTCAAAATCTAAATGCAATACCGTAAGCCTTCTTTGGCATAGACCATGGGTACGCTGCAGACCCTGGGTGTGTTTTGTGCTGGACAAAATTAACCTTTTGGACATTGAGCAGTTATTTCTGTATTTACCTTCTAGTGCTGCTGTTAAATCCCTTTCTAGTTTTTTTTGTTTTTAAAGTTGTATTTGTCCTTGTAAAGTTGTATTTCGTAAGAAAATAACCTCCCTCACCCTAAGAATCAAAGAGAACTAACATACGTTTTACTCAAACAATATAGGGTTTAACCCTCTCTTTCCAGAATTCATATCTTGGTCTTCCAAGCTGATCTGAAGATCAGCTGGTTGTAGATATTACTTGTTTTCCTTTGTTGGTCAGAAGTATTAGAACTCCATGCTGTCCCCGACAGTTTCAGAAAATGTTCAGCTATCAACAATGGTTTTAATTTATGCCCTGAGGTTTGCATTCCCCTCACAGTTTCCTTCCCTTCTCTAATAGCCTTGGCCTTACCCCGTGTGTGCTATTGTGGTATTGTTCAAATACTTTCTCTGCTGCAAACTTTGTTGTCCAATAGCTTTTTTGGGGTCATCTTGATCAGTTCAACTCCTCATCTCAATTCAAATTTCAGTGGAACAAACCTCTGATTTCCCTGCATTCTTTGTGTTTCTGCCCATGTGTTTCACTGTAATTGTTTACATACGGTTGTATTAATGTGCTTGTTGTGCAAGGCAAGCTGAGATGTGCTTTGTATGCAGGATACTGTATAAAATGTAGACCCACTGCATGTTGATAGTAAAACTGTGATTGACCTTGCTAGGAGTGGAATCAAAGCCTTTAAGATTCTGTTGCAAGGTCATGAAAGGGAGAAGTTTTGTGAAATCAAAGCTGAATTTGAAAATCCTAAATTGTTTCTGTGAATGCTTGGGGTGAAGAAATAATCTTTCAACTGTAAAATTGCGCACTTCTCCCCTAGGCTCTATAGGGATAAGGAGAAGTAAAAATGTAGGTAATTATAGCTGTCTTAGTTTACTGGGGGAATTGAGGAGGAAGAGAAATGGTCAGTTTTCTTTACAAAAAGTACCTAGGAAATATAATCATGTTGAAGTTAGTTTTTCTGAATTGAAGAAAGATTGCTAGAATGTTTTTCAAGACTTCCTATGTATTTATCAGTACACTAGTTCTTGAATTCTGTCATTACGCTCCATGTAAATATCAAACTTGGCACTAATAGCATGAAGAACATAAGCAGTTAACTGAGATACCATGCACCAGTTAACATCTGATTGAACACTAACAGTTCTTCGAGATCTGACTAATCTCCCGGATTTGTGGAGAGCCTGAGCAGTAACTGAAAAGGCACATGTTGTTTCCTGAGTGGTAAAAACAAGCTGACAAAAGGAGAGATCTTGATCCACAGCTGAAAATAGGCAGTAATTGTCTGGAAGAGCTCCTGGGTGCACGGGCTGAACTTCCAGTTGCCACCTGTATGAGTTGAGTTGTGCTCATTTTGCCATAAATTGAAAATGTAAACTGCTGGTGTGTTGGACTGTAAGAAGTGGTATATTCAAATATGTACAATGAGATTTCTGAAGAATTACCACCTTTTTGTTAGCTGAGGCAGCTTAGGATAGCACTGTCTGTTTAGCTGATCTTGCAGTCCATTATCATGTGCCCATTTGTGTCTAGATACAGATTCTCAGCTATAGTCATCTTCTAGTGAAGCCCCTTTGGCTCACTGGCAGAAAGAGGTATTTTTATGTTCTGTTTGTTCCATCACTTTGTAGGCCATGCTGGCTACTTTCTATCTTTTCCTGGTAACTAGTGATGGTGAGCTGTTTTAGAGGGTAGTATCCTTGTTCCCAGCAGGCTTTCTTCTGCCTTAGACTATGAATCACAACAAAATAAATTTGTCTTATGTTTTATGAAGTGTCATGCAGAATCATAAAATAATCAATTGAAAGGGAGCTCCAGAGTTCATCTGGCCCAACCTTCCATTCTGTAGAGGTCAATGTAGGTCTACAGCATGGTATGAAATATATAACACCCAGGTTTAGCTCATTAATGCATGGGAAGCTTTGATCTTTATTGGCAGTGTCTGCAGCAGCATATGGCTCTGCTGGGCAGGTGACGCAGTGTCAATATACTCTGTCTATGTTTGTATAGTTCTTTATTAATAAAAATCTCCCAGAAGCCTAGGGTGAAAGTTCAGCATCCAAAATTTTCCACTTCTGTAACAGTTTCCTGTTCTTAGTTTGGGTGTTAAATGTGTTGTGATTGCTTACCTCCAGATTTCAGCCCAAAATGCTAGCAATCTGTCTTCTGTTTAAAGAACCTAGAAGAAGAAAAGAACATACTGGAGCGTTGCTGTATATTGCTATTTACATATATTGCTGTGTGCTATGGCAATACAGAGACATTTATATTCCCTCTAGAAGAAAGTATTTGTGGCAATTTCCCCGAGTCTGTTGTTAAAAAGAGAATTTTTTGTTGCAGTAGGTGATACTGTTCCTCAGGTGCTGCTTTCTCATTTTAAAGTTTTTGTTGTCAGGACAACTAAAATAATGACTAGATAAGAAATGTCTTATGAGTGGGACCTTTTACAGTTTCATCCTGCAAGTTGCAGAGGTGTTCAGGTACCCAGTTCCTGTAGACACTACTCAGCCAGTAATGAGAAACCATGACAATCCTACAGACAGTACTCTGCATGGAGCAGCTTCCTTTTCTTTCTTTGTAGAAATTGAGGACATGCAGCCTTTCATATGATCAGAATCTGAGAAATCAACCTACCCAGATGCTTAAAAATTAATTAAGGGGAGGGAGTGAGTAAACCCAGCTCCTGGTTTCTGCAGCTGTCAGTGCCCATAAATCAGCTCTATTTTTCCTTTTGAAGCAGGACAAGAGCATGAATTTAATTAATGGGTTTGACTTGCTCTGGAAATGCACAGTAGAGGAATCGCCCTACCCACACCTTTCGCAGATGCTGTAAACATACAAATGTTATTGTGTATTTACTCATTAAAGCTTTCCAGCATCATTGTGCTAGATACAGTTGAATGCCTCAGGCAGGTGCCAAGCCAATGACTGCAACAAATCCTTGTTCTTTGGACACCCAGATCAGAGCCACAAAGGAACAGCAGGTTAGCTCTGGTTTTCTTGGTTCCACCCGCATTCTGCTCAACAAAGGCATTAATAATGGCCACTACAGAAAACTCTAGGGGAAAACAAAAATAGTAGTGTTTTGGTTTTTTTTTTTTCCCGTGATCCATGGGAATTTAATTATAATATGAAAAAAACCCAATCAGGTAGATTTATCCTGCCACTGTGTTAAGAAAAAAAAGACAAAGAAAAGGAAAAAAGCTTATTCTTTTTAAAACCGTCCCTGCAATGGATCATCAGGAAAATCTCAACATTTGTTTGATTTTTTTCTTGCATTTTTAATTCTATCTTATTATGTGTTAAGAGAGACAGCAACTGTCAGGCTGGATCAGATGCCAGTTCAGTGCTGTAGTCAGTATCGAGTACCTCAGAAGTTGTGCAAACACCCCTTGGGGAGCTGGTATTATGCAACTTTTACATCACATCAAACATGGCTTAAGTCTTCGAGTTTGAAGACTTACATTCTCCTAAACTTTTAACTTGTTAAAACATACGTTTGATTTTGTCATGTTCACTGTTGTGATGCTGGATAGTGTTTGTTGTTTTCTATGGAAACCTCATTACACTCTTTCACTTGGTAACAAATTTATAGATAGCAATTGCCCAGACTGGTTATGCTGGAAGAAGAATTTTGTTTGCTACATTCTGAACTAGTCCCTTTTTTGATCTGATTGAATGTTCCCCAGTATTTATATTATATAACAAGGTGGTTACACTTTCCCTTTAGTCTACAATGCAGTGTAGGATTTCACTCTCTAGACAGCTAGAAGACTTTGAAAAATGTATACTGAGAAAGGCAGCTTTTTTTCAGAAGAAGGGGTTACTCAGAGCATTATTTCAGCTCTTCTATGTGGATGAGTCTTTTTGGTTAGTGTGGATGCCTGAGATGTGGAGTTAATCTCTAAGTTGGAAAACAGTAGTGCTTTATTCAAATACTGAAGAATAGGCTTGAAAATACTGAAAAAATGGTTGAATCTTGCTTTATATTCCCTGTGTTGCCTACAGGTGTGAGAGCATTCTGGAAACTTTAGGTGCAGAATGGCATCCACTCTCCTATGATTGTTTGAACCCTGTGATGTTGTACTAACAGTATCAGTTCTAGCTTTTTTTTTTGTTGGGGATTTTTTGTTTATTGCTCAGAGTGAGTGTTTGGGCAGGACCTATCTGGGGATTCAAGGAAAACTGGACCTCTAAATTTCTGAACAACATTACCAGATCTGTGGTGAGAGCATTTATGAATATTTATTTGGAACTTAAGATTCAGAGTGAGTGTTAAAGAGTGCAAGCCACTGCACATTTTAATCAGGCAAAATCCTCAGACCTCTCTTCCTTTCCCTGTCATGCTCATATCCTGACAAGAGCCATGATCCTTGATTTTTTTTTAAACAATCATGCCAAAACAAGAACATCCGTAACAAATTTCAGTCAAAAAATGCTGCTTCTTTTCTAAGTTTAAATATTTAACACACTTATAGCTGTACTGGCCAGCCATCAACATCAGTAATTCTGGGAAATGTTCACAAGAAATGCCAGACACCAGGCGACTGGTGCACTACGTCTTTGTGTTTGTTACAAGAGAACATTTTTTCATTTAACTGTAGAATAAATATTTTAGCTTTCTCATCTATATATAACAGCTTTAATCAAAAGACTTTAATTTCTTAAATTATTATTAAAACTACACCTGGCAGCATTTTATCATGTAAAAAATCTTCATCAGCCTGATTTCATCAGCACAACTTTGTGTAAAGTCTGTGTTGCACACTCTGGGGTCTTATGTAGGGATGGCTGAAAAAGCAAATCATCATCCCCAGCCATTTTCACTGTAGGGAAGGTGGAAGAGGCTGCATTTCTTCTACTCTTTTTTACCAGCATTCAGAGCACGTATTAATGTGAACTGAAATTTATTGCCATTTAGCCTTCATTGCTGCGTGTTCTACCATGTCATGTCCATGGCAGCGGCCCTTCCTCCAAGGGGAAGAAACTTGTGTGGTCCCTGAGCTTGGTAATAGCTGGACTGTGAATCACTTGTACTTGAGTGTTAGACTTAGCTCTGTGTTGTTTTATTGCTTGATTGCTGAAGCATCTGACAAATTAAAGGCAAGGCCTTATCTGCAAGTCATGCCAGCTTTTAGCTGTTCAACCTGTCTCTGTGTTGTGTCAGGAGCTTCATGGGGATACACTGGGGGAAAGGCTTGTTTTCAGCCTTTTTGTGCTGTACTAGAAAATGCTGAGGCTCAGTGCCTGGCTGTAATGCCATGGTGTCACCTAACAGTAAGAGGTGAGTTACAGCTGGGCAGAGCCACGGACATGCTGTAAGCCTGACCTCACACTGTTTCCCTGACGCTCTGCTCCCTGCAGCCCCTCTCTGAAGACCTGCCATGGGTCTTTTCCTTGCTTGCACTTACCAGGGAGCTTGTGTTGTCTATATTCTTATAACAAATCATGTATTTACTGGTGGAGGGGGAGATGTGTGTACTGTGGATGTCTGTCTGCTCTTTCCACTACCTTTTTCATTAGAACTGTCTGATGTGGCATGCATTACCTGATGCAAATGTATCCATGTGATTAGCCAGTCTCGCCAGCTTTTATCTGGGTTGCAGCTATCTTGCTTAGGACCCAGCTCTGTAAGCGGTATTCCCAGACACCCAGTCATCTCCCAGTCTTCGACTATTGTCAGGCACTGGTGACAAAGCTAATTTAGCAACAAAAATTATGAAGGTTTCTGAAGAGTGTAATGCACTGTCATAAGCTTATAAGCTTTTCTGTCAGCAAAGAGCCATGGGGAGCCACCTGTAGAAATGGGATTTCCCTCCATTCATGTTTTTGAGGATGTGGAAGTGGATGACAGTAAATCATGGGCTACAATTTAGACAGTGAGAAGATTGCAGACTGATTCTGTAAGTAGAAAAATCCCTTGAGAAAACACATTATGTCTATAATCCTGTCATATTAGAGATTCAGTCAAAAAATAACTTTATATAAATGGCTTATTAATAAAGATTGTGCTAATAGAGGTAAGAAATGTATTTTGCTGGAGGCTATGAATATTGGGAAAGTTTGAGGAATAGTATTTCTTTCCTTTTTTGAGTAGACGTAGCAAAATGTTCTGAGCTATAATTAGTTGAACATGACTCTCCTATGGCAACATTTGAAACAACTGTCATTGCATAGACTTGTGGTTGAAAGAATCCCAGTGTGCTTAGAATTCACTTACATATTTGGACAACATGTAGTCTTTAAGGCCCCAACTTCAGAGTGGGATTTGTTCATTATAGTTAGTAATTGCATGAATGTTACACTGACACAATTAAAGAATGAACCAAGGTGGAATAGAGGGGTACTTTGGATCACGTTTTGAACATTCAGTGCTAGCAAACACAGGCTTGGGAGCAGGTTTTTCCCATCACTTTTGTTATGTGGAGAGAGATATCTATTTATATATATATGTATATATATTCCTGCTTGCTGTGGTTAGTGTGTGGAAAGCGCTATGCTATCAAAGTTAGTTTTTAATAGAGTACATTCCTCTAGTGAGAAAGGTAAGTGGGTCACAGTGGCTGCTGCTTCTTTCTCCCTGCTTTTGGGAGGTTACATCCTCCTTTTGAAAATGAGTTTTTTGTTGAGAGGGTGGAGCCAGGTTTCCTCTTCCTTAGGAAATATGATACTAAGTGGAACAAATGGATGGACCCTTATTTTATAGTTGGAGTACACTTATGTAGCTCATCTTACATCAGTAATCAATGTAACCAATATGTGCTCAAAATGACACATATATTTGTTTTTGCAACTTGCACCCACAGTGTAAACACCCCCGTCACATCTAGGGGAGGGGGATTGCAGCCCAGGGCAGTTTGGCTGACAGCTCTCTGGCATCTGCATCTCTCCTGGGACACCTAGTCCTGGAGAGCCAAGGCTGGAGCTGGTGTCAGTGGGGTGAGGTGTTAGTACGAGGCTTACTGCTTTTCCTGAAGTTGCTCAACTTGTGCGAGAGAGGTGTAAAGCTGTTCCCAAAGGCCAGAAATCCCTATCAGCAAAGTAGTCAACAGCTCTACCCTTTGTCTCCTTCTGCTTTCTGTGCAGGCAGCATGCTGCATAAAACAGGCCAAGACCACACTGCAGTTAGGGTAGCTCCTCTGGGTGAAAAAATCAGGCACTTCTGAGAAACCTTAATGTGCACATAAGGGCCTAAAAGGCACGTAAAATCCTGCTGAAGCTAGCTTCTCCTGGACCATTTGAAAGTTCTAGCTTTAATGCTAGCAATATTTTCATCCTCCAGCCAAATAAAAGCTCAGGAGGGTGTATCAGCAGTGAGTCCTCTGAGCAAAGCAGGCAGTAGCAAAGATGAAGATTTTGAAAGTTGTCCCAGCAAAGCAGGCAGTAATGAAGATTTTGAAAATGAAAACATTCCACTAATGTGGTCTCTAATGTCCTTTCAAAGTGGGTAGCAAAGGTGTTTTTCAGACAAGCTACTGCAATTCAGTTAGACCTAATTTTTATTTCTTCTCTTTCTGCTACAGATTTCCACACTGCTACAATTTAACTTTTATAAGATCATGTTATGGCCTGGATGGGACTTGGGTTACAGGGCCATTAATCGACAGAGTTTAAATATAGAAAATGTTCCCTGAATGGTTGCTTTATGTGTATGCTCATCTGAGCTAAGAAAACTGAAAAAGGACTTTTTTGATTTGGGCAGATGAAACTTTTTAGAAGGAAAGTAAGTGCTGTTGCAGCCCAGAGCAAATGCTACTGGGTATGACTTATGCAATGTGTATACTTTTTTCATTAGAAGTAGAGGTTATAGACCCACTCTTCTGTATTTATATCATTATCTTTGTGCTGACTGCTCAGTGACATATTAAATGTCACAAAACTCTCACTAAACACCTATAAACTCAGTCGTGTGCATCACACTCCACAGTTAGCGGAATTGGTTATGCATTTAAAGCAGTTTTAGCTAGAAATAGAAATTCTTACTGGGCATTTCTTCAGCAGCATCTGTTTTCTTTATTTAACTTAATTAAAAGCTGCTTTAAAATGCATTGACGACATCAACATTTGGATAAGATTATGGAGTGATGGTTCTAGGTTCCAAGCCTTTGAAATAAAGAAAAGTTCTTTCTGAAGCGTAAAATTACTTTCTTCTTGCAACCTATTCCTTAATTTAATATTGCTAATCCTATAAGACTGACAGTCTAAGCATCTAGTTATGACTGAAGCTTTGTTTGCCCACAGAAATGGCACTGTTGTGAAGCAAGAGTAAACTAATCAAAATAAACCAATTTTAAATCAGCGCATCATTCTTATGTACAAAATTGCTTCAGTTTAACTACGCCAGTGCAACACCATGCTTTCTTTAGAGCTGTGCGTGTAGTACACATTGGTCTTTCCATGAGCTGCTGTGAGCAATGGTTTTGCAGTTGAAGCAGTGCCACTGCAGCATTTAATACAGGCTGGATTCTCATGTCTCCTGTGCGAAGGGACCCCTGCAATGCCCTGGTGTAAGACTGGCTTCCTTGGGGTTTGCCAGGTGTTGGTATTTATTTGCAATCTGCATAGGCAGGATTGAAACCAAAGGGATAGTTTTAAATGGTGGGAGATATCCTCACTGTTTGCAGTCTTTGATCACATCTGTAAAGAAGGTTTCAAATTCAGGTATTTATTTTTCTTTTGTAGGTTTAACTTAACTAACTGGCGTGATCTGTATGTATTCCTGGGATTTTAAGCAGACAATGCAAAGGTTATTGTTAATCAGTATTACTTTTGATTTTACACTAACAAATGCTATGTATCACATCCTGAATGAGCTCTACTTAAATTTTGAAGTTGCTGAGGATGGTTAAATCTGTAGCAAAGACTGCCTTTTTCTGCAGTGTAATCAGATACAACTGATATCAGTCCTTCAGTCATGTGATTTGATTCTCACAATGGATGGCTCCCCAGCTTTGACAAAACCTAGTTTTTTAATGTTAAAATAAGTTAAAATTAAAATCCTGGACTTCCATTACGCATCCCAGAGTCAGTATTGATGCAGTGCTTTTCTTTCACCAATCACCTTTAATTGAGGGCCTAAGTGATCTATGGGAACTAAAAATGAGTATTATCCCCAATAATAAGGACTTTTTTCCCCCTCAACTGTTCAAGTTGTTTCTCACGTCCTAGCAGCAGGGACGTCTGTATAGACTAGGGACACCGAAGCCTATAAAGGTCTGTACTGTCCCATTCACTGCAGTGTTCCAGGTCTTTTGTTGTGGTGATTCACCATACACACTTCCCAACATTTTGACATCTAAATACATTCACATTTATTGCATGTATTTTTTCAAATGGCATGTGGTAATAAGGATGAGTGAGGGATAGTAAGTCTGATTTACAGAAGCCACAAAAAAAATCTAGCCTTATTCTGGTTGAGAAAACACACATTTTTTTGTTGTTTAAAAATCTCTGTGAAAAGACCATTTCTCCATTAACTTTATAAGATGATCTTTGTGATGGTCTTTCCCTGTTTGAGAGAGCTTTGAGGTTCTTGTACCCCTGGAAAAACATCAAGGCTTAGGTTTTGTGCTCCTTGTCAGGCTGCCAGTTCGATATCCGGAGAACTGAGCTGCTTTCCTGGTTTGGATCACAGTCCTGGTAAGATGAGATGGTGAAGTGACAGGAAAGTGGTTGAGTTGCTGATGGAGACCCAGATAGCTGCTAGATTCTATCAAGTCCTACCCTTGTTCATGTCAAAAAGACACCAGAATTCATTTCAGCCAGGATGGACTGGGAAATCTGCATAAAAATGTAGTTGGTGCCTTCCTAACCCTTCTGCTATCTGATCAAGTTTCAGTCTGCATGGCTCATTGTGAAGAGGTGAGGAAGTGGTCTGAGGAATAAGATATTTTTGTCCTTTACAGAAACGAAGACTTTTTCACACTGTGCTATCTGGCATATTACCTCTTGAAATCCTTTAAATGTATAAGCATATATTTTTGTTTTCTCTGTAGCAAAACTTTCTTCTAGCGCAAGTGACATATGAGTGACTTGCCGTGTAGTTGCCTGTCACAACTAAATTTCTGTGATGCTGAACTGCTGCTGAGAGATGGCCCTTTTCTCACCTGTTCCTTATGCTGTATGTATTCAAAAGGAAAAAAGTGAATTTGAAGATTCACAATTAACAGAAGTCCTGAAAAAAACCCAGTCTGTGGCTAGAGCTTAATCTGAGCCCATAAAGTGGGAGCCTGTGAATCAGAGACATTGACACCCACCGAAACCATGCATTGTCCTAAGACAGCTGGAGCTGAGGGCGTCTTGAAGGTGTCCCCTTGGGCACAGGCTCTGAGCGTAGTGTCTGGTGGCCCCCCAGTAATGGGAGCGAGAAGTTTTCCCCAGAGGTGAGAGGACAGAGAGGCAGCTCTCTGCTGATTTCCTTCTTTCTTCCTCTAACAAAGGAGTCTCCTTATTCAGGTGGTATTTAATGGTCAGAAACCAACAAGGCACTGTGCAAAACAAGCCTGCTGTTTAATTTGCAATGCCTGTGCTGTTGTGACATTGTCTTAAAACACCAGCCCTGCTGCAGCCTGTGTTGGGAGAGAGGAGTGGAAACTCTTCACTGTTGTTGCCTCTGGAACGGAATACATTCCACATAATGTTGTACAAAAGAAACTAAACTTGGCTAGCTCAAGCTATTTTGGAAGATCCCCTGATGCTATATTTTTTTTTTTTTCATTCATTACTTTTTCAGGTAGTAGAAAGTTTTACAGACGTGAAAAGTGTGGAAACTTGGGAAAAACCAGGGAAAGGATATCTCCATAGGTAAAGCCTAAGAAGAAGGAAACAGGTGGCAAACATTAGTATTAGGGCAATTAGCAGAGTGGTTTGGGTGGAGCAACAACTGGGGAGGACAGCTTTGATTAAGAGGCCTGACTGACACCCAGCAGTCTGTTTGTAGCTTTCCTGCTGGTGCTGCCTGCCTGCGCTCTCCGTTGCCCCAGCGGTGGGTGGCCTGCAGGACACAGCTCCAGCCCAGCTCCAGCAGCAGTCAGGTGCCATATCACTGCAGAACAATTCACAAAGGCCCTACCTACCTGTGTGGGATATTAGTGCCTATTATGTATAAGATTTTGCCCTGAAAAAATCTGTGTAGCTGTTTGAAGTCCTGTTACTGGGCTTGACGACAGTATGCTCATGGCAGGTACCCTTCTGTCTGAGCAAGGCAGTCTGGCAGCCACATTGTCCAAAGCAACTTAAGATTCACAAACCTGCTGTTTCCTTGACGAGTCCCTGCTGCTGTGAGTGAGCTCCGAGCCCACCTTATGCACGGGGCAGACACCAGAACCCGTGGCTGTCAAAGCCACGTGAGGCAGTGGCCACCACATGTTGTGTAATAAGGTTCTGATGTCACCCATCACTTGGGATTTCAGGTACCTGTGGTTAAGTGCCTCCTAAATCCAAAAGGATTAGAACCCAGAGCATTTGTTTCTCAGGGATAGTGTATTTTTTACTAATAAACAAGATGGGATTGGGCTATGCTTCCTTATTCTCCCTAAAGTAAGCAGGTGCCAGAAGTCTGGATCCAGTCTGGAACTGTGTAATCTATAAACATTTAAATAGGGTATGACTTACTAGGTGTCTCTGTGACAGCCAGAGTAATGGGGCCTTCATCGCTTCTGGTGCCTGTAGATGCTGCTGTAACACAAACTAGGAAATACTGCAAAAACCTGAAGGTAACTCAGAGGCAAAGCACCTATAGCCTCTTTATATGGGGAAAATCCTGCAGGAAGGAAAGGGGGCAGAAGCCCTGAAGTGTAATGGGAGCTGGGTAATTGCACGCTGTGAATAACAACTCTGAGTCTTCCAGGCATCTCACCTGGATGCTTCAAAAAGGCCATTCATGGAAAGCTTTGTGGCAATCAGTTGCAATCTTTGCTTCCATAAAGAGATCTTCAGGCCTCCTGGAAAGCAAAAAAACGCCTGGAGAAAGAAGAAAGGCGAAGCCCAGGCTCTGTTTCAGGCATACTTTTGTTACCAGGCTTTTCAAAAGGGCTCATTGAAGCGAGTGCTAAGTCTTGTTTGTGTTGCTTTTTGCTGGACTAGAAATACAGTGTTAGTGGGATAAAAGTGTATTGGCTCAGTGAGGAGAAGATTTTCCACATGAGGCTTTTCCAGGCTTTATGGTGCTCTAGCCTTCATTTTCTATATAGGTGTGTTATTTTTTTCTATGGGAGGAAAGTAGCAAAAGATCTCTTTTGTGTGGGAAGGTGTCATGGGAGGAGGGTGAAGCCAGTTCTACAAACAGGCTTGTTTCAAATACCAGCCTAGGGAGAGAGACTGCAGATTTTTGGACACTGGGCTCCATGTGGTAGGTGGGAGGGGGTTTCTGTGCTATTGATTAATTCTAAACTGTGTGGGATTTTCTTGGCATAAATGAATGGGGTCTTTGCCATCCTAAGCTTAATTTTCCTTCTGTCAAATGAGCTGTGAGAGCTGTGTGATAAGGAAGTCTTGAGGATGAAGGACTCTGGAATCTGCAGGGCTTGATGGAGTTAACCTTTCCATTTGCCTGGGAGAGGGAGCATAGTTTTTCCTGGGTGGTAGTATATTTACTCAAGTAGTTTCTTTTGCAAAGTTTCCAGAGCCTTATTCAGGAAACCCTGTATATCTCCTGGAGCACAGAAGGCTTTTTTATGATATCTTTGGATATTATGCTCCTTACCAGCAATGCCATGGAGATGAGGAAAACCAAAACAACCTCAATAAAGTACAGATCCTGCAGAGTAACAATAGACGCTTGCACAGATTGGGAAACAGAAGGCCAAACCTAGAAAACAGGTGGCTCTTGATGGATTCAGTCCTTGGGTTAGAGAATTTGTGCCAATATCTAGGTGAGCTGTTCAGCTGCGGTAGTGCTGCGGTAGCACTGCATTGCACAGTGAGCTCTGTGGACAGAAGACTATTGCAAGCTGTAGGAATGTAAGATAAAGTAGAATTGAACAGGCCAGAAAAAAAAAATATCTGTTTTACTGAACAAAGAAATCTCAGTCTATGATTAACTTTATTTCGTGTCAAGAGTAGAACATACAAATCTAGGCTCTTTCATGGCATGATACTGAACAATACAAACCATGTAGCACAGAGAGCATACCCCCACTGGATTATCTGTCCTAAATGTACTTTAGAGATATTCAGTCAGGTTTACTTAATCCTAACAAATACTCATTTAATGCAGCTGTTACAGCAGTGCAAACCAGAGATTTGCAGTAAGCCATGCTTCTGGGGCTCATCTCAAATACTGGCCTTATGAAACAGTTTTTTTCAGATTTGTCTTTTTGCATCAAGCTGGAATGATATAGAGAATGGAAAATAATTTCATAAGACTAGAACAATCAATGGTTTATAGACTTCAAAATCATGTGACAAAGGCAATTTAACATGTGTGGCAGCTGAACAGGTTAAGGCAACTCAACAGGTTTGGGGGGAAAACGTGAAACCTTAGCTCCTTGAAGAGCAAACAGAACCCACAGGGAAAGAGCTGATGATGTTTTCATTGTTTCAAAGGAAATTTACGTAGATACAGGGAAAAAAAAATTGTATTTTGTGTGGCTGGCAGACTGGAAAATCTTTTGGGAAGATTTCAAGTTATAACTGGATCTTCAAATTGGAACGTAAACAGAAAGCAAAGATACTGAAACCTGTTTATAAATAGCATGAGTTCGCAAGAGTTACATCCTTGGTTTGTTACTGCTACCCCAAAGTGAATCCTACACAGAGGAGTAGGTATGACCCACAACACACATGCTGTAAATTCATTGTTCAGCCAAAATGTATATTTTCCTGGCAAGACTGAAAGAGAACACCATGAATTAACAACTCAGCCTCCTGCCCAAATTCATGGCTGCTAACAGGTCTGAGAATCAGGCTGTGCATAGGGCACAGTGTTTGGGCTAAGGCATATACAGAAGAATGGAGTGGGAGACGTAAATGTAAAGCCTGGAGAGCAATATACTTGATGCAGATGAGTCAGTAGGTTTGAAAGAAAAATCTGACTTTGCTCATCTTAAAAAACAAACCTGAAACTTAAACTTTGCTTACCCAGTTGTCCTATATGGAAACAGTGGTAAAATCAATTTTATCACTTTCATCATTATTGCTTATCCTTTTTGCTTTGAATTGGATCACAACAGGAAATCCAGATAAGTAATATGGCTTGTGTTGGGACACCTGAAGAAGATCCTTTCCTCGGCAGAAGAATTTGACATGTTGTGGGAGCAGAGCTGGTTTATTTTGTGAGCAAAACAGTAATATCATTAGTTATGTCACATATTGGTGGTCCACAGTTTGGATGAATGCCTAGAATTTAGGGGCACCAAATGTTTAGAATCTGGTATTTCAGTGAATGGTAAGGCTATGGTGTGCATGGCTCAAGCAGTTATCTCTGAGATGATCTTGTAGCCTGTAAGTAGAACTGCTTAGACCCAGTCATCTATGGGGATGTTTGAGAAGGATCAAATACATACACTAAAAACAGGAATCCTTGTAAAACAGTATAAGCCATATAAATCAATTTCTTTATCAGGTTATATCTGTATCAGCTCTCAGATCAGACATAGCCTGAAGATAATAATACACTTGATGCATTTCTTTTTCCTTCACCCTTTTTTTGTGGGGGTGGGGTGGTGTGTCTTTTCCTCCGGTTTCATTGCTCAAGGTGCTTCCCCTACACAGTACTGCTTCTACATAACAAGAGTGGGAAACATACTAGGATGCATTTTTTACCTGATTTTCCCTGAACATTTCACTTAACGAATGGTCAGCAGAGAGTAGAAAAGCAGAGGATTATTTGGGCCATAGTTACAAAGTACTGTGAAAATGGATAACAAACCTTTTAAAACAGAAAAATACAGAAAACACTGAAAGTCACACTCAATCTTCAAGAAAAGATTCTGATACAATACCTTAATAGAGACCCTTTTATGTGAGTTCTTTTTGATTCAAAGGGTTTTTCTTTTAAATACAACACTTAGATTAATGTGTAAAGTATAGAGATAATTTAATCTAGAACTGTTTAGAGTGCAGGTGAACTTTTTCCATTTGGTTATTTTAAACAAATTTCCTTCACAGACGTTGAGTGATGATGGGTGGCTAAGGAAACGATAAGACACAATGACTTCGTGAACAAGAGCAAAGAATTTTTATGTTATAATTACAATAATTATTTCCCAGAACAGGGCAGATCCAAAGTACTGACCACTGCATTAAAAAGGTCCAAATGTGGCTAAGATATGGTAACATGAGATAGCAGTGAAATACAACTGCATTTCTGTTGTATTATTGAATTGCTTATCTTGATTGCATTTGCAACCTTTTTCAGTCTCTCAGTAGAACAATACTTGAAAGCTATAGAAAAGTATTCATTGCCTTAAAAGACTTAGTGTTGTCTGGCATGGAGCCAGTTTAGTAATCGTTTTTTTCTTTTTTTTTTTCCCCTTCTTTCTCTTTCTTTTAATCCTGTGCAACAGAATGGTCTTTATTCACCAAAATTATCAATGAAAATTGCACTATTAAGTCTGACTTGCTGGACTGTGTTTTGGCAGTGGAGTTGCTCATGAAGCTGTATGCGAACAACAGGCTGACATTTCCAGCAGAACTCCTTGTTCTGAAGAGTTCATGCCGTGGCTATAAATGGTGTGTCTCAGGTAGCTCTATCATAAAGCAAATACCTGCTGCCTGTGTGTTAGAACTTTATTGGCCAGTCCGACATATTGCCCCATAACAAGAAAGTTACTGACAGAGTTGGATTTTTAAAGGGTGTTGGGCTCCAGAGGCAGACTCGGTTCTTAGAGCGTTTGGGACACTTGGATTTGAATTCTGCCTCCTGCACAGAGCCATGGGGCTGATTTAGCGCCTTGCTTCTAAAACCTGGCCTTCCCCCATGGGCAACAGCATGTGCTCGGAGCTAAACAGGTGTGCTCTCACTCTCTCCAGGAGGAAAGTCCAGCCGCATTGAGTTCAGCGGTGCCACTGTAAAGCTTTATCATGGAAGGATGGCAGAGAAATGAAACAAAGTTAGGGCTGTAGTTCGATGAATACTGGGTGCTGGTATTGGCTGTGAAAGCAGCAAGCGGGCCTTCTTCCAGCCTCCAGCTCTTTGTCCTTGGCTTTGCTCTGTTTTCTTAAACTCTCTTTGGGGCTTTTTTGGTCATCTGTGCATTAGCAAATCTGTATGTATGTACTCTATGTAAACATAAAGTGAATGGAAACATTTTTATAGAAGGTAACTAATTGGATAATTGCACTGAGCATTAGTTTCTAATGTATATTGGTAAATACGGACTAGCCTTTTAGCAACCTGTGTGCATTCATCCAGAGCAATGGAAAATATTCCCAAGTGATTTTAATTTAAAAAGAGAAGTTACGGACAGAAATTGGACATTGTACATGGCTGTAGCTTCTCAGGCCCCTGGAGGCCATCAGTTCAGGGCTGATGACTGTAGCTTTTGTTTCATTTACATTACAAATGAAATCTTACAGTATTTTGGGTCTTTATTCACATTTGCCTCTGAAACAGTGCCTGGCAGTTGAATCTGTATCTTTGCTGCACAGACATTGCCTATTCATTACTAACGTTCAGCAGAGACATACATGTACTCTGACAACAGAAATGCAGGGCTGATATCAAGCCGTGCAACATCTGCTAAATTCACATGGGGGAAGAGAACATGAAAACAAATACACAAAGGGCACAGCTACTGAGATGGTAAATATTTTTTTTTCCACGCCACACCCAAACCAAAAATAGAGGGGCCCTTAACAAAGCTGTATTGATGTTCCTGACAGCTGACAGTAACAACTTGTTTTCCACTGAGCTGTAAGTGAACAAGTCTGGCAGCTTACTACAAAAGCCTGAATTTACCTGAGGCTTGCACTTCTTTTACTCTGAGTAGATCAGTAGTAGATGAGCAGAATAGCTCCGTGGGAATTGGTAGTGTTAAAATCATGCAAATGCGATCACAATCAAGCTTGCATGCCGTAAGAGGAGTACGAGCCAGTAACGTTTTTTTTTTTTTTTTGGGGGGGGGGGGGAGAAAAAGCCCCGAACTGGACAACAG
>JAVKLA010000053.1:22792754-22810521 GCA_034782735.1 Sagittarius serpentarius
CTCTCAAGCCTGTCAAGGTCCCTCTGGATGGCATCCCTTCCCTCCAGCATGTCAACTGCATCACACAGCTTGGTGTCATCGGCAAACTTGCTGAGGGTGCACTCTATCCCACTGTCCATGTCGCTGACAAAGATGTTAAACAGCATTGGCCCCGGTACTGACCTCTGAGGGACACCACTTGTCACCGGTCTCCACTCGGACATTGAGCTGTTGACCTCAGCTCTCGAGTGCAACCATCCAGCCAATTCCTTATCCACCGAGTGGTCCATACATCGAACCCATGTTTCTCCAACTTAGAGACAAGGATGTCATGCGGGACAGTGTCAAAACGCCTTGCACAAGTCCAAGTAGATGACATCAGTTGCTTTAGCCTTATCCACTCATGTTGTAACCCCATCATAGAAGGCCACCAAATTGGTCAGGCACGATTTGCCCTTAGTGAAGCCATGTTGTCTGTCACCAGTCAAGACTAGGAACCAAATACTTGGCTGAAAGGCCTAAGTGGATTAGGAGTCATGTTCATGCTCGTCTTTTCCATTGTTTTACAATTAAGAAAAATAGTAGTGCTGCCCCACTCTGACTGTCCTTGGTTAGAACAAAAAAGACTAAGGTTCAAAGCAGGACAAGAACACCCATGTCTTTTTATATACAGCATCACTGCTTTCATGTGTCAGCCTATTGCTTTGACCAACTAGACAAGGCCTAAAATCAATTCCCTCTTTGGCCCGAGATGAAGGGAAGACTGCTCTCACTTTTAGGCTGATCCTCTGTTTTGCTGGGGACTGTCTCCTGTCCCAAGCAGCTGTGCCACTGTGCAGAATATCAAAAAATTCACTGAGCCAGAAAACAAAAGGAGCAAGTCTGGGTACTCTATTGGTAAGCCACTCAGCTGAGCTGGGACCCACTGGGTTCTGGCAGTGCTTCCCAAAAAGGAAGAACATTTCCCTCTTTCTGTGTTTTGCTTTGTTTCTATGTTATACTCCTTTACTACCCAAAGTTAGCCACTTTCCTGCCAGATAGGAGATGTATTTTTAGTCTTCCAAGATAATAAAGGAACTAACTTTCCAACATTATGCAGGTTATGCACAAGGAGTTCAAGGCTGAAATGCACGAGTCATGCCCAGTGTTTGAAAGAAGGTGGAAGTTGCTTACCTTCAGGACAGGATCCCGGGAGGTGTGGATCCCACAGCCCCTTCCTGCAGCTCCACAAGTCTGAAGGGGAGTGGGATTTCAGGTGCTTCTCTTTTTCCTGTGTTTTCTACTGGGTAGGTTACACAAGCCTTCGTGTCTGTTGACTTGCACACTGGCAGTATGCAATCTAGTCAGAAGCACCATCTACGCATGCATTTTTTTGGTGAATCTCATTGTTTTTTGAATGCTTGATTTAGTTAACTGACGTGGGAAAAATACTGGAATTTTTCCTTACAAATATAGCCCTTAAAAATGAATTAAATACAGGCTAATGGGAGCTGCAAATGCTTTGTGTCCCTCTGCCAGAGTGAAATTTCTCTGAAATTAAGGGACACAGACAAGTCTGTTTCCATAGTTTATTAGTACAAACAATGCATACACAAGACTGTATATTGTTGAAGACTGCAATAGATTTCTAATTTAACAACTCTGTAACAAAATTTAACTAAATTTGACATTTATGAAAATATAAATCTCTGATTGGGTAGGTTTTCCCAACAATACAAAGTTTACATAAAAACATTCAATATGACCTATTAGTTGCAAACAAGTTAGGAAAAATCATTCAAGTCACTTAATATACTATATTGGCTTGTACATTGAACATTCACACACTACATTAACTTCTAGCTTAGCATTCATTTCTTGGAAATTTGTGGCATGGAGTTCTGATTTTAAGAATAAAATTGTTTTGTTTAAATAATTTGAAAATATTTCCACAGGTGTGCCATCTTTAAGATATGTAAGGAGGGAAAAATCTTCTTACCCTTTCAGATGTTCTCCAATACTTTTTTTACTTTAGCAAAATGCAATTTTTTTTAAAGCATTTGTCATTATTTCACAATTTCTGCTTTGAAACTGGTAAAACTGTACAAAAGGCTCGGAACAGTTCTAAAGCAGAAAATGAAGGTTTTAAGTATGTGGAAGTAAGAAAAACCCATTACAAATTGGATCAGTAAAGGACCTTTAGACAGCCTTTACATTTAGTGGAGCACTTCAGCACATACACAAGCAGTCCCAGAGTGTTTGGTCATCTGATCTGTATTTATCATGGGAAAGAACAGAAATGATAGTAAGGCAAATGTTATCAAGACGAATACATGGCATGTCTGAAAACTTTCTATTAAGATTACTTCGGGGACATAGGAGATACTTTAGACTTCCTTACAACAAAATGGATAGCAACCTTTTAACGTAAAGAAATTAATGTGTTTAACTGTTCATCTGTAACACCCCTTCTCTTTGAAAAAGTTTTCATTACGACCTGTACTAATACACACTGTGAAGACAAAAAAATTCCCCAAACCAAAAATAAAACCCCAAACCCTATATTCCTTTTACGACCTAAGTTTTTATCTTTTTTATCACAATACAGAACCCTGAAATCCCTGCATGCAATTAAAAAAAAAATCTTTCAGTCCATTCATTGAGGTGAACAAATACTTATCACCTCACATGTTGACATGTTTGCAGCTGACTGGCACCTACTCCTTTCAACCCAAAGATTAATCCCGATTAAAAAAAAAAAAACCTAGGTATTTTTTAAATGATGATGGAATGTATCAAGTGTTCCAGGTTGGCAGGTGACATCTTGTCATTGCACCATCAAGCAGAAAAACACATTTTTGCAAGTGGGTATAAAGTTGGCTGTTAGCTATAGACCCATCTAGGCGACTTGGTATATAAAATAGTGGTCTGACTCTTCTCACTGATCATGTGGAGCTTTAGTTCTGGTTAAAACAGTTTGTCAATCCCAGATAAGATCACCTAACTTCTGTAATAGCATAACAATTTTGATAGTATTGCTAGAAATTTTTATTCAAGGCCCTGGTGAAATCCTGGACTGAACCTTGTATTCCGAAATTTAAAAAACCCTGCAGCCCATTTGCTTTATGTTTGCTTTTATGTTTACATACATGTAAGAATATTTGTCGAGGAAAAAACAGCTGGTCTGCCCTCTGCTGTTTCTGTCTGTCTTCCAAGAAATGCACTGATTTTTATGTGAATTCAGAAGACAAATCTATGCATGTATACTATTATTCAGATAAGCTTGTCCAGATGGTTACTCAGTTGTCAGGAGCAAAACTGTGTCCTCTGCAATCTATGGCTGAGCACACTTTCTCATAGCAATAGTTGTGTTTTTTGGTTGGTGTTGCTTCACTCACCTCAGGCTCTGTAACCATAATGGGGCTATCCCTTGCAAATACTTCTGTTGATTCCCTCCAAATGCAGTCTGCAGTCACTTTGAAGCTATAATTGTGACATTTTGGCCTAATCACTTGTGTTGTGCTGTTGAAAATCTGACGGCTGTTTGAAGTCGCAATTTTGATTTTCAGTGCAGCATCGACTCGATCAACTACAGTGTAAGTACCTATACTTCCGTCATCAAATCCAATAATAATATTTAAATGTCTCTGTGAGAGTGCAAGAAAAGTGGGAGTTTTATAAAGAGAACAGGCACCAATGTTTTTGCCATCCGCTAGCCTCATTACAATTAAGCTAGAGACTGCACCATTATCATCATCTTCTTCACTGCGAAAACAGATGTACACAAGATAGCGGCCATCACGAGAAAGCCTTTGCTGCCAGATGACACCTGGTGCATGAACCACACGAAGTTTTCCACTGTATAAATCAAGCACATTGATGTTCTCATCACCACGGGTTATAATTCCTAGCTTCCCATTTGGGGATATTTCAAAGTCTTCCAAATTTTTTAAGAAGTTGGTAGGCAATTGTACACGTCTGCAGATGACTTCCTCTGTTAGGCTCCAGATGTTCACAGTTTCAGTAGATGTTATAAATACTATAATATCTGGGCAGTCTGGTATCAGCTTAATATCCACAATACTTGCACCATCATCACAGCAAAACTTCTTGGTTATACTGCCTGTCCAAAGACTCACTGCCAACACTTTATTCTTTGCCATTCCAACGACAAATGTATTTGCAGTTGTTATAAATGCATTCTGTAAGGCAACTAAAATATTGCAAACCCTGTGTCCTGTAGCCAGTCGCCAAACTCTGGATGCATTTTGCTCACAGAGAGAGACTACAAATTGATCATTATGAGTAATCATTAGTTCGGAGATTTTTTGTCCATTAATGCGAAAGATATTTTCGCCACTAACTGTGTGCCATACATACTGGCTGCATTTATCATCTGATGTAACCATTATCTCTCCAGAAGAGGTCAGCACACAGTTATCAACAATACCTTCATGCTTGAACACAGCTTCAATAAATCCAGTGCTGAAGTTCCACTTATGGACAGAATCTGATCCATCCAATGTGTATATTAATTCACCTCTGGCTGGCAACACCAGTCTTTGGATAGGCTTGCCAGATTTGTCAATATTGGACATAGCAGTTATGATGTCTATGTCCCAAATAGAAAGGACACCACTGGTGGATAAGGATAGCAGCACGTTATGGTGATTTGATTTAATTAGCCTGACTATAGTTCCTGAGATTTCCTGTAAGCTTGCCATACACTGTCCCGTATCTCTTCTCCAAACAAAAATGGCTGAGGTATTTTCCATTGAAGCAATTATACAGTTGCCGTTTTTGGACAACACAGCAGATATAAAGCGCTCATTGTGTTTAGCTCTAAACTTTTCGGCCACCTTCCACACACGAGTGTCAAGAAGTTCAATGCTGAGAGCCTTACAAATTAAAATTGCACTTTGGTCTTCAGAAAGCTCTATGCTGACAACTTCACTGTCTTCTCTCCTACAGTCAAAGTCATCCGTAAGCTGGGGATTCGTGATTTCCTCTGTATTCCAAACAGAGAGGCTACCCTCGTTGTCCACCATCACCATTTCTTGGGCTGTGTCCAGAATGAGAAGGAATTTCACAAATCCACCAGAAAATTCAGAGGTCACAGTGGCCAGCTTCTCTCCACTGCCCAAGTGAAAAATGGTCGCCGTGTTCAAATACTGTCCACAGAATGCATAAACTCCGTCTGGAGAACACTGCACACAGGTCACTTCATACCAGCAGTGGAAGTGATAGAGAGGCCAGCCATAAAGCAGATCTATTACAGTAACGTCTTTGCTGGCCTCCAGCCAAGCAAGCGCATGGTTGACTGATAAAGTAAATCCGTTTATAAAACTGGAGCCCCCTGCAATTCCACAATGTTTTGACCCCTTAATTTCCACCTCAGACAGAAGACAGGAATTTATGTTATCGTATATCAAAAGAGTGTTTTTCGTTGTAGCCACTACAAGATACTTTTCATCACTAGTAAGCTTCATCCCTAAGATAACAGATGGCGCTGTTGTAATCTGCCTTAGTAACTGGCGGGTCTCTACGTCCCAAGTGCTGATGGAGCCATTTTCTAAAGCAGCAATAATTGTGCTGGGATTAAAAGTAGGCAAAATCTCAGTGACGTGCATGCAGCTGGATGACAGCGGCAGGCGCTCGGGGCTGTAAGTCACATCCATGGAGGAATGCAAAGGGACGATAGAGCAGTACTTGGGTCCATCCTTGTCACATTCTAAGAGAAGATGTCTGAGTTTGGGCAATGAACTTACTACTGGGAGAAGCCTCTGCTGCAATTCAGCGGAGAGTGAACCTGGGTATTTTACTACTTTGAACTTTATACTGCGGAGGGTACTGGCCAGAAATTTCAGCTCCTTTTCTTGTGAGTAGGTGTAAGCCAGTTCTATGTCAGAAAGTGCTTTATCAAACTGCCCTATCCTAATCATGGTGTACAGCCAGCTGAAGTTCATAATGACTCCGTATAGAAGATCATCTTTTCTTCCACACCTTGTCAAGTGATGAATAAGCTCTGTCATTTTTCTGTGATTGATAAAAAAGATATCAGGCTCTAATGGGTTACACTGAAAGACCCATGGCTGATCAGGTGCTTGCCTGTCAAAAGCAGTCTGATCCATGCAGTGCTTTTCATCCTCGTTCAGGCCTCTACTGTCATGGTCAGGACAACCATTCAGATATTGGTCATTGCTGTAGAAAGGTTTTCTTCGTCCACCTGACCAAACACCAAGGAAATACTCTGCCATGACTGTGTGCATTTCATGTAAATCTTCTTCATTGTGCAGGTACAATTTCTGGGCAATTAGTTGCAAGTGCCTATTTGCCCAAAGAAGAAGTGTTACATTTTTCACCTGTCGCTCTATCAAGTACCCCTGTAAGCCCTCCTTAAGCCTTGCAATGTATATATATGGAATTCTTAGTGGGTTACTTTCTCTGACACTCTCACTCAGTTCGTACATAACACTGTTGTCAAGGGCTAAAATATCTTCCAATTCCATTTCACTCAGGCCAGATTTGGACATAGTGATGTAGCCAAGTGCTCTTGACAGTAGTCTTGATCCACACTTGTTTTCCAGTGACCAAAACAACTGCTCTATGCTTTCATGGACAGTGACACAGAGGGAGGACTCATCCACATCTTTGTGAGATCTCCAATTCCTGACCTCTCTGAACGTTAAGTTCACAAACATAGGCAGTGTGCACTTGGAGAATGCTTCATTGACGTAGATTTGTTGCCCTGATGTTACTTTTCTTTTAACTCGCAGCAGCTGATGTTTCAGTACTTGACTACACATCTTTCTATCCCTTGCAGTCAATTCAATGTAGTTGTCTTCTTCATGAATAAGGCACCTCAGTTTTTGCAGGATCCCATGCTTGTTTGGCAGTGTTGACAAAATTATCCGTACTGAACGGGGAAGGTGAATGGGAAGCCACCAGAGCTTCCTACCATCATCACTCTCTGTTAGCTGTTCTAGGGCATCAAATATTATCACCAGTGGCCTGTGGAATGAAGACTCATTCAAGAGGTTGATGAACAAGTCCCGAAGGTCATGAATCTTTTTTGGGTAACTTTGTACGAGGCAACGATAGTTGACTGCTAATTGTTCACAAATGCTTTGAAGTATATTCTTCAGATCTGTACTTGTTTCAGTGGATCCCAAAAATCTTATAATTACCACAGGGTCAGAATCTGGTCCCATCTCTTCTTGCAACCAGGAATAGGACTAGAATATAGAGCATAATTTAGTTAATATCTAAATGAAGCAGAATAACAGATTTTATAAATAGTGATTGCCTATATATAAATAAACATTTTAAAATGTTACTGGTTGAATGGAAATGCTTTCACTGGCAGAGTTCAAGGCTGGTTTGATTTATGTGCACTGAATGAAATTCATATCATACGTCATCTTTGTTTAGCACAGGTAGTATCGCAAAACGCTAAGACACAGATCCACGAAAAGGCTTACATCTAAGGGGACATGAGTAGAATGTAGTCCATAAATCCCACGGTACACTTTGCAAAATCTGTGTCTCACTTCTGAAAGTCAGTATGTAGATTCTCTTATTAATAAACTTCCTTAGACACTAAGCAATGTCATCCTTGGCCAGGCAGACCAGCTTGCCACCTAAACTTGTTTAACATTGATTCCCAGCTGAGTATACATGGACACCCTGATGGTTTTAGAGGACAGGGATCAGAGTACAGATTGCCCTTTACTAGCAGGCTACCTTAATTCCTGGACCACAGAAGTATGCTCTGTCTTGGTGTGCCTGTGACTTATTACTCTTACACACTGCCACAAAGGGCAAAAAGTATCTTGCTGGTTTTTTGGTTAGCATACTCTAAGCAAGTGAGGAATGTGGCTTTAAATCCTCTCAGTCTGTGCAGGCTAACACACTCAGTTCTCTTACTTGCTAAGTCTTTTCACCTCACTTTAAGTTATTACAGAATATTTACAAAAAAAGCGTAACCAGAGTCTCTAGGTTAACTTATGTACTCGGATCTGAAATGGCATCTTGAATTGCAAATCCCAATTTCATATATGGAACTAATGTGAATCTATAGGAAGTCACATTTGGGAAAGATATGGGATTTTAAACATTATTGTTTCCTGATACATATTGTTCGGCTGATATGGCTGTTTCCCAGCCCACTGTGCTAAATTCTCTGAGCACCCTGCAGGGAACTCAAAGTTGTGACTCACAGCTGGAGTATTAGGCTTAGAGATGCCAGCTTGGTCTTTTTCTGCATCTGGTCCTGCCTTGCACAAAGTGTTTCACTCATTTCCCTGTAGTACTCAGCTCAATGATTTAAACAGCATTTGTCAGATAAATGAGTACAGGTATTTTTTGCAGGTTATTCCAGATAGATTTGTGGCAAGTGTATCAGACTAATTCCAGAATAATTTCTGGTACGAACATAAGATGGCATGACTTGGAAAGACGTGTATTTGTGAATAATACTAAAACCAGCATATGATGTTTAGATGGTTCCAGATTCATAGGACCTCAGTGGAACAAGAGGGAAAGAGATCCTTCTAAAATACATGTTGTTAATTCAAAAATATATTGATTCCTATTAGGTTCTTAAGAGGTCTGATAAAGTGTTTTTGTTTTGGCTAAGCACATGATAGAGACACGTTGTTATTGAAAGGTAAGTCTTTTTCTGAATGTGTACAATAATATGCAGAATATACTTTTTATTATTTTTATTTTATATATTGAGGGCTGATATCAGGTCTGTTGACAAAAGCGAGAATGAAAACTTTGGCCCTTACACACTAATGCTCCTAACATCACCGTATTATCTAAAATATTTATTTACCTTCTTCGCCACTTCAGCTAATAAAAGAGTCTTCCCTGTGCATGGTCCTCCGTATATGATAAGAGGGTTAATGTGTCCTGTTTTGCTAGGTAGAACGTACTTGTGAACTATGTTTAATGCCTCGCATCTATATTCATAAAAAGTGGAGTATGTTTTACATAGCGATGAGTGTTGAAGAACTTCGTCGTACAGTAAGTCTGTCTCGGTGTCAAAATTCTGCTGCACTGTTGCTTGGATTATATCAATCATGTCTTCATAGAACTGTTTACCAAGTCCTTCGATGTAATGGTTCTCCACTTCTTGGGAGTAGCCCAGTTTCATGTCACAGTGAGTGACGGACGTGTACACTCTCAGATTGGACGATGCGACAATGGTAGGAATGAATTCATCCCTGAGCTTAATCAGTTTCTCATGGGCTTCAGGATCTCGTAGAAACTTCCCAGCCGTGTGTACCACATCCATGTATTTTCCCATCTCTGGAATTTTAACAAAACGCTCAATGTTGGCAATTTTCCGAATGTAGCAAACACACTTCTTCAGGAAAGCTGGTGTTTGTTTACCCAAGGCAAAATCAAGTTCATCTTCAATAGCTGAGGATGAAAAGAGAACACAGAATCTCTATTATCTTTTCTTTATAAACAGTTCAAGAACATCCCCCACCCCCAACATGCAGACTCTTAAATGATTGCATCTGTTTTCTGTAAAAACCAGAAAAAGCACAGAAAAATCGCTGGGTGGATTCATATGGGTTTTGTCTCAAACAAGCACGATGAACATTTTTTTCCTCTTCAATTATATGAGAAATGCCAATAGAAATATATTTTCATGTTTGTGGAAAGGTTGATAGAAAAGATAATAAATTAATGTATAGAAATAGTCTGAACTTTACCAGAAGAAAGATATCTCTTTGCTTGGCTGTGTTTCATTTTTCCTTTCTCATACAGCAATTTCACAGCAGTCTTAAAAATCTTCTTAATCTCTTCTGATATATCTTGCCATTTGTTCTCATTCATAGAACTTGAAGAAGATTCCATCTTTTAAAAATATCCATAGTTAAACAGTAGGTGTAATACACACATCTACAACTTCAGAAAGTAAAAGTCTAATATTCAATGTCATAAATGACATGGAAACAGAGAAACACATACACTAAAAATAAATGAGTTCAACTTTTTATATTGCAGATAATCATAACATTCCATTTTAGAATTATAAAAGTTAGCTACTTTGAGTATTTTCTGAATTCCTACTGTAGGCAGCTAATGCAATATTTTTCAAGAATAAGACCAGTAACACCCTTATAGAAAGACGATTTTGAGAACCAAGCCTGAGATAATGATAATAAAGCAGCAGTAATACTACTAAAATTATCGCTCCTATAATGAGAAATAATAATAATTTAAACTTGGATCTCAAAACTGAAAAGGAGGTTCCTGGTACCTGTAATTAAGCACCTCATATCAGCTACTGTATTTTAAATATATGGGATTATATCTGACATTACTTCCGTTCATTCATTGCCATAGCAACAGTAATCTTACTTTCATCAGAGACTGTAATATAAAATCACTAATCCTTTCAGATGGTATCTCGCAGATGCCACGATGGAGGTTTCTCTAAGGCAGCTGGTAGTCACTCCTGCATTACTTACTGCAGGTGAAGTGTTTAAGGGGTCTCCAGTTTTCCTGGAGGGTGTAATAAGAAAAAGAACAGCCTCCAGGATAAGCTCCCTAGCAAGTATTTCTTGACACATTCAGAGCTGAGTATGTTTTATTACTCTAAGTTTATGAGATGTAACTCTACGTTAGCTTTAAGTTATGAACATCTTTTTACTTAGTCCTGTGTATCAGTAGCTTGAGGAAAGGTGCAAAGTTTTAATAACAAAACCCCCACGTTTTATTCAAGGAGATACTGTGGGCATTAACAAAACAATGCAAAGTTACAAAACTTGCTTCTCCGTTGTGATCAATACTTCAGAATTAGCCATATTATACTGTCTTCAACTCATGAAAACTTTCTGTGTCTATGTTTTTCATGTTTTCAGTGTTTTTTCACGGAACAGAGAAAACATTCTGCTACATGATAAGTGAATGCAGTATAATGGTTTAATTTCATTTTCTTGTATAATACAGTATACACTTAAAATGAAGTGAATACTCTGTTAAGGGCTTCATTTTTTGTACACTGAAATCTGTCCTTGGGTATATTGGATGAGTAGGAGGGTAGAACTGAGCCCTGGGTAATATACAGTTTTTATTGTCATCAGTTAAAGTCAAATGCCTGTTTTAAAAATGATAATTAACAGTGTTCAAAAATCTTCTGTTAGAATACAGTTAATAAGTTAAAGGTATGAGATCTGACTCGGGACAGCGCTAAGCACTTGTTTGACTGTTGAAGAGCTTTCTTGTATGGGGATAGAAGAGAAAATGTGTATTTCCTCTGCAAATCCTGTTCATTGAAATCTAGCAAACGCACAGTACCAGGGCAGGAGAGCCTGAGCTCTCCCTCTTCCAGCATCAGGGAGGGGAAAAGAAATCTGTACAGCCATCTCACTAGCCCCAACAGGTCATGAATGACTACAATCCACTTGCTCTAGCTGTTATCAGAGACCGCATCAGCACAGGAGTCATGACCAGTCCCTTGTGTGACCAGTTCCTTGGTGTTTTGCAGCTGCTCCCTTCACTATCTATGGGAAAGGAGCATCACGGCTGCAGTTGCTCAGGTGTGCACAGGGCTATAGAAGCTAATTCAGAGACAGCAGCAAGTGCCTGGCCCTGGGGACTGCCCGCCACTGTTAGCTGATAGAGAATAATTTTGTAAGGAGGTGACCATGACTTACCGTATTCTGGTAGTTCTTCAGCATTTCAGATTTTGGTCTGAGGTAATACGCTGGTGGCACCGCATTCTCATCCCTGCAGTACCACTCTTCTAAAATCCTTGTCTCTAGCTTGGCCTCTACAGCAGCATCCAGGATCATTTCAAATTCTGCTGACTCAACCTCCCCTGGTATTCGGATGTTACCGTACTTCTCTCCCAATAGGCCCTGTGTATTTGCAGGAAAGCAGGGATTAAATTTTTCTTTTTAGTTATGCAAAACCCCTCCTCAGGATCTGAATTTCATAAAAATCAGGGTGGTAATAGTTTCATGACTTTCAAATTACTAGGAAGGGAAACAGATATGGTGTAAGTTGAATTACTGCTGAGGGTACTGTACTGAGCTGCATCCCACTATGATGACTTGGTAAAATTTCAAGTAGATGCATTGTCTTTCTTAATATTAACTGGTAATAAAAATACAAAGGCATTCAAAAGAAGGAATTAAAAAATACCCACCATACTTTCTTAGCACAGTGTTGACTCATGTATTATTGATTCCCATTAGTCACAGGTTGGCATTAATCTCGCATGCAAAAGCAAATGTGGAAATCCTTTTCTCTGGACTCAGGATAAGGAAGCATCCCTGGATTCTTTACCTCTGGGCTTTAGTCTTAGTTTCCACAGTAATGGAACAGAAGATTTTATGTTCTGTTTGATGAAAATCCACATGATGTTATGTACAGCTCATATTAGCAGTATTAAATATGTGGCTTATACCAGCAATACCAACGATCAATGTTGCAGAACCACAAACTGCTTTGCTGTCTCATATTCCCTTGTTGCAAAAATGTTCAATGCCTTTGGCCTGGTAGCTGTCTACTGAATGAACAGTGGGGCAAGGGAAAACAGTTTTGATCAAATACCAAATGGAAATTTTAGTACTTAAATGCACATATGTGGTATACAGGCAAAGGTTTGTGGAAGTCAGTTCTTAAACTGTGGCACAAGAGATTTTTCCACCTTCAAACCTGAGAATTAAAATATTGGTTGTAATGCTATGAATAAAATTTTTTTTATTTTATTTCCATAGTTTGCTGTCCATAATTACTTATATAAAAAAGATTGGGAAAAACTTTAGAGAAGATAGAGTTGCAGGACATTCCTGCATTCTTTTGACCAAATTTTTCAAATTTGCGATCATCAGCTTTATTCTGCATTCAAATCCTGGTCCACAGAAGTCAGTGAGAACTCTCACTTCCTTTAAAGTAGGATTTATTATTTCTTTCCTCATTTAAATGCATTCAATAAAGATTCTGAGTTAATGAGAAAGAGTACTTAATGTGGAGAGGAACCAGCAGTATCAGCATCTTGATTTGAATCAGAAAGATCTCGTAGTAAAGTAATGCTAATGCAAATACAGTAGTACCCTAAAAATGTAAATGACCTTGTTTGTAAATAATAAAAATCTAAATATTAATTATTTTTAAAGCACTCATCATAATGAGAAGCTGTTTTAAACTTTTCCAGCTGTAATTAAGCCCTGAAAATCAGTAACTGATGATGATGAAGCCTGCTTCACTGATTATAAAAGCGTGAAGCTGCAGACCCCTTTTCTGAATCCAGTTGTGTTGGCAGGACTGAAGCGGCTCATCATGCTAGATGCTGTAGCCTCAGAGCACAGACATCAGAGCAGTGCACGTGAACATTTCCTAACCTCTTTCAGCCAAAACCACCTCACTTAGCTCAGACCACAGTTCACATTGTGTAAACTAACCTGGCTGATTTTTGACTGGAGCAAATGAGGAAGAGCTCACATGAACTACAGCACTGGCTCTGATGGCGAGCGGCTACACATCAATGTCTGTTCAACGCTTAGGAGAAATGAAGGAATGTAGGAATTGTGATAGTTCATATAGTCCAGGTTTCAGTCTCTGACAAGTCCTAGCACCCAAGTCCTTCAAGAAGCTACTCCAATAGGGAGGCATTAGGGGAAAGAGGGGTTTGCCTGGCTGCCCATTCATATCCCGCAGTAGCTTCATTCAGGGTGCACATTAAGGAGTCAGGAGAAAGTAACGGATGTGTTTAGTAACTAGAATTGAATAACAATAATTTTAATGAAATGATTTAGTATTTTTATTACATAAATTTATTTTTTCTATGTGATCATTCTGACTTGTAGGTCCCCTCATAGAGAGAGCTACATTGCTTCACATAATGAGGTAACTGGGGAACATTTCTTAAGTTTTTACTGTTCTGATCTATTCATAGAGCCCTATAATTTTTTAATTCTGAAGATGCAGAGGTTAAACAAAATATAATATTATTTTCCTTCTTTATTCAAGTGAGGTTAATAACTCATATCATGCTGAATTGCGAGCCTTTGCACATTCAGATTGGTAGAAATCTCATAAATTTCTCTCAGAGGAGCTTTGCTATGCAAATCTTGCAATTACCTTGTATAGCAGTTATTACTTGAAATTCATTAGGCTACACTTTTTCTGAATTTAAGTCCAGTGGATTCAATAGACAGTTGCCCAAGCAAAGATCAATAGCTGGGTCCTTCATTAATAATACTAAAATGTCAACATTAAAATGCCTGGGTTTAATGTACTGCATTTAATCAACTAAATTTGTTTTGGAATTACTCTGTGTACTTTTCTGCTTCTCTGGTACAGTTTGTGCTGTTCTCTTTCCACTGTATTATAGGTAAATAACAAAAAGCAGTACTTTAAAATGAAAAGACGGATGTTTTTTTCTTGTATCTTATCTGTCATTGCAACAGACATTATGTAAATAATCCTGTATTAGGGATCATCCTCCTGGCTACTAGAGCAAAACACAATAAAAAAGAACTTTGACGTGATCAGAATACTAGAATCACTGTGGATGACTGTATCACGAGCTTTTAAATAAAATGGAGGCCTATGCAAATACTATTTGCAAGCCCTCACATTTATTTAAATCAAATATTAAACAGTAGAGGACATCATACATTTATCACGGTGTACCTTGGTGCTATTGATGGCATTGCTAATATTTTGCTAGAAGTCTAGCATTAGTTGAGGGAAGAATAGACATACATAGAAGAGGAATCACACAGACAAAAGACTGGCCTCCCTTTGGGGTGATGGCAGTGAGCATCCATAAAGCTTAATAAACAACAAAATAAGCCTTCTATCATTTTGCTTTGAGGTATTTCGTCTCTTCTTGCTTGGTTGTGGTTTATGGAAAAGTTTTAAGGTTCATCTTAAAAGATGACACATGCATAATGCTAGGAAGAAAACAAATGAGGAAGTGTGGAGGAAAGAGAAGTCTGAGCAAATATATGTTGTACTGCAAGGTGAAAACTGAGTCTAGCTTGTTATACTTGACATCTAGCATTTAGGAGAGCCTGAAGCTAACGGCTGTACCAAGAAAGGAACACATCAGTTGAACATCATGTAAGGATGGAAATGTGCTAAAACATATAGTTTTAGAACTGAAAAAGTTGACCATGGCAAAAAGGAAGCTGCAGAGGCCATGCCAGCATCCCACTGCCATGTATTTTTTCCAGGAGAACTGCTCAGGGAACAGCAGGCAGCACGGTGCCGACCAGTTTTGTGTAACTGTTCCCACTGCACACCAGAAAACTATTGTAGGCATTTTGGTAGAAGTCCTTCATACAAGCTGCATGAGTTGGCCAGGCTCAGAGCACACCTCTGAAACTTGGCTGTGTTTAACTCAGGAATACTGCTTCATGTGGCTGGTGTGAGCAAGGACTCCATGTTTTAGCCAAAACTTTGGCATTTGTGCAACTAAAGCAAAGTTAAGGAGCCGCTGAACAGAGATTCTGAGTACACCTGTGGCACCTACATGGTGAATATGTGCATTTAGAAAGGCAATTAAATGAGTTAAGTGTCTTTGATGTTCCAATACAGTAGAATTGACAAGTAAACAAAGAGAAACAGAAATAGAAACAGGATAGGGAATAAAAAGAACAACACTGGCATGAAGAAGGGAATTGATTACAACCAGCAAATCGTAAATACTGTGCTGAGCAGGTCTATTATTTAGAGCAGGGCAATCCCAGGCACTGCACTGCAGCTGTGTTCCTCTCAGTGCCCCAACAGAAGTTTGCTGAGGTTCTGGTATTAATACCTGACTCTGTATAGCCATTTGAAAAATATTCTGATGAAAACTTTCATGTGGTAGAAAACTCTTCATGGAGTCGTTCCTGTGCTTTCTGGTAACTCCAGACTAGCCTCAATCTACAGCCCAGTTTCACTGGCCATTTAACTGAGGTATTGAAACACAACTTCTTTTCATTTTTCTGGAGAGGACAAAAATCACTGACACTTTTTTCCTAAAGGACTGCGATATCACACCCCAATGCTGGAAGGAGGAGGAATGCTGAATAAATGCAGCTGTTCTCTACTGAGAGACTGATGCTTGAATGCTGGGTTACGTCACGTAAACACCTGAGGCTTCTGGGGAACAGTTCTTCACCTAAACACACCTCTCTCCAGATACACTGCATGTTTTCCATTAACAGTGGTCACTAATAATAATAAAAAAAAAGACTAAGGACTATAAACAGACTATATGTGCTTGCTGGAATCTTAATAAACTATTTGTTTGTAAGGCTACATGACAGCCTTAGGATGGGTGTATTTGCATGCACAGGCTGTGAAAACTGTGTCTTCCCATGTTTTGACACAGAGGTGAGGCTTGGAAGTATCTCTTTCTAGCTGGTACCAGGGAACAGCCACCTCCACTCCACTCTTCTGGTGTTGTTATGGTTAAATTTGTTTCTGGCTGTATGTGTAGTCTATCAGGGTATCACAAAAACACTGAAACCTTTAGAGGCCGAAATGAGAAGCTCTGAATTGCACTTTTCCTCCAGGGGCTTCAGTGTCTGAAATGCGTCCGTGCCAGAGGCTTGCAACAGCCTCTGGAAATATCTGCCCCCCCTCTCCATATTCCCTATAATTTCAAGTAAATGCAAATTGCTTTATAGAAGTATGAAGAAAAATGAAGCAATATAACTGAAAGAAAATACAATTTCTCACAATTCTCATGTTGTTTCATACTAAGTCTGCAAATAAGAATACTGTTATTTCAGACCTTTATCAAAAATATCACAGTACTCTCCAGCAATAACCTAAAACTTCCATTTGTGATAACAACATTGCAGCATTTTGATGATTATTATAGGAAATTATTTTTAAAGGGAACAGTAATGTTTACATTATGTTCAGTACCAAGAGACAGTTTTATATGCAGACTTGTGAATCAAAATCTCCCACCTGATGAGTCATTTTCCTTTAACAGTGAAACAACAAATTAAAGATTCATTAGATTGATGGTGATTGAACTGTTTAAAGCTACTAGGCTGGCAAACATGTATAAAACCCTCAGCAACCATTTGTATCTAACAAAACTTCATAGAATCAACACAGAGCAACCTCAGCAGTAGTCTTCTTAGCTTTGTTAAGCCTGAGGCTGAAGTTACTATTACATGAAGATTAAAAAAATACTGTTTACATCCAGATGGGAAATATTTTTCCCTCTGATCTTCTTCCTGTGGAAAGGTATTAAAGTTACAGGCACAGTCAAAACAGTGACCAAAAGGAGGAACCTAACCAGATTTGGATTTGATCTTGGTATGATGGATTTGTAGTGCATCTCATGTAATTAGTTCAGACATCATCACTAAAATGTTCATGAACTCTAATATCATACCTTTTACCAATACAGAACAAGTTGAAATTTTAGATATATTTAATTCCAACTAAGATATTTAGTGGTAATTTTAATAAAACAGGCTATCAAGTAACAGCAAGTTACATTCGTTACTGATTTGTTTCATTAATCTGTTTCCTTTGAAAAAAATTATTTGCTAACATCTGCTTACTGTGATGTTAATAGCTGATAAAAAGTATGTTACTCAGTAATAGATTAGACTGCTATAGACAAAAAAGACACTGTCCTGGTTTCAGCTGGGAGAGTTAATTGTCTTCCTAGTAGCTGGCATAGTGCTATGGTGTTTTGGGTTGAGTATGAGAAGAATATTGATAACACCCAGATGGTTTCAGTCGTTGCTCAGCAGTGTTTAGACTAAGTCAAGGACTTTTCAGCTTCTCCTGCCCAGCCAGCAAGAAGGCTGGAGGGGCA
>JAVKLA010000053.1:22811666-22851347 GCA_034782735.1 Sagittarius serpentarius
CATCACTTGTTTTGTGTATTCCAATCCTTTTATTATTATTGTCACTTTACTGTTGTTATTAGTGTCATTGTTAGTTTGTTCCTTTCTGTTCTATTAAACTGTTCTTATCTCAACCCACGAGCGTTACCTTTTTCCGATTCTCTCCCCCATCCCACTGAGCGGGGGGAAGTCAGTGAGCAGCTGTGTGGTGCTTAGCTGCTGGCTGGGGTTAAAAAACAACAGTCACATGAAGAAAAATACAAGTGAAAGACTGACATATCTGTTTATCTTCAGTTTTAAAAGACCTCAAATTTCTTATGTTTTGTCTAAAAAGCATACTTATTGTAATCAGATGATAATACCCATCAATTACTTTTATTTGATATATATGTATGTTCAAATTGAAGACAGAATCACTTCAACATAACTACAAGAAATGATCCATTGTTTTCAAACCTTACTTTTTATATGTATACTGGCCACATTCTATGCCCTGTCTTTCATACTGAATTTGGATGTGCTAACACAGTGCATTTGCATGTGCAAACCTGCCTAGGTGGCATGTTCAAGTCAGGGAAGGCACGTAGAATTTGTAATGTGTAGGTGTTTTTACCCTCCTGGCCTGCAGAAATGTGGGCTTAACTGACATAACCAAATATACAGGTAAATCGTCTTCAAAACCTAGAACAAATGGTCAGGATACCAATTTTTAAGGGCCTTTCATTTAACATTCCATTCAAAGAAATTTAGTATGACTATAGGTCTTTTTGGTTTGTTGCCAGTAGATTGTAACTCTATTGTAACAGTATCCTGTAGAAATTACTCATGTGATATAAGATGTTCAGGCACAGCCAGAGGCATTTTGGGGGCAAAAAAACCCAACAACAAAATAACAGGATTAGCTGGAACCTTGTTTCTGAGAAATAAATATGATTTGAATTGAAACTGAGAATTTACTACCAGAAACAAACAGAAAATAATGTCCTGTATTTTGTTTTTTTTATTCCTTAAGACAACAATAGCAAATTCTTCTAAAACTCAAAGCAAAAATGCTAATGGCTAAACAACAGTGAATCATCTGAACCAAAACTAGAAGAGTATATTTACTTAAATTTATTTTCAATGCACTAATGATTTCAGTAGGAAGAAAAACAAATATATGAATTAACTGAAAATCTCAATGGAGTATATATGTTAACTGCTTCTTAGGGTAAACTCCAAGCCATTAAACTGAACTGAACAACCGAAACCAAGATGGAGAAAGCTGTAGTAAGGCGCTTCATCTAAACCATGTTTTAGGAAGCTGGAGTTCCAGAGTAGCTGATGCCCAAGAGATGCCTTGAAAATAGCTGGTTCTACTCCCTTTTCTCCTTCTAGCTGCAATGCGGTACAGTGTGAGGGCCTCCTGATACATGCACAGAGAGCATATTCTTCAATTAAACACATTTGACTGCTTTTCTTGCCTATTCATGGTAGCGATCAAAGGACAAAAGTTATGTTGCATTGGAATTAAGTCTCCCAAAAATACTTCCATTAGAAATAAAAAATATGAAAAAAAGGCCAAAAAGGTTGTAACCTGTGATTTCTAGGATGTACAGGTCAAAGTGCCTTCAGAACAGCATTTTCTTCCACTGCCAACAGTTGTAAGGCAGTGCAACTTGGCAGACAGAACATCAGAGCTGGTGCAGAACTCTTAAATCTTCTTTCCACTTTTGCTTCATCTCAGTATGGAAACTGCTAACTTCCTGATGCTTTTGCCACTGCCTCAGATTGCCTATCTATAAAATGAAGCTAATGATAGCTTGCAAAATAAGCATTTCTATTTTGAGTGTTGAGATGCAAAGGATCTTGTGTATTTATAGAACAGCAGGGATGGGACTGTTGCTTTACATTGTTTGTCCTGTTCAGTTTTTAAGGGAAATATGATACCGTTGACCAGTATCAAACACTTTAATTTGATTTTTCTCCATACCTAGGTGATAATAATAGTGTCCAGACCTCAATCCTTTGGTTGAAGCTTATGGGTAAATACATTTAGTTTTAGAGCTACAGCTGACTGTACAGAACATAAAATAAGGCATATATTTTTAAATGGAAATTATTGAAGTGAGTAGAAAACTGCAGGCATAATAAAGACATTTCTGTGCTGAGAAATATATATATTTTTTTTCCACCTGCCTGGATATGCATTTATCTTCCTTGGCTTGAGAAACATTGCTGTGTGTTGTTTCACAGAGCTGTGCCCTAACTTCTCTCTTCCTTTTTTTCCATGGAGGCACTCCAGAAGTACACTGCGGGGCTATAGGTATTTCAGAAACTTGAGACAGGTATTGGTTTCAGTTCCATCAAAAACAAAAAAGGGATGTTGAACTACCTTGTCAGAAAACTGACTGGAATTGGGACTGGAAGGATGAGGTGCAAGTGCTGAAGTCTTTTGCTGTGAGTAATGTTCCTGACATAAGGTGTAAGAAGAAAATGATGGTGGAGTAACTTGATGCTTAACCTGTCTTCCAGAAAATTAAAGACAGCAGCTGAATCCAGCTGTAAATGAACCCATTCCCTCAACTCTGAACCTCACCCATAGTGCAATATTTTTCAGTCTTAAAGCTTTTCCCTAGTGGTAGGGAGATATGAAACAATGATGAGTCATTTCTCAGGACATAGTAGGTAGGAGCTAAGTCTATCATGCAGAGTGAATGTGCTTTCTCAGAAGAAATTCATGACCTACTTCCCTGATACACTTTGCTTCATCAGAACTCTCCTTTCTCCTGGCTGTGAAAGTATCAATGGTCTTCTTCCTCCACACTCTTTCTCCTGTCTTCTGCACCATCAGGAAGCAACCAGTTCATTTTGTTGCCTTTTCCTTCACCGTTTATCATTGCTGGGTCTTTGATCTCCCTGAGCATGGGTGCAGGTGAGAAAATCAGTCAAAAAGAATAAAATTAGGAAAGAGGTTTGCGAATAAAGGCAGGGTAGAGGAAGGACTGGAGGAGATTTTTGCCTGCCTCTGGCTACAGATTTGAACTGCTCACTCACTCTGATTGTCCTTCAAACAAATGTATCATTCTCACTTTGCTCTTTGTTTGAAGTTGGGTGGGAGATTTCCTGACAGGCATATATATTTTTTTCTCACATAATGCTCAGGTCCTTGCAGATAACTCCTATTGCAGTCCAAATTCCTGTCAACTCTCTGACAGGTCCCATAACGCTTTATAACAGTGGAGCTGGGTAGAAAAACAAACTACAAGGGCTAGGTTTAATGAAAGACTTTAGCACCCAGCCCAGACTGGAGTCAATAACCTTGTCTGTGGAAATCACTACCCTTCCTACAGGGAGTGTGAAACATACCTTTCCTGGAAACAGCAAGGAGTTCAATCTTGTCTTTTAGAGGAGGGCATGGTGGTGTAAGTGCCCCTGCTTTGTAAAATAATCACAACGCTCACCCAAGCAGAGTGGAGCTGTGGAAGGGTTTGAAATCCCGTCTTGTGTCTCATAGGTGAAGGCTGGCTAATGGAGGAAAGCTTCTCCTACTGTTGCTGTTTAACATGCCTTATTGAGCATCCAGGGATACAGGCATCATGGAGCCAGAAAGGAAGAAGGTACTCAGCCTGTCAGTGTAGTCAGCTGGGAGGACAGGGCACGGGCTTCTGGACACCAACCCCAGGAGTTAAAAACTAGGACTCTTCTACATCCTTACTGCCGTCTTTGGTATGCTTCATATGTAAGAAAGGAAGCTGCCTCATGCTGCACCCATGCATCCTCTGAAAACAAAGGGTTGTATCTTTGTTTTCTGGGAAATGTGATCTTGCTAGTGTTTATCAGAAGGGCTGCTTAGTTTCTGAATTCCCATTTTGGGATGGTATTTAAGTGATAAATGATGAGCCAAAGATCTTAGATTAAGGTAATGTTGAGCATAGAAAGATGAATTAGGCACCTAAGAGATTAACACATAGGCGTCTCATCTGTAATCACTGCCAAAGTGCCAGCAACTGAGGAGGAGTTTTTAGGACTGCAAAACCTATGCAAATCCTACTGTAAACACATACGCACACACTCTTTATTGGAAATAGACCTATATGTTTATGCTTTTCTGTAACATAATTAAGCTGTGTTTCTCAGTAACATATGTAGCCACTATGGAGATATTAGAAAGTGTTAATTAACGAGTGTTATCAGAGGCAGAGATCACTTACGGTATAACGGAGTTTTTAACACCCCTCCCAACTTCAGGAAGACTGAAGCTAGTGTAACATGATATGACATTTTGCTGCAAATTTCTTTTTGCTGTTTTTTTTCCCCTTCTTATTAGAGCTAAACAGATTGGTATTCATTGAGTCTACAAATGAAAACCTAGATTTGTAATTAAATGTCAAGAAAATGATTTCACAACTTGCATAGAATAATACAGTCCCCATGAGCCTGATACGACCCATGACTGTGTAGTGTGTAGTGAAGCACCTAAACCACCATTAATAAACATGTTTTGCAGGGATACAAAATAAATGAAGGCCTAAAGGCCAATTTTTAGTATAAGTGACATTAGCTCTAGCAGATTATAATGCCACCTTTCTACAGCAACCAGAACTTAGTGTTTATCACAGTATGCAAAACAAGTAGCATGATGTAACACCAAATCTGCTTTGCAAGTACATGTGGAATGGCCTATATTATTTATTTTGACTAGTTCCTGGATTTTGCTGACTTTTATTTGATTTCTGTATCGTTATGTGCCAATTGTAATGAAACATTCTTTTCTCCAAGCCAGCTGGCATAAGTTTCAGGGCTTGTTATTTGGGACATTTGGTGACTGGTACTCTCTGAACAGATACTTTATCAGTCTAGTCCTTCAAAGGTTAAAAGAAATTATTAGACAAGTCCTTGCACAAGAACAGACACATATAGAAAGAGTTTAATTTCCCTTCCCCAATAATGCTAGCAGCATGATGGCCCAGTCATAAACTTAAGACTGATGTGGAACTATCAGTCCCTTCTGTATGTTCTTAAATTACTTGCATGTGTTTCCTACTTTTCATGTGCTTGGAGGGGAAGAACCATTTTTTTTCTGGTTCATTAAAATATTATAAATTTATAGGAAGCTAGAAAGGACAGTAGCATAGTTGCAGGATGAAAGGAACTAATTCCTATGAAAGGAACTAATAATCTAAACTGTAATAACAGTTAAGGAAAGAAAGAAAAATGTGGAAGGGATCTTCAGAAAAGCTGAACTGAAGCAAAAAGACTAAAGCAAGCACTGTGATAACAGAGATTAAAGCTTTCCTTGGCTTCATAAACCACACCCCTTACATGCTTGACAAAGACTGCGGCTGATGAAGAATAGCATTACTTATAGTATTCAAAGTGTCAACAAACTTTACAGTTAATTCACATCACCAAATACTACAATGAGAATGCTGACCCTAATAATTCAATTTATATTAAACATAAATCAATCTTTTGATACAGCCACCTTCAGAACTCCCACATTTCAAAAAGTATTGTTCTTCAATACTACCCAGTATTAGTTTTCCATTTGTAATACAGATGAAAAAAATCACCTTTATAAATCCTCTTAGCTTTCACTTACCACACTTCTTCAAGAATAGAATAGGTTAAAATAAAACCTTACCTATAATAGCTTTCTATTGGGATATCTTCATGCCTTTTCTAACCCCAATTTTTAACTAAAAGGTAATCAGACCTAAAATTAATGGTAAGTGTACAAGCACTAAATACTAAATACTGCCTGCAGTTAATAGGTCAAGTCATTAGCTAAATGTTTAAAAATTCTGTAGCAATTCCCCATGGGAAACGAATTGCTATATTGCAAAGAACATCAGGTCATGACACTTCTCTCAAAAACACTATCTTGCTGATGCCATGCAATGGCACGACTGAGAGGCAGAGTATACGCTCTGCAAAAGTATGTGGCCAGGTGATGCGCTGTTTTTCCAGCCATGACTGGACTACTGTTCTAAATTCTTTTTAAACAGTTTTAGGCATTAAAGCAATTTCTAGACTATGCAAAATAGTTAACAAGAAAAGAACATGTAGTTTACTCATACTAATTGCAGTCTCCATAGCATTCTAAGCAAGTATTCTCCGCTTCATTTTTTCAAGGTGGAATGGAATAAAAAGTTACTCTGTGAGGTTTTCCAGTTATGAAAGAAAGAAGCATATGATAATTGGTTGCTACATGGCATCCTAACAGAACAGTAACTCCCAAAAAAGCACCTTGCACTGAAAGCAAGTATTTTAAGAGAAAAGAGGCCATACCTTATGGATGCATACCAGTATCACTATGAAGAACACTGATAACTGTCTTTTATGTTACTTCCGTAAATCAGTATCTTTCACTGAAGAAAAAAAGGACCCTGTGAAATTATACACTCCGATTATCTTAAAAAAATCAACAGACCCAGCTACTGCTAGCTGGATTTAGCAATAATTGGACTGAAAAGTGAACTAGTTACCTTGTAGGTAGGTGTTTATTTCTGGGTCTGTTATTGGAGAACCAAAGGATCCCTAAAGTGCATCTCTGTATTTGAGAAAAGGGAAGGTATATACCCTAGGTGAAAGCAACAGCATTAAGAGTTCTCTTTGACCTTATCAACTGACTGCTAAATACTGTAAAGTATGGTCTGTCTTTATGCAGAAATAGAATTGCAAGGCTCAGGATTTTCCCCCCCTTTTGCAGAATAGCCAAAGTTGGCTTTCTGATCTACAGTTTCACTTGCATAACAGACCATTACATCTAGCTGATTACAGTACTACCTCAGAAGACAGTTTGGTAAAGTTCTTGAGGGTCAACAGAAAATAAATCTTGTAAATCTCATGCAGCCTATTTCTTCCTCTACACATTATACATAGAATGATGGAAATTTGAGTTCATGCTAATCTCATTCTCACTAATATGGTCATTTATAGTAAATATAATACTTAACCTTTCTGAAAGGCAGCACCAAAAATTCTGTTTATGCCAAGAAAAAGAAATACAGTGACTTAGCAGAAAATATGTAGTCTTCTGACTGTAGGCTGAAAATGCAAGCTATTTTAAGACATCAAAACTCACGCAATTTCTGTGTTCCATGGAAAAGCTGCCTGATGAATCTTGTAGCTGTTTTCAATGGGATATTCTTAAAAAATGGGTAAGCATTTTTAGACCCTAGATTTTAGATTTAGAGAATCAGAGATGATTCACAGGAAAATACATTCCCAGCCTTAAAGCAGATCAAGGAACTCACTTACAATAGCTTAATCAATATAATATCACCCCATGCTTAATTCCACTCTGTGTGTGTATCCGTTGTTCAGGGACAAACAACATGGAAAGGGATATACACCCTTTGCCTGTTAGTCTGGAGGCAGTGAAAGAAGACCAAGGCTTCCTGAGGGGAAAGTTGCATACTATCTCTTTAAAATTTAATCACTTTATCTGTTTTGAAGGGTTTAAAAAAATATACAGAGCTTCACTTTGACATTCACAGAATAATCTTTCCTGTTGGCCAAGTCCATCTGAAACAGGATTAGTGTCTGCAGACATTTACTTCAGATTAATGCCAACACGTCCTATGGAGCCATTCCTGATATGGTGTATGACCCCAAACCCACTTATGTTAGAGAGAGTTCTTATTTGGACAGGTTTTGAATCACACGCAGAGTGAGAAGAAAATTCATAATTTGATATTTGTTTCTTGGAATATACTTTATTGGGAGAGGTAGGCTGTTGTGCCATGTCTGGTTCCAGCTATTTCTCCTCATTCATGTAAAAACTATATATAGAGCTGCTTCCTTGAGGAAAATTAAATTCTTAAATGTACCAAGCATGTGTAACTTCTGCTGAATTCCCAAAGAGCACTGGGTGCTTAGCATTCCCCCTAAACTGGCTGTTTTAATATAGACACATTTGACTGACTTTAGCCTCCTTAACTTAAAATGTGTGGCAATTTTTCCAGGAAAGCAAAAGCAAAATGTAACTCAGGTGTTCCAGAACCTATATATGTATATATATATATATATGCAGTTTTCACATTAGGAGTAAAACCTAAAGTAACACCAGAACTGAAATAGGAGCTGAGGAGATTCAGTAGAGCTGGAGTAATATAATTTGAAATTTTCTCTGAGCTGGAATGCGCTCAGAATTAATTATCAACCATTTGTACTAAGCAAAGAGAACCAAGTAGCAGTGTACTTCATGGAATGATTAAAGCATGCATTGTACTGTAGGAACTAAAAGATCCAAAGGTGTAAAAAACATTTCACTCCTCAATTTACAATATTTCATCTTCAATTTCTGGCTGATTTAAGGACATGCCAAATATTGTAAATTGCCAATATTCTTTTAAAATCCTACTGGAATCCCAGTTTTATAATGCTAGGTCTTTTTTAATGGTTCATTAATGCTGAAATTAACAACAAGCTGTCAATAATTTGAAAGGGATAATGTAAATTACAATGGCTGTTCAGAGTAGGTTGAAAAAGTTTTTACTGTTCTTTGGACCAGATGATTTGAATGATGGGTGGAGAGAATCTCTTAGGTTTGTACAAACCCAAACATATTTAATTGAGCAAATCGTTACAGGCAACAAACTATTTCATTTCCCTTTCTCCCTTTCATTTTACGATTTTTCAGGACATAGTGATGCAAGAACAGCAGTTCAGGCAGAGACTGCGTGATGCTGCACAGATGGAAGAGAGCACCCACGTGTTATAACTTGCAGGGTGTGTTTGAAGAGAAGTGCAGAGAAGCCTGCCAGTTCTCTCATCTGTACTAAGGCATAACCAACAGCAGGTTAGTACTGGAGTATTAGTTCGGGAACCCTGCTAAGAGGGCAGTAAACTTATTCTGCAAATAATCACTACAGACTAACGACGCCCTAAATAGCTTAAGGCCTTAACTGATATGAAGCACTGTACTTGGGTTCCTAAATTAGCAATTTAACTCCCTAGTGTCTCCTTGCTGTCAATGGACAAACGGTCATCCAGAAGATGACTCGGATATTAATGGAGGTACCTATATATTTCTACTCATTGTTAAAGGAGTCGAGACTAGATCTTTAATAGATTAATCCTGTTCATGATCAGTACTAGTTGTGGGATGATAATATAACCTTTATTGTCACTCTACCATCCTGTCTGTATAGCCATTTCTTAAGAATTTACTAGGAAACATATCCCAACAAAATGTAAAGGTTCCAGTGATGCACTGAATGTATTTTGTCTTTGATATCATTATGCAATGCAGAGTTTAAGCAGTTCACAATTTAATAAATATACTGCATTTCAACTTCCCCATGTAGATTGCAGAGACAGTGTGATTTCTGCATAAAATTTGTATGGAAAGTATTTTTCCCACAGAAATAGTACTTTTCCCCTCATAAATAAATCCTGATAGCTTATTCTGTAGATCAAAAATAGCATGGTATGTATTTACTTGCAGTAAAGACTATGAGTTTTTAAATGATCACCTATAATAGGCTGTGATTTTACACAGCAAAATACCAACCAAACAAAAAACCAACCGCACCAAAACCCAAAGAGCTCCCCTCTCTCTTAATTAGATCAAGTGTTGATAGAGCTCAGGCAGTAGGTAACAGAGGGACTGTACATTCCCAAAGAAACTGTCACGGGAAATTAATTACCCATTTTTTTTCATAACTGCTTCCTCCTTTGTGTTTATGAGTATGTGTTCATTTGGACTTTGTTGTTTCATATCTGAAGAAAAGCTTAGGACCTCCAACTTACACACTGCAGTAATTTAAGAACTAATTTTTATTTTCTCTCCATCTGATATTGCAATGCAGGCACAAAGTGCCATAAAGAAACACTTTCTAAATCAATCCATATCTGCTAGTTAATTCTGAAGAGTCCGATTTAATCCCAGATCTGTGTCTGAATTAAAAAAGTGGTAACTGAAATAAAAAAAAAAACCAAAACAGCTGAATGGAAGTGGCACATTTTATAGAACTTTCTCAAGAAATGGGAAGTTGCCCAAAGCCTGCAGTGCCAAAGTCAGATTTCAATTATGTTACTATAAATTAAAACTAATTATGCTTCTTGGAGTAGAATCATCTTCAATTGGTGTTGTAAATGAAATAAACCCCATCCCACTAAGGTACAACAAAGCAAATAACAAATGTGCATAAAGAGATTGTTGAAGCTGTCGGCTCACTGCAACCTCTTTGCTAACTGTTTTGTTCTGTTTAAAATTTCTGATTTGGCTTGATTTCTTTCCTTAGTGACAATATCAGGCAGGCAGTTCTTAACAGCTTCAAAATTCTGAGCTGCTAAAATATGCAGCAATGGTACATGATGAGGTTTCCTTCACTGTCAGAGATTTTAGAATATCCATGTCTAAGGACACTGGGTGTTGCTACAGGAAAAATGCCATGCCTTTCTGCTCCAACTCTATTTCTTCATCAAAGGGAAGATAAAAAGTAGAAAAATAAACCCAGAAAACTAAATGTAGTCACGTAAGATGGAAGCTACCCAAACTCTCTAGAGATCTGGGCCAGTGTGTCCTTGTGAAAAACAGTGTCATGACAGCATCAAACCCAGCCCAGACTCAGTAATCTAAGCATTGGGCTCTTTACAGCCTTTGTTCCCCAGGGCTCTGAAGCTAAATAACAGTGAGGCAAGCAGGTGAATGAAACAGAGCCACCGAGGTGGTTGTGAAGGTGTGATAAAAGTACAGAGCAACACATGCTACAGCCTGCTCTTTGTCCAGTCTTTGGCATGGAGAGAAATGATCTCCAGCCTTCACAGCAGGCAGTGTTTTGTATCCCTTCTGTCCCCATGGGATTCTGTGGTTTCAGTTCACTAAATCTTTAAAATTCTTCCCTTAAAAAAAAAAAAAAAAATCAAAGACTTGCAGTTTTTTCAGAACGCTTTTCTGCCTTATTGTGACAAGTCTAAGAATTAGAGTTCACTTAGCTACGTTCAGGTATAGAGAAGAAATCTACCTTTTCTAAATTATTTTCTTAGCAAATATATTCTAGAAAAGAAAATTTGGAATAACAAAGGCATAGTCTTAAAATTGTTTTCTATTGAAGTCTAACATCAAAACACAGGTTAATAAGTTGGAATCAAAGCTGTCAAAGGAGAGTGGCAGCTGTCCTTTGATGTCTGAGTGACAAGCATTTCCACTACCCTTCTACTTGCAATAAACATGTGACTACAGAGAGGACAATCAGTAGTGTATCAGCAGTAAACTCAAGCAATGTTTTTTTACTTTCAGGCCAATCCTTGAAAACTTGTAATAAAGACATGTAATAGCAAAATGCTTGTAATTTAGTAAAACTTGCACTAACAATTAGTATACTAACTGACAAAATTAGTTAAGTAGGGTTAGGCATGTTTACTTGAAAACATTCAGCCTGACTGATAGATCCTGAACAAGTCTGTCTTTTGTCCTGTATGCTCTGGTACTTCTACAGCACTAGAATGAAATTGGAACTGAAATTATCTAATGTAGGCAGGATATCTATTTTTTTTCTCTGCAAGCACTTTGTCTTAAAATAATGTTGGTTGTCTTCTTAAACACAAATGAAGAGTTTTATAGAGGTTAATTTAACTTGAGATTTATCCTAATATCCCTGCAGTCTTATAACTATGCATAGAAAAATAGTTGTCATACATCCCCCATTTGTTTCTCACAAAGATGGAGCCTCAAGACAGCTGATAAAGAATTAAATATGTTTTGGAATAATAGAAATATCTATCTTTTAGAAAAGTACCCTTGATCATAGCAAATCCTACTCATTGTGGCCGTTTTTGTACTTTCACTGAAGCCTCCCTTGCACACAGTCCTTCTCATATATAAAATAAACCCGCATTCTTCCCAAATCATCTTGTCTTTTGTTTTGATGCTTTAATAGACGCTGTTAAGTATGCACTATATACCACTGAATAGCCAATCTCATTAGAGAGATTCTCTATCTAGATCTACCCAGAAAGTTAAAGAACAGCCTTACTCTTCACAGATGAAGAGGATATACTACTCTCTAAGCAGCTGGGAAAAGGCATTTATCAGAAGTCATATCTTTTTTGTCTATGCACTGAAAACTAATACAGTCAGCATACCATGCACTAAACTGGTCTTTAAATATTTTTCAAGTTAACTATGTTCATCTTAAAACATGGCACAAATCTTTCTAAGCACAGAAAGAGAAAAAAAGTGCACTACTCTGAAATGTATATTTAACATGAAATCAGTGACAGCAAAATCTATTGTGTATGATTCATTGGAAGGGGGAAAGCATACCTGGCAGGACTTTATATATGCAGCCTACTCCAAGTGCCTTTCAGCTATTAGAACCTTACACAATGTTTGGCATGACTTCATAAATTCATACCGCATCAGCTGCAAAAGCTGCGAGGGATAGCTGAAGACTGTTGAGCTTGATGTAGAACAACAGGTTCACATACAGAAAAAGACCTCTCTGACATTAAAATAAATATGTAAAGCTTTATAAACCACTCCTGTAAAAGTGGTTCAGTCTCTCCTTTAGGCCTAATAGGAAAAGCCAGTGAAGATCTATCTTTTTTTGCCAGCTTTACTGACTCTTGAAGAATCCTAAAAGCAATGCTTATTCTGGCAACAGTAAAGAGAAGGCAGAGAGTAGTAAAAACACAAAGACTCAGAGCCTCCTCAGGTTGTCACTGATGTCTAGTCTTTTCACACGCTAATACCTGTCATCCTGACTTGTCCTGGGTTTACAACACAAAACAGCAAAATGCAGATCAGAGCAGGTAGTTCTTGGCTGCTGCTGTGCTTTTGTGAGTTAGTCCTTCTAAGCCAGCCAATAATGTATGTGTGAGAAGTGCCAAGAATTAACGGTGACATCCTTAAACAAGTAATCCATACTTCTGTTGTGACAGTAGTACAGTCATACCTTGTGGTTTCTAAACCCATCTTGCTATGGGGACTGATCATGAAAGAGCCTTCTTTCCTCTCCACTAATACCAAGTAATCACAGTGCTGTATAGGGAAACATTTGGATGCAGTATAGCAAATGTACAGGGAGGAATATCAAATATTTTAGAAAGAAGAAAAGAATACATTTGTTACTGAATCATGCATGTTAGGACAGCTAACATTATATTTTTGTTGTAAAGTAAAATATTTTTATACCCACAACAAAACATGGACCTGCAGAACTTTTCAAGCAATCTTCTAACAGCTTCATACGAGTCTTTTGCAGCTCAGGACTGTCCCATTCATCTGCTTCAACTCCCCAGTATAAGTCTATGACCTGGAAAATAGTATGTAACATTGTTACCTTATCATATGCCCTTTCTAGCTATCAAATTAAAAATTAGCTTTGTCAACATTTCGTGTACTGCTAAGCATTGCTCTGCAGTGCAGTAAAAGGCAGTGAGGTCTGTAACCAGTCCTTACACAGACTGGCAGGGTCTCCTTACATAAATGACAATTCAAGCATCTTATTTTCCCTCGTGGATAGTCCCTCCTGGGACAGACTCTTATTTCATATTCATATTTTTTTGCAGAGATTAGCATGACAAGATCTTGATTTGATGTAGTCTTTATTTGCTACTAGATTGCATATAATGGATAGGTAAGAAGAATGACAAAAGCGTTGATAAAATCCTGGCTCCGTGGAAATGAATGGGAAGTTTTACTGTGGATCACAGTCAAGACCACAACTTGAAACCCTGTGTCACTTGTATCCACAGGATATAAATTCATTCTGTGCACATGGCTCAAAAGAAAGAATATGTGCAGTTCTGTAATACCGTACTTCCTTTGTCAGCTGGCCTTTGTTACTTTGGAAGCAGAGATTGTATAGATATGCAGTGACAGACAGCTTGCTGTTCAGCCTTTCATCTGTAGCTAGACTCAGTTTTGTGATGGTAATTAGTTGCAAACAAACTCCTGGAAGAAACTGGAATATGGATGTTAAACTTATTTGAAGAAATTAAGTGACGAAGTGTGATATTTTAACTAAATGGCTGAATTCTTACTGTGGAAAATTGAATTTAAAAGAATAGGGATAGTATGTATGCATTTCTTTTGGAATAAAACTTAGGGTACATGCTACTGCTCTCTCATTTAAGCTACTATTGATTGTTAACATCATGTATGTACCTTGAATAAAAGAAGTCCCAGTGGATAGTTAAAAAAAATAATCAAAATTGTATTAAGACATGAATATATTACAGTATTGTTTATTGTAATTTGTACTGTGGAAGCACTCTGCTGTTTCCACAAGAAACAAAACCACAAAACTAGCTGTTGTCTAAACAGATCATAAAATCAGCCTAAAGACCTAATATAAGAACTAATAACGGGTTGATGTAGAAGTAAAATTCACCAGTTTACAGCTGGTTAATCTCCTTGGGAAATTTCTCATAACAATAAATGCCAAGGTTTAAGACCTAATCCTAGAAGCATTTATGCCCATGTTTAATTTTACTACCAACAGTCTCATTGGTTATTTCTTCCAGAAAATTTTGGGACATGTGTCAGTGTTTGCTGGAGTAGGCACACTGTTGCCAAACACGAGAGGTGATGCACCGTCAAACTGATGATGAGTGAAATAGCCCAATGTATAAAATTCATAATAGCTTACACTGCCAAGAAAATACACTTAATATCTTTATTTTTTATAGAAACTCTGTTCCAAAATTTTGCTGGAACAAGCAGCTTCTGCTTTACAAAACTGCACCTCAAACAGCCTTCCTATCTATCTCCCTCATGTGCACTGATTTCTTCTCTGTCCTCTTCTCTTTTAGTCCGATCAGGAAAAAAGTGTTCCCTTCTTCCTCTCTCCCTTCTGTTATTTATCGATATGACTTCATTATTGAACTTCACGCTGTATTCAGCTGTCTGATTGCTTGAATGATGTATGGTAGAGCTTAAGTATTCCAGTCATAAAATTAGAGCATCTCAGCGTACAGTCAAAAATACTTGAATTACTGGTTGAATGAATTTATTGTGCTGCTCAAGTTCATCTGAAACATAAAAGCAATTTCTGTTTTAATTAACTGTTGAGAAATCACACTAACTCTGTAAATGTGAAGAGGAAATTCTCTGGAATAGCAGATACTGTAGGGGCTCAGCAGCTGCCTTCTGTGTGTTACAATGTTACAGATTATTTTTATTGGGTGACACAGTTTTGGTGCATAGTATCTTAACAGGTCATAATTTTGTCCTGGGAGAAGAAATATTTTAGCCATCAAACCTCTAAAGGCACCAAGAATTTCAAAATGAGAGGCTTATCAGTTATTCTTTATGTTAACTAAAATAAATAGGATTGACAAAATTAAAGAAATGGAACAAGAAGACAACTGTAGCTGATATTGAAGTATGCTTTTACGTTTACTTGGAAAAACTGTGTGACAAACACCCACTCTAACTTTCAGTAAGGCTGCCAAGGTGAGATGACAACCAGCGCTCTGTGTGACAGCTCGTTACACACAGTGGACTGACACTGGTCTAGTTCAGTTCCACACTAGTCACCTAACAGAGACTTTTCGTTCATAATTCAGCGTTTCCTTCTGCTTATTTTAGCTTTTGTCCTACCAATCTTATAGTTTCACAGATTCTTCTAAGGAAATGAAATAATTTATCGCTTCCAAGTGCTTAAAAAAACACTAAAAAATTTCATTCATGCAAAATTCCACTTTCCTTCTAGCATATATCACATGGTGAAAATGATTTGAAACAGTTCATTGTTCCCAAGAAGAAACGAGTATACTGCTAATTAACTGTGGTTAGTCGTCCTTCAAAAATTTTCTATTACAAATACTTTCTTTAACCTCTCTCCTCCCCTAAAAAGATATTGTATTTCAGGTACAAAACACCATGCACTCTGGAAGTCTTTTTCTCAGCTTACTTGCTTTTCGTCTTCACCAATACCTGTGTTTTGGAAATACTTTCTGATTCAATGGAAAAGGAAGTCCATCAAGCAAACAGATTCACAGAGTGACTGAATATATTCAGTTCTGCTTCCACACACATGGTGGTTATGTTCCCTAACAGCTCCAAACAACTTGAGGGCGCCTGACAGCTCTCATGCTTTGCAACAACTGAAACACTTAATCAGGGCAGCCAGATGACTCAGTGGAAGCGGGAGCAATGAATATACTCAAATCCGTTTCATTTGGGTCATGATTTATCAGGAAGAGGGTGTCTTCAGGACACCCGATACTATATCGCATTTGTGGTAGTCACACGCAAGGTAGTTCTTGTTTGGTCAGCAGAAGATGACATACCAGGATGAAAAGTTATGTGTTCTGCTCTGCACAGGCAAATACAAATGTATCCCTTTATCTGAAAAGTACGTAATACTTTCTTGACACCACTGCACTAAAAACTGTAGACTTGATTTTGCATGCTAACCTAAGAAACTCAGTGTAACAGGAATGGAAAAGAAAAAAAAAAAGTTTTGATAAAGTCTGCCTCAGAGCTTCCTCCAAAACACCTTACTACTTTCCCTTGGTAATTTTTTGTGCAGGTTTTCCTACTTTGCTTCCACAGAAATGTGATAGCTTTCTAGCCGTTTTCAGAAATGTGTCAGTGGAGCTGTCTCTCAGAACTCATATCACATAAGGATGCTCCTGGTGTTGAAACTATATAATAAAATAATTTGATTCCATGAATATCAGCTACAGTAAACTTAATTATTCCTCCCCTAGAGACTACATTACAACCCATTTGAAGACAGACATGTTTCCTCTCACAAAGAATTTAGTGGATTATGGTCTACTTGGAAGAGACATTTCCCTCCTGTCACCAAGATGTCTCCTCAAAGATGACTGAGAAATAAAGAGTTTATATTTTCCATTAGTATCACATGGTAGTAACAGGGAAAAATGCCTTATTATTTAAATATCTTTTGCTATTCCTTCCATGTACCACTGCAGCTGGGACTTCCCACTCAGCTGATGAGCTAGGACCTTCAGATGAAATTCTTTTATAGCCATAATCAAAAATCACTCTGGAATTTACCACCATGCAGATTCAGCAACTCCACTGTGACTCAGGGAATTAAAACCAAATATCCTAATTTAAGAACTTGTTATTTTAATTAAAAACCAGCTGCATGTGCATCAAGAATAATACACTGGGAGGAACAGGATGTTGCATAAAAGGCATTAGCTGTTTCCAAGTAAGCTACCCTCTGGAGAGCTGAGTTTTTGGGGTCACTAAGATGGGAGGTTAATACCAGTATGTGAGGAAGGTGTGAGGATGTAGAAGCAGAATTTTTTGAAAAATCAAACAACATTTTTACAACATCGCACACTGTAGTTGTTTCTCTAAGCAGACAGCCAGTTCCAGGCCTGCTGACATATATGGGACTTTACTGGATGACTTTACTGGACTGTGAATAGGATATACCTGACTTAAAAGTACCAGTGACTTTAACTGTGATGCCAAACTCATGTGTTTTAAGTCAAATGCAACTGTACTTACTACCAATTGGCTCTTAACAAAGATGTGGATGGGTCTATGTCTTCCCTAACACAAGGGAAAACAAGAACTGACTGAAACAATGGGAATTTTACAATTGATACTAAAGGAAGCAAATTCCGTAATGTACAATCACAATAGAAATGTTCCACATTCAATTCATTTTGGTAATCAATTTCAATACTAATACTCACCAGGTTAAATTATTTTCCACATTACAGTGGAAGACAAACCCGTAATTAGAGTAGATATGATATAACAATTATGTGCATATACAGATGGTGCTACTTCAGTGATGATTACATGAAATTAAAAATAGGTTGCATTAACTTAAGTATGGTTTCTAGAAGTACAACATGGTTATTCAAATGTAACATTATTTATTCTTAAATACTTTGAATATCTAAAATAGAGGTGGTTTCATTAATTTTCTAATGTGAAGGCTGTCAGTTTGTTGCCATATTGCTTTTACCACCAGTGCAATGTTGCATTGTAAAACTGTAGTTTTTCATCTGTTCAGAATTTACCTCAAATCTGCTTGGAAAATAATTTAAGTACATCAATTCAGTACAATTAACATATGAAATACATTTTTTGCAATTTTCTGTTTTACCAATGATATTTAAAAATGTTATCTGTTCTAAACAGAGTTAATTTCAAGAAAAGTAACGCAAGATTCAACACAACAAAACCTACCTGAAATTCTAGCCCGTAGTTCTCCCTGCAGAATTCTCTCAGCTTAGGATACACATGTTCTCTTAGGGCGCTCCTTTCTGCTGTTGTATCTGTGTTGGGGAAAAAGATGTTATTAACAATATTTATATGAACTCTGTTCTTTTAGTCAGAGATACAGATTTATCACATAAAAAAGAGCCTGTAACACCCCCACACCACACCCCCCCCAATGAAAATCAAGTGCTGGGATTTAATCTCCAAACTGTATGTTGCACAAACACATAAATGTGTTGGCACGTGCAACATTAGGCTTCATATACATCTGAATATTGCAGCATATTTCAATACAGTGCAGCAGTCAGAATTTCTTTATCAGTTTGACTTCTATTTAATTTTTTTAATTTTATGAATTAGAAACACCATGGAACGAAGAGATATACCAAAGATGAAAGAGATCTCTATACTTAGAAATAAATCAGTAACATGAATTAATGACATCGTGTCAAACACTATCACTTTCTTCATCATCTTTAATCTGATAGTATCTTAAGAAAGCTGTCAATAGCGTTATTTATGGTATTTTTTTGGTCTAGGTGATTCCTGCTGTCATACTAAATGCACAGTTCTGACATCATGTTATTCTTACCATGCAAAATGACATGTGTTTTGATAATGAAGTACAATATGGCAATGACACCAAAATTATTATTAAGTACTGTCTGTCCAAGTTACTCTGAACACATTTATATAAAACATATCACTCAAGAAACATACTGTCAAATGTGAAGTAAATTTGGTTAGTAAGGAAATCTCATACAGATAATAAATTTTATTGTCTTTCCCAATAAAACTAAGATATGTGATGGATTTTGCTAGGTCTAGATTGTGACCAGTGTCAACTGAGTTAAGACACAGAGGGATGACACTGTTGCTAAGTTATTTGCAAAAATAAACCACAACTGTTGTAAACCACTAGGTCTGAGCACCATGTGATGAAAAATAAAGTGTTAACTTAGGAATGATAGAGAACATCTACTGCAGTTAAAGCAGTATTTGTATAACTGCGCTGAAACAAAACAATAGGTTAGAAGTTATTTAACCGTCCCCATATTGTTGTAAACCAGAGATATGTATGCAAATCTAACAATGTTTTATCAGAGCCACAGCTGATATGTCTAAGTCAGAGGTCTGTTCATAGAATTATGCTCAGATTTATAATATTTTTTATTTTGACAATTCTAGGAGAGTGTGAAATCTGTAATTTAATTAGTCACACCAAATTCATAATACCCTTCTTAATATTTAAATATACCTTTGAAGTATTACACAAATGTGTGGTATAATTACCATTTATTTTTATAAACAGAAAGCAATCCAGAACACCTCCAGAGAATTATTTCTTGTGAAATCTTCATCAAGGTAAAAAGGCTATACCACAAAGGCTCAAAAGTACAGCCATGAGCTTAATCCAATTTATCTGAATTACCACAGTTCTTCCTTCGCAAACTTTTCATGGGGAAAAAGTCAAAGGCGTAGTAGTTTTTATAAAACATCGTCTCTAAGTGCAACAATATTATGTATTTATGATTTCACGTTTTAAAATATACTAACTCTGCTAATGTGTTCTGAAGACAATGGTCCAGAAGCATTAGTCAAGTCCTTGCTCCACTGCAAGCTTTCTGTTTGAACTGGTGGGCACACCACTCAAGGCGAGATCCTAAATCTGAAGTGCGCAGCTTTTATATATCCAATCCGAACGCTGCAAATAAGACAGACCCTGCTCTGGGCTACATTCGGAGGAGTGTGGCCTCACTCCCTCTCTCCTCACTTCCCTCTTGGGAAGTTACTACCTTCCTCTTCCTGGCACTGAAGAGGCTGCATGTGGAGTGGTGTGCCCAACTCTGGGCACCCCAAATTAGGAAGATGGGAAGGAAACTGGAGAGGCCACTGAGACAGTCAGGGGCCAAGAGCACATGGCCTGCAAGGGGAGATCGAGGGATCTGGGCTTGTTTAGTCTGGTGAAGAGCGTAAGGGGGGACCTAACTGCAGCCTACAACTACTTCTAAGCCACTTACAAAGGTGATGGAGCCAAGCTCTTTGTGGCAGCGTCAAACGGTACAACAAAGGCAACAGTAACATATTACAGCTTGGGAAGTTCAGGTTGGACACTAGGAGAAGCTTCTCTGTCCTTGGAGCTCTTCAGGACTCAACTAGACAAGTTCACGGTTAACCAAGTTATTGTTGGCAGCACTTGAAGAGGGAGGTTAGCCCAGATGACCTCCTGAGTCCCCCTTGCAACCAGCAGTGATCCTGTCTCTCAGAAGATCCTGCAGGATTGGCTTAGTCACCCAGGCCCCTCGCACAGTACCTGGGAAGACTTTTGCTACTGCGTGGGCCAGTGGGAACAAAACTGTAGAGTTTGTTAGCTGGTGCCAAGGACCCAATGTCCATGCCACATGTATTTCAGGGGATTTTACCCGGATTGGGCGTGACCCCTACAAACATTTGGAGTGCATTATGTGAAATCCTGGGGTTAACTTCCTGGTTTTCATCCCAAAGGAACCAAGTTCACGCGCACGCCAAGACCGCTCTATGATGTGAGTCAAAGTATATTAGATAGTGATGATCAAGAGATTGGCCTCAGAAATGTACTCCAGATCTGGATGAATACAGGCACATCCCACAAAATATTTAGGAATGGAGTGCAAAACCCAATGCCCTCAGCCCAGAGCTGCCTGAGTTAGTACATAAGGAACAGAGGGACAGATCAGTTGCTTCCTTCTCAGGATCCACAGTCATTAATTTTCTCTCTCACTTTAGTGCCTAAGTCAACCTTTTCTTGCAGAATGTAGTACACAGGTAACAAGGCTAATTAGCCAGGGGGTTGCACTGTGCCAACGCAGCAGTATTAGTTTGGCTCCAAAGCAACTTTTCTCAGTGCTAGCTTGGAGTCACTGTACTGTACAGTGTTGCTGTACCTTGTGATAAAAGCTACCTGTGTATTTTGCTTCATTTGAAATACTTCACTTTTTTTTACCTTCACAGTAACTGAGGCCCTTAGATCAGTCAGTGATAGAAGACTATATATGGTATATTCTTTGCCTTAACACAGGTTAATTTTGGCATGCAAGTCTGTGAAAACACAGAGCATTATATATTCACGACTGAGTAGAATAAACTCTGTTGAAAACCAACTTACTACTTGGTTGAGCTAAAACAAAATGATTCTTGCCTCTCTAAATGGAAATTAATCATGACTACAGCTTTGTTATTAAGGAAGAAACAAGTTACTGTTTGCAGTCACTTAAATGTTAAATGTGACAGTGGACAGAACAGTCCTACCAGGGAACTAAAATAGGCTAAGTTGCAGGAACAAAAAAAATACTGGAAAAGGGCAGAAGTTAAGAGTAAACATGATCGAATGATAAATGGGGAATATATTGTCTGAGGTATACAACAGATAAAACTGTATTCTGCTGCTTTCTATTTATGCCCATAGGATTTACACTGCAGAACCCCACTGGCTCTCGTTTTAGGACATGGTGCTGTTCCCTGCAGTGTAACTTATAGAGTCTTATTCAGAGAATGAAACAACACACTGCAAGAGTAGTGCTACATTTCTAATACCTTATAAATGAAATAGAAAGATAAAACGTTCCTTGAACTAGAACTGCGTTCTGGATAAGACACTAGGCATACCCATCCTGTATTTTTATTCCTACCTCCAAATCTAATGGAATGTGCTTATCTAATTGGAATTTGAGTCTGGTGCTTATATTAATGAATTTTAAGAATTCCTCTATTTCTAGTAAGTTGTGAAACTTCAAGGAAACAGAAGTGCATGTAGTTAAGATGAACTACAGTAATTAGTATGGATAGCAGATAAGCTGGTTTAATTAAATAAAAAGCTAACCTGATTTACAGTGACAGCAAATCTGTGAAGCTGGCAGATCCTAACAACAAAAATGTCACACGGGCAAATTCCACCTTCCAGGCTGCTGCTGGAGATGAATGGATTAACTAAATGACATTTTTCTAGCAGCCAAAATGAGACAGTAGCTGTGAGATGAGCTTTATACACCTCCTAATGTTAATTCTGATACTCTGAAATCCAAATGATAGTCCACAATAAACTGCGGGAATGAAACTACATCTGCAAAAACGTAAGACAAGACTTAAAACCCCCCAACCCTAAACTTGTGTCCAGTATTTAAATGAAACCAAAAACCGACAGCGTCTTGAGTAAGACAATGACTTGGTGAACGCACATCTTCCATACAAGTGCTAACTCTTGCAGATGGTTGCCTCCTAAGCCAGTCCATAACCACACTGTCCTGCCCAGCCCTACACTTTGAACTGACTGAGAGTGCCGTCACAGCCCCCTCTCTCCTTGTGCATCCCCAGTGTAATGCTGAGGACTGAACTGAATTAGCCACACACGCATTTACGGCCTTTCTGCCAAATAACAGGCAATCGCTGTTTAAACGCAACTGTTTGTGTGAGGTGTGATTTCTGAAGGCTTGTAGCTCAGTCAAATCACTGCCAGTTTTCATTAGAGTACTCCAAGGTGCTGCTTCTCAGCGTGAACTACTTCCATGCCAAAGTCTGACCTTCAAACACAAGCTGTTCTGCTATTAAAGTCGCTTATTTTGTTTTTAATAGGGAAAAGTACATTTTACATTCTTATGTTAGTAAACAGATGATGTGTGTTTACAAACAGTTGCCAAACATTAATCTCTGGGATAAAATACGTCATGGAAAATAGCCTAGTTGAAGAAAATTTCAAAATGTATATGCAAGTGAACAGAGAGTTACACATGGAAGCCCAATGGAAATTGCCAATTTTCAAGCACCAGTTATTCTGCCCTAAGACCAACCAGTATCTCTTCTTGCTGGTGGTCGTACTGGTCTGAGTTCAGCCACAGTGATGGGAATGGCTGTTTCACGTGCTTGGGCTGGAGTCACACCACAACTCATATTCAACTGAGGCTCCACGCAGCTGAATAAGGAGGTTGCTCAGCCCCATCCTGTTACCATGTGTTGCACAGGGGTGCCAACGTGGGGACAGTGAGCCCTGCTCGACCGCCCTCAAAGGAGCAGCGCATTCAAGCTGAGAGTCTATTCACGGAAATGTAACCCATGAGTAACCTTACCCAAGCACTATGCAAGCTAAGGCACTCACTCAAGCAGGTGAAAGTCCTAAGCAGGGAGGGTGTTTGCGCTGCCAGTTTGACTGACAGAGGAACGCGGCTTTACCCAGCTCGCAGGAGCCGGCAGGAAAATTGTTGACTGACATAACAGGTTGAGGCAGGCAGCTGAACCTGGAAGGACAAGGCAGAAAAAGAAGAAGAAAAAAGCTGCCCTTGCAGCTGTTGAGGGTACCACAGAAATGAACTCTGGGGTCACAGAGCTGGCTGCAGGTTTCATCTCCAGCCCGTCACCCAGGAAAGAGCAGCTCCTTGTACGCACAGAAGAAACGATTTCTGCATCACGCCCCTGTGCTTGGTGTTCCCCTGCTTTGCAGCGGGGCAGGACAGAAGCTTGCTGGGGGTCTTGACCTCACCTCTTTCACAGCCTGCCTCTCCGCTAGCTGAGCCTCCTGCACAAATGCGGCGAGATGTGTTTATTACCAGGTAACGTTGGAGTCTTCTGTGCAACTATGGAGGCCTGAGGCCCTGGATGAGCAGAGAACATCTAATCTAGTCCTGAATGGGTATCCACTGAGATTCCCAGCTATTTGCTTCCTCTAAGTATTCTAAATGCTTAGATTTGCTGGATGGGTAGGACAGATTCTTGCCATGGGATTTTTTTTTTTATGCACTGCAATATTAAAAAAATCTGGGTATTTCATAACCATTGTCTACTAACTGCAGTGATAATTTTTGTACTTGAATTATTTAAGGATATGATGTAAATAAGGTTAAAAATTACTTAGCAGCAATACCAAGTAAGGAAGTGGCTGCCAAACCTCTTAATGCTAGTATGTTCTTGTCACGTAAGACTATTCAACTGAATTATTCCTTTTAAACTGCCTTTTTTACTAATAATGCACAATAGCATTGTATATCACCCCGATACTAAAAGCTTTGAATACCCGTAGGTGACAAATGTCCCTAAATATTATGGAAACCTTGTCTCTGAAAATAATACCATAATAATAAGTGATTTGCATTTCTATAGTGCCTTTCATCTGAGAACCTCAGAGCACTTTACAAGCAATGAGCTTGAACCATGTAGCTGGTAAGAGAGGAAAAAATGACTTGAGCTACCTAGGACCCTAACCTTCCTAGAAAATTAACTGCATAGACTCTGTTGTCATTTCCTACCCTTGGGGTTTCTGTGAGTAGAGAGCATTAGAAGAAGGATACAAAGCTCCCCAAGACTCTTTTTAGGGAATGGGAACAGATTGGTCTGGGTCACTTCTTCCAGCGTGCCCTCCCTGAACAACACTGCCAACCTTCAGGTCTCTCCTGGCTCCCTAAGAAGGCAAATGAGAAAGTGGGCAGACTGAAGGCCATTCGTTAATTAAACTAAGACCCACAACTGACTGTAACCCTCCCAATAAATTCTGACTAGCAAAATACTGCAACGTTACTGTGATGCACACAGCTGCGTGTCCTCCCCCAGGCTGATGGCGGGAGCTCTCTCACAGGACGTGCAGAAAGTGTGCGCAAATCTGCTGGGCTAAGGAGGACCTAGATCACAGTCCTTCAGCTCAGAGGTTAGTGCTCTAGCCACCAGGATATTGCAGAGTAACACTGGTGGCTTCTCCCTCTCCCCAACCTCCTCAGTTCTTAAAAAAATAAATACAACAGTGGGCTGAGCATTTGAGCCCAAAGGAATGGCTGCTTGGCATGAAAATCAGAAGAAATAACAGAAAATAACATTAAAGTAGTGAGTAATCCTGAAACGTGTCTCTCAGTTGTGAAGAAATGACAGGATGTGACTACAAATTTGTGGTCTACACCAGAACATTTAAACAACCACATTTTCAAAACAAAAGACCTAACTATCTGAGGCAGGATTCAAAATGTAGGGCATAATTATAAACCTAAAACTTCTAGTTGCAGCAATTAGCTCTTCTTTTTTAGCCCCAAATCAAACAATATCCGATTTAAAATGAGGTGTAGTTTTAAAACCTATTTCTCGGAAACATTCCCTACTGTCAGTTCTGTAAGATGACAAATTTAAAACAACACAGATAGAATATGTATTTATTATTTTTTTAATTATAATGTTTAATAGCTGGCCACCTTTCACGGTGACATCTTTCTTATAAAATACCCTGAATCTTGACTGTTAATGTGATTAGCTAGTGCCACCTATTGGCTTAACAATAACACCCAGTTGTCAATTTATATACATAAAAAATGAGGCAACTAGTAAAATCAATGGGGTCAAGACTCAGGTTAAAATACAGAATTTGGGGGAAATACCAGTATGGAACTGACACAGAAGGGAAAAGCAGTTCCTATATCTAAATATCAAAAGGCTTTTGATTATCCACATGATTGTGTTCCCAATTTGAAACAAATGTTGGTTTCTGAGAGTTCTGAGTTTTAGTATATTACAATATGCTTACATGAAACAAATTTGGATACTGATCGAAAGGCTGGTGTAGTTAATGGAAAGATCTGTTAATCTCAGTAGATCTTAAATTCTACATTTGTGGCACGTACTGAAACCCAGTACTTTTTGATGCCTTACTGACTTACACAGAGTTTGGATGAAATCCTTCAGTCCATAAATAATAAATAAACAAGCACTACATACTCATTAAGTCTAGAGGGTATGGTATGGATGAGGACTCTGAAGCAGAATTTTATCTCATAATGTATCCTAATAACTAACCTCGTATTACTAGCTGGGAAAACATCACCCTTACATGTAGATGTTCTTAAAGAAAAAGAAGAGTTAGGCTGACTTGGAATCCTTTACCACTTCTGCAAATGGTCCCTAGACTGCAGCTTGGGTGCCTAGGTGTCCTTGTCCCTTGACTATGATTTGTGGCAAAAACTGCAAATGCAAATGCATATGCATCTCCATGCAAATGGCAATGCACAGCGGGAGCTTTAGTGGCACCATGGGCTGAAGGCAGAATCTCTACAGGGGGAGAATTTTGCATTCTGCAAACTGCACAAGTGCAAGAATTCAACAAAATCTAATTCCTTCATTTAGTAAAGCAAACTAGGAAAAGCTCTTGAAAATATGACGATTTACAAACAATTATTGTCATACAATTAAATGATGTGACAGGAGAAACTGAAGACACAGCACATTTAGAGACACCAAAATTAAGTCTGAAAATTATCTCTGCAGAACACCAAAGCTTATTACAACTAAGCACTGGAAAACAGCAAAGCCTGCAAGGACAAGAATTTGCAACTATAATCAAAATTAACGTGAAACAAAAACTTCTTGTGAAATCTAAAAGGGGACTTCTGAGTGAGCTGTGCAAAAATACCTAACAGAAAACATAAAAAGGGCCAGTGCAGTAACAAAGATACATGCAAAAATCCTACTAATTCATCTAGAGGTGTCAACTCACACTTCAAAAAACTGTGGAATTACCTAGAAAGCAGAAAAATAGCTGTACAACACTGGAAAATGTTTTTAACAATTAAGTCATATGTATTGCAGCAGTTTTACTGGTTTTTTTCTGGCGTCACTAGACCAAAGAGAAAACAATCAGGGTATGTTAGTAAAGCACTTGAGGTAATGAGGCACTGGCAATCAATAAAGCAACAGGATGTCACAGACATTTTGCCTCCTAACTGAACTGCAGATTCAAGTACTGGAAGCAAATGAAGTAGTATGTTGTAGGCTTTGAGAAGGCGCAAAGCAGAGGCGAGCCATAAAAAAACACAAGAAAGCAAGGCTCATAAAAGCACACATGTATTTCAGCGTACAGGGTGGCACAGGCCCATTAAATACACCTTGTTCTGAAGAAATTCCAATAAACTCTCCTATGTGACTTTACATCTGGCAGCGCTGCAAAGCTATTGAAAAGCTCTGTGAGCACTGTTGGCTCTCCAGTAAAGTTGCCCTTCCCTGCTCTAAACCTTCTATTTAAGTTCACAAGTGACAAGGTTCTAATCCAGGTCATATTCTTCCTTCAGTTTGGTGGAACATGGCCACGGTTTGGGTCACTACAAAACTGCTGAAGTCAGTTGGGCCAGCTGTTAAAGCCTGACTGATAAACGTAGCCTACTATATGGGCTTCAAGGGAAAGATGTGAAGGCTTTTCTGCCAGAAGATGAAAAAGCCTTGAACCTGACACTTGGGGGTGTGCAGAGACACCCACAGAAGAAGTGAGAGGTGCTGCTTGCCATCAGTGCAGGAAGTCTGCGTCAATAAAGCAGGAGTTTTCTTTGCAACAGACTTTTTTTTCTTGATGCTAAGTGGAGAGTACTATTAAATAATATCACTGCACAGTGAGAATAGTTCTTGGCTGCTGTGGAAACAGTTATCAAAGATGAAGAAACTCAGTGACAATCCCAGCAAAGGAGAGCAGCTGCAAGAGGGCAGTAAGCCCAGAACAACGGGACTACGTGAGGGAGGGATGCCAGAAACTCAACCATGCCTTGCCTAAATAAGAGAATCTCAACTGATTTCTTACAGGACTATTTCACATACCGACAGACAACTTCTACTTAGCTATAACCACCCACTTACAGGCACTGCGGTATAACAGTTTTTAAAACTGAGAATTCCAGGTGGGCTCTGCGGTAAAAGTCATTGAACATGACCAAATAATTCACAAAACTGGCTCGTTTTGACGGATTATGTAACATCTGAGAGGAAAACACTGATTGACATGTAAAGGAAGAGTGATTTATCTTACCTCCGTTCTCCCTTACCCTTTCCAATTCTAATGATTCATCTAAGCATTATTTTTAGTGAAGATTATATAATCCAGTTGAAAAGGCCATTTTTAATAACTTCTACAATGTATCTGTTTTTATGAGTCAAATATTTTTCTGATGCCTTGATTTTACTAGATATTGTTTTCCTGTTCCAGATTTTACCAATTTCTTCTGCTTGCTAACCACATTTGGTTGATTATATCTATTAAGGTAATAGTAAATTTGCAGTTTAACAATCTTGAGGAGTTAGTAATTGAAAAAGGACAATGCATATTCTAGTCACTTGCTCCATTTGAGAAGCAGATGTAGTTGAAACAAGCAAGTTCAATTTCTCACAAATACCTTTCACAAGTGTGATACGGAAAATAGTATTTGAAGAACTTCCAGAACTGGCTTACCAATTTAATCAGTCGGTGGCTGAACTGCAGACTACCTTCCAAATTAGTACTTTCAAATGACTTTAGACATCTTCCCCGACTCTTTGCTCTTATTTTCACAGTAACGATACCCAATGAGTTACAATTACCTTTAAAGGAGGATAAAGATCTTCTATGATGCTATACTCTCAAAGGCAGTGTAGAAGATGGCTGAAAGGGTGGACTTCATTTCTATTTCTTGCACTGCCAGACACTATCAGTCTTTCTCAGTGCCTGTGAAGGTATTTGTCCCTTGGCCACAGAACAGATAAAAACATGTGCAAGCCATCTTTTACCTTCCACACCTACACAACTGGTTAAACACAACTGAATCCACAACTGAGGATCTTATTTCTTCTATTTGAATGATTTTGAATTTACATAATGACTACGAGGAGCTGAGTGTGGTATTAACACTGGAACAATACACCAGCAATGGAATTCCTCAATACAATTATATAGTATTATACATGGTTAATTATAGAAAGTATGAAATAGAACATTCATAATTAAAATAGGTGGAGTGGAAGGAGATCATTTGCATTTTTAGCTCTGTTTTCTAAAGAAAGGAGGAATAAATGATGATCTGTGTCTTCTACATGTCTCCTGTTCTCTTCTGAAAAATATTTTTAACCCATTGACTGACATTAAATAAATCTGACTGAATTATATTAATCTGAAATATAATGAATATCCTACATGAGAATAAGTCACCAGGTAAATAAATCCTGTAAATGAGTTTCCTCCTCCCAGTCATAAATAAACCACCAAAGGAAAAGCTGTAACATGAGCTATTGGACACTTCACAAATGCCTCATTTGCAGGAAAGCTTCACCTGAAACAAGCAGGCCTCTGCAGGACATACATCCATGGTAAAGTAATCTTTATGGGAGTTTATTGCTTTTGCATGGATGCATAGACAGCTTCCTGACATGGTGAAACGACGAAGAGGCAGAAACTGGATTTGAGAAATTTATGAATAATGACATACTCTAGTGAAATTTACTGAAACTCATTCTAAGCAAGGACATCTTCAGGGAAATCTTTTACCTTTGGTCATTTTTACTGACTAATGAGCTTATTTTGTGCCTCTGTATGTTGCTGTAAGAACTACCCATAGTGCTATGGAAGACATAGTGCAGCAGTATGCTGTACAGTCCGGTTTCTTGTGTGTTTTCTTAACTGGTTTGGAGACAGCTCATGAAGAGCTAGATGATCTTCTGTCAGGAATGGCACAGGTATGCTTGATCCTGCTTCAGGCAGGAGGATGGGTCCGAAGGCCTCAAGAGGTCCCTTCCAGCCTCCTGGTCTGTGATTTGCATGACAATAACTGACTAATGAAATAACTGCCTAAGGTCCCTCGGACCTCTGTTATGGCCACATATACCTGGTTTAAATGGCATGTCATTTAACTCAATGGCACTCATTTTGCTCACCAAAGATTGCTTAATTCTTTCTAATCCCATGTTGTAAATGACTTGCATTTCAAACTAAATCATCATACAAACTTTGCTAGTGTCTTGATGTAGCAAATTAGTGATCACATAAACAGGAATGCTTCAACAACTTGCTTCAAGAGCATTGCATAATACTTCATCACATTTAAATATAATCCAATAAATATATAAGTAAATCAAGACCATTCTCAAACAATAATATGATTTTATCATTCTCCTAGTATTTTCCAGAAACTACTCCTAAAAAGCGGATAAACACTTACTGCTCACTGCTCTCAGTATCTGAGCTATCAGAAATATTAAAGGGTGGAAAATGAAGAAGAATAGGCCTTTTCTTCAGAAGAAATAACTTTGTCTTGCCAGAACAGTACAGACTATGAATCTAGCCATCGGGACTATTATCAAGTAAGAAAATATTTTTCTTCTGATCTCCTTTTCTAGAGCTTGTTGGGCCTTTATTAAACAACAGTAGGTACGAAAAAATAAAAAGATTAAGTCCTTCATTTTAAGAAAATCACTTACAAAGCAGTCATATATGATTTATGTTATGTTTGATTATGACAGTAAAGCAAGATCCTCTAGATGTGTCATGCTGGCATAGGTAGGTGTGGAAAATTCTTGGTAAATAGAATAACCCTTAGATTAGAGTCCTGCCTGACACACTGGACTCCTTTAATTAGACTCCATGCCTTAGGCTCCTTAGATTATTGAACGCTGTCATTTCCTTATTTATTTCTTAGTATGGCTCCATTTTAATAACCCCATGGAAATAAGGACATTCAGATAACTAGGTCTTCACAGTTAACCTCTCTTTCTATAGACAGACAAAAATGGATCATTACAATGATGGTTTTGGATTAAATTACTCTTCTAAGGAGATCTGCTTTTAGGTACCCCTACTCCACAGATATTTCTGCTTTTGTTTTATGAGATCTCTTTGGCTGAATACGTGTGGTCTTGTTCATACAAAATTCCCACTGAAGTTAGCAGGATTAAGCATTTCACTGGGCAATAATCCATCTCAAGGGTGGGAAAGGTTGTTACAAGTACCAAGACTATTGACCAATTAGTGAAGCAACTAGACAAATTCATGGAACAAAAGGACCTCACAGATTATTAAACACAAAGATACAATCGTTATCATTTTGTGATCTCTTATTCTTTCATCGTGCATCTGAAACTGCCAGGGTCAGAGGAGGAGTAGCGGACTTCTTTGGTCTAACTCACGAAGTCCAATCTTGCTGCGTTTGCTTCTCGTTTATCTTACATATAATAGCTGATGTGCATAACTCTACAAATATGGATAACTCCTCTCATCTAAAAATATTAAACCCACGTGGTTATTCTATGATTCTCAATAATTTAAAAGTAATCTTAATCTATTAAAATCCAGTCAGTGAGATCGCTTGCAAATAAACATTGAGTGTAAGCTTGGGCAGTGCGAGGGCTTCTGTTACATATGAAGTGCCAGTCATTTCTTCCTACATTGCATGGCCAGGCACCAATCTTGTACAACACAAATAACCAATACTAACTAACAGATAATATATTGAAACCGCTATGCTAAAAGCGGTCTTTGGAGGCTTTGCACAAGCCATTTATTTTGCCAATGGTTTTTAACTTTGAACTTCTATATACTTCTGAATGTCTATCTTGTACTTTTATGAAGTGCTGTAGCTTGTAAGAAATGCAAATGCTTTTTAATAATACGGACACATCAAAGGGTCTAGGCTTCAGAAACGCCCGCCGATAGCAAACACTACAGTGGGAGCTCTCTGAAGCTAAAGCTGTCCAGATAGGGCTCTTGGTCATTAATTCTCATTTCATCTTAATGTTTTGTAAAATGTTACTAATTAGAGACTCTAAATATTAATTTTACAAATAACATTGCTATGTATCATACATACACTGTAATAACTACATGTCTGAATACCTGATTCGGGTATCAGACAGTTGGAGGACAAAGCTGGAGATTTATAAAGCATAGGTGAGACGGTGAAGGTACTCAGTTGCTAGTAGGGTGAAATGGCATCTATTAATAAACATGTTTGAGTGTTTAATCGTACCACAGAGGCATGTTACTATACTGAAGACCGCAGTGGTGCCACCCCAAGCAAACCCTAGGAACAGGTTGTCAGGCTCTGAAAATTTGAAATCTGATCTGTTTAGCTATTTGATCAGTCCCAATGACTGACACTTAGCAACACCATGACTCTGGATTAAGCCCAGTGTGGAAGTCCTGCCATTTGCTAGTCTTTCCAGTTTGTGCCACCGAGTGTATTTTGAACAGCCTGATAAATCTGGTCTGTAAAGGTGACTTTTTCTCTCTAGATGGAGATTCTGTACAAGAATGACTGTAGCTGGTCAGGCATAGGGTCTGTCCAGCACAGCATCTTGTCTCCAACAATGGGCAATACCAGATGCTTATAGAGGTTGTTTAAGGCCAGGGCAAAGATAGAGGCAGGCATGTAATTATGGTGGTGGTGGGGTGGCTTACAAGAGTTGCAAGTGGTACATCTCCTCCTTGCCCAACACAGCGGCATGCACGTGGTACTCTGCACTGACTCGGGGCTCCCTCCTCTTTACCTTGCTACACTCCTTGTTTTCAGCTACCCGTGATTAGGACTACTCCCTTTTTGACTAAAGATTTTGTAAGTTAAAGCCTCTCTCTGATACAAAACCTAAATTAATAAGAATAGCACCAGGCCAGCGGAGTTATTTTAGAGTTGCACTGCCACAACCACGATTAAATTGGGTTCTCTAATTCTATTATTATCCTTCTTTAATTAAAATTCCAGTAAGAGGATAAGGCAGTTGTCTTGAACAGCACTGCCTATATTAAAAACTGCCAGATTTCTCTGTATTCCATACACATGACTATCTGTGACTACATTATATTTATATCTACCACCTTCAGTATATTAAAACCTTAAATTACTGGTAGCTAAATATTACTAATGTATTAATACTGCAGCCTGAAAGGATATCTTATCATAAAATACTCTTTCAGCAGATGAAAATTCAAAGAAATTACTTTTGTTTCAGATGAAAAAAATTGCTGCTCAGGCACTGCCCTCATATCTTCAATTAGAAGTTCAGTAACTCCTTGATCTAAAGTTCTCTTTCCGTAATAAATATTTTATAATTCTCCAAACAAAAAGTCTAATGTAGGATTTTCTCTTCTATGTTTACACATCTGTGGACACGTGCATGTGGCCACATAGTCATGTACGTAAGTTTCTTAAAAGGAGCTATTTCGCTGCATAAGCTTAGAGACAGGACGCCCAAGTTATGTACCCTTTGTACTATACTGTTCTTACACGATTACACAAGTCCCACTGCAGAATACACGTCATCTCCTTGAAACACAGCCTTGGAAATCCTCGTTAGTTTGCTGCACAGCAGACTGTTGCTCAGCTGAGGGGTCATCGCGCTGCCCTTGGTCAGGCAGGAAAGAAGCTCCCCTGTGTTGATGGGGAAGGCACTGTAACGCTGCCTGCACGGTGCTGCCTCTCACTTCAAGCTCGGTCTCACACCTTGCTGACGGAACGGTTCACAATAAGGACTCGATTCAATACTGCTGCTGTCCATCATCTAACATATTATTTGAGAAATTAGCACCACTTGGAATTTGCACAAGTGTTTCATTGTCCCTTACTGTACTTAGAAACTGTGTCAAGTGTACAGGGACTGCAAGCTCCTCTTTGTCTGTCATTGAAGGGATGACCACTTTGCACAGGAACGAGGCACACGCCGGCGTCCTATGCACATCTCAACTGCTCTGTATTTCTAGTTTAATAAAAAGATGCATGCATATATATGTATGTATATATATATAAACTACAATATATGGAACCAGTCTAGCACGCAAATACACCTGAAGAAATAAAGTCATATTTGCTAAGTTAGAAAGGAAGAAAAGAAATTGTAGGTTCTGCTTTGTTTTAATACTATTTCTTCAGTGCTAAGAAAAACAGCCATATAACCTAAGCTGCAGGTCCATACAACCCTGAATGTTTACAAGCTTACTTGTGGATAAAATCTAAACTCCTCTGTAAAGCTTTTACTTTCACAATAGCATTTAACAAAACCTAGGCTGTTCTTCAGTAATGCTAGAATTACAACCTTGAGTGATGCTCTTTGAACATAAATACTCAGTTCTCACAAGGGGTCCTAACAGCAAGTTTGAAAATAGTCTATGACAGTGTGGCTTGAGTTTTATACATCCATTTATACCATTTTATACAGTTTATGCTATTTTATATAATTTGTGTGTATGTGTGCATGTGTGTGTATACACACTGGAGACACACATACAAAAATTATAGAAAAATACAATTTTAAAGTTTTTTTTTAAATTAAAAAAGAATGGTCATGTGGTTAAAAATTTTAAGTGTGTTTTTTAAGTAGATAGGGTAAATACCTAATCCAAACTTTTGGAGCTGATAATTCCAGATGCTGCTTAGTGGGAAGGTGACTGGGTTTCAGGTAATTTTGCTTATTTCTAAATATTAAGAAAGAACAAAACCAACAAACTAAATAGCTTGCTGTTTTACTAGAAAAACCCTCCCAAACCAAACCCACCTCTTGTTCTTAGTCTTGTTCCCCAAATGCACATCCTACCTTTTGAGTCTGAAAATTAAACAAAAGTCTTCAATGTTTCCACTTGCATATTTGGTACATTTAGAGCAAATCCTTAGCCCAGTCCCCAGGCTGCATAAGCAAAGAACCCACAAAAAGAACAGGGGGACATGAAAAGCACTTCTTTTCATACAGTTTATCAATAGTTTCTCAAGATTATCTGTCCGGCAGAATAAACTTCAATTCGGTCTCCAACCTAGCCCCAAAAGATCATTTCCTCTAACAGGAACAAAAGCTTGAGGATCTGCTCAGCAAAAAATCATCTCGTACGGGTTCTGCTTGAGATCTACCAGCCCTGCCTTGCAAAAAATGTTAAAGCCTACATGAGACGTGCTCATCCATCAGTCTCGAGAAGAGTCAGATCTTGCTTTCTGCTCAGCCACACCACCAACAGAGTTGTTCTATGGCATAAAAGGAAAGAGAGAAAACTTCACATAAAGGCAGAAATACTGAAAATGGCAGGCTTCTTTCCAACCTAATAAACTGTAGGTATCTCTGACCTCTGGGCCTCCTGAAATAAGACATACTTTAAATCAAGGCCCATACCAAACCCAGGTACTTGAGCCATGTTTCTCTCCCAAACTCTGAGACATTCAACTTTATCTCTAAAACTATTGAACTTTTTTGTTCCCAAGTATAGTTGGTTTGTAGCTCTTAAACGCTACAGTGATGTGCGTCACGTAAAACCATAAATAGGTACAAAGTTAGGTAACCAGAACTAACACTTAGCATAAAAAAAGTCCTGGAGTTATTTGTCTCCACATCTCCGCAACACCTCCCTTGCAATTTCATACACTTGAACATCTGTGTTTTCCTTTAGCTAAGGAATAAATTCCACCCATATTATATAAAATTGTCCTTATAAAAAGATCTTCATGCGATGTATCCAAGTAGGGACACCATATGGTATTTTGGGGCTGGCCAAAATTGACCATGATTAACTAAGCGTTCTTCTGGCTTTTGAGTATTTTTCCACATTAACATTTCTTCAATTATATTTTTCTTAAGGGAAACAAGATTTCAGGTAAAAATAATACAATACACCTGGAACATGTTAAGAATGCAAAGTTACTGCTTTCTCTTACCACATATGGCAATAACTTTGTAATTAAAGCAATCATAATTCTTCATCTGTTATGAGTTATCCACCCTCATGTTCAGTAGCACTAAACTACTAATGCACATGACATTTTTTTTCTTTCACGTGTACATCAACATGCATAAAAATACATGTAATTCCTGCAAAGCAGCCTACAACAATAGGTCCAAACAAAAACATTGGTAAGACCCGTTTCTGCAATCATTATTTATAGGAATAATCCTTTTCTAGTCAGCAAAATTAACTGCAGGTGAGAATTTTGCTTTATGTATCAGGAGAAAATATGGAAATTGGGCATCAAACATTTGTACTTTATTAGAATTGAGTGTTTTTCAAATTAATACAACGTTCTGGATGATGCATATCAATGGAAATAATAACGTGAAAAACTGTAACTCAAGAAAACTCAAACTCATTCAATAGTGTAAGACAAGGAAATCTCAGGCAGTCTATGGGGAAGCTGGTGAGGTTCTCACTGTACAGGTTAGTTTTATACTGTGCTTGTACAATGGAGGCATTAAAGTGGTGGTAATACCATTAGTATCTTCTATTAGAATAAGAGATTCTTTTTACATTCCTACATGTGTACATAGGACTTCACACTTAAGATTATCAATCATGCCAAAACTAGTATTAGTTAGGGTTTTTACATGTAGCTGGTTTTCCAATTTTAAAAAATGGGTACTAGAGGCACAGGAACCATGAGGAACTTAGCCTTTCTGCATCAAAAAGGGCTGTTAAAACAAAGCTTGTTCATGATCTCATCACCATTGTTGCTGTTTGTACAAGAGAAATGTTTTGAATGGCTAAAAAATGGCTAAAAGCTATTAACTGTCAAGATCCAGTAAAAGCAGTCTTGTGTTGGAACTTGGGAAGTATGCAGAGGTGCTGCACAGAGGAGAGTGAGCAGCATGCAGCTGAAATAATGGATGGAAAAAGGAGCATCCTTACCATGTGAAGTGCCAAATGCAACCCTGTTTACACTTTGAGGTAAGACTGGCTAACACCACCTATGTCAGGACACACTCAGATGCTATATAAAGGTATTATCATCCTGTCTTCAATGGAACCGCCTGTGTGTAGGATTTGGTTTTATACATATGCCTCGTCAGTGCATTCATTTGCCTCTGCTAAATTACAGACATGAAAGGCACTTTCACAACCAAAACTTAAAGAGCCCAGAGTAAAAAAAATTATCACTGTCTTAACTAATCAAAGCAACAAGAAGACCTTAAGTCAAACTAGCACAGGGCTAACTTCCCCACTTTCAGAAGAGCCAAGAGAACTTAAAATTACTAGAGTTTTGACTGTATGTTCCAATTCACACGATTTCATTTTCACGACAAATTCCTAACTCCGGTTAAGGCATTAGTTTCAACTAGGGCTTGTAATATTGCCTTATATCACCACATAATTCCTTGAAATAGCAAACTTTGCAACTCAAATAATTTTCAGTTTGAAGTAGTGATGAGAATCATTGGAATGTTCTGAGCCTATGTGGGGCTGACGTCACAGCTCCACATAATGGGACCATATGGAAGTTTTTATCTGTTGTGTTTAACATGAACTGTATGTTAATGGCAGGCATCTATACAGGCACTATTTAGTAGCAGAGAAACTGGCATTAACCGATAGCTGTTACAGTCCACGGGTTTCTACATGAAACAGTAAAAGCCTTCATTACAATCAGGCGAATATAACTTACTTTCCTTGTCACCTTGAAGCAATAAAAACATCTTGAGAAAACCAATAAATTATTTAAAGCAAAATCTTCAACCTCTGTTAGCCAAAATATGTATTTAAAATATGCCTGATTGCTTGTATCTACTGAAATGAGAAAACAGACTTATTTATATTCAAATAATAAAGCAACTTCAATGTCTCTAAAGAGTCAATCATCTTCAGTGATATGAGGACTGATTAATTGATATCAACAATTTGAGCCAGACAATACTGTTAATGACTAGGGGAAAACACAGTTTCACTTACTTACGTACAAAATTTCCTCTAGAAAACAAGAGACTATAAAATGAAGCAATTTTGTTCCTATTACTCATGCTCACTGTGGCCACTTATTGTTCTTTTTAGGGATTTCTGTTTAAGAAATTTTACAAATAATCGCTTTCCTAGTTGCATAATACCATAATATATTTCAGTCGTACTAAAGTATGTTTGTAAAGAACAGACCAAACACTGATTCACCAGAGTTCTTCAATATACACTTATTAAATTGATATAATTCAAGAAAACTACTTTTAAGTTTGTACACTTTAAGTTGTAGATAAAGGTTTCTTGTGACTGCTTGCAGGATTAATCCCCAAATTGCTCTGGCACCCTGGTCCGCCCCTTTTGGGAATGCTCTGCACCAAGAACAGGTATAAACTGTATTGATATGCTGAAAGTTAACAGGAAAGTCCTCAGTCATGCAAATGCACATTGTGGCTTGGGGCTTAATTATGCTAAATAGTTCACTAAGTTGGAAAAGATTAATCTTTTTTTCCAAAACTTCTGCATTGTGAACTCTTCTAGGTATTTTGCAAACAGCATTTTTATTTCTAAGTACTTTACTAGATGATATCTAAATCACATTGTAGGCTACTTTTTCTTGTTTATCCATATATTCTTTTTTTTTAAGGTCACATGCAGTTAGTAATACTTCTGTGTCAGTGATATCACTGATAAATAGTCATGGTTGCTTCTCATCATTTAGAATCCCTAAATGTTCATAATCAAAATCTGTAACCACTCTGAAGTTTCTGTCCCAAACTATCATTTCTGAAAGCAGGAGCAATGTTGCAGATGAAATTTTGGACATGAGAAGTGTTAATCATTGTGACCATGTGGTCCTACAAAGAAGCAAATATAAATAATCCTAAACTGACCGAATTATTTTCTTCCTCTTAGCATTTTTTTAAAGCTGAAATTTTGAAATAACAATGCAAGGGTAAAATCCTGCAAATGGATATATATGGCTTCAAAACCCAACTTTTAGAATGAGTTTAATGGTTCGGTGGTTTTTATTTTAGCAGATATCTAGCTAACATACTAAGCTATCCTGATGATAAATGCCATTCACGTCAAATATGGAGGCATCAGTAGTTAAGGCGATGCTGGCAGAAATCCATTTCTAATGAATAACAGATCTTCTAAAAATCCACACTAATTTTCTTCCAGAGCCAAATAAACTTTTTTTTTTCCCCAGTTATCGCTATTTATATAATCTTGGCTTCGACTGCAACAATAAACTGCAAGCATTTTCATGCCCTCCTTAAAGAATGGCATCTTTTTAAACAAACAGGAACGTCGGATGTGAGAGCTGAGAGTTTCCTTGTGCTGAGAAGAACTCAGAAGACCTGGAGGTATATGAATTCTTCAAGGCAGTGCCATGCCCACTTTTTTGCTTGTGAGTGCTATTTCTCATACTCCCGTAAGTACTGGTGCCAAGACAATTTTCACTTCAAAATTCAAACTATTTTGTCATTTCAGGCATGATTTTCAGATCTCTGATGTTTGCATAAAAGGTGACAGTATTGTTGAATTAAAAGCGTTTGGGGAGGGTAAGGTGGTGGGTGGTGGTGTTAAAGAGAACTGTGAATACAGTGGGCTCATTTTTGCAGCCAAGAAATGTCATAGGTGTGAACACTTAATTTATTAGTTCCGTGCTTCAAGTGGGAATATGCTTCACCAACTTAGATCTTAGGAGTGGGAATGACACCTCCTGAATGTATGCAAATTCCTCGTATCAAAGGGTAATTTTAAAAATAGGCTTTAAGTAGCAGAATGCCTAATTAGTTCAGATACCGAGTATATGATCCCGACTTTATTAAGCTAAAACTGCAGGTTTCAGTCGATGCTTCCTTGGAAGCAGAATGTGACCGGGATCAAAGGATCACGTTTACTGTAGCCTCAGCCAGCTGAGACCTGCTTTCACTGTGCTATGAAATCAATCGGAAACTCTATTAACCAGCCTCCCCTGGAAAAGCTTCCCCTTGGCTAGAAGGCAGCCCGTTTCCATGTCCCGAGCCCCCCGAGCCCCGCTGCTCCGACACCGCAAAAGAGAGAGACAGCCCCCCCCCGCTGCCTTTCAGACGTGTCGTTTATAGGCATAAAACTTCAG
>JAVKLA010000053.1:22852915-22868381 GCA_034782735.1 Sagittarius serpentarius
CCCAGCCTCAGCGGGCGGCGGCGGGCCTTCGGCGAGCGGCAGAGTTTAGAAACCTCCCAGGGAGGGGCGGGCAGGCAGGGAGCTGGCAGCAAAGCGGAGAGGAGGGGCTGGGGGCGGGGGGGGCCGCAGGGAGGGGTGGGCACGGAGCCTCAGTTAGCCCGATGGGTCTGTTGGCCGTGGGAATGCCTTCTTGGGAGGGAGATGCAGGCTTCGACAGAGGGGTTCGCAGGTGCTTCTGTACCCTTCAAAGGCTGGAGATAGGAGTCCTTAATGCGGGCGGTGCCTGTATAGGCTATTCATGTGCTCTATCCGATACAAGGCTGGTTTGTGTATTTACACGTATTAAAATACCTAATACGCTATGTATAACATATATAAAACAACCTTGTTGTGTATTTACACTCAGTATGTAAGAGATGAGGTCTTTCTCCCCCCTGCCCCCTCCTTTCGGTACCCGCTTGCTTTCCCTCCTGCCCCGCTGCGGTCCCTGCCGGACGAGTTGCCCGCTGTGGCAGGCAGTGTCAGCAACAGGGGAGGCTGAGCTGGCTTTCAAGGAGGTAACGCTGCTGAAGTAGGCAAAAGCAAACTGCTCGGCTCTGTTTCAGAAATGAAGGTGACAGCCAGATGGGTTCCTTAAGTATTGCCTGGTTTCTTAAATAAGGCATATGCAAAATTACATCCCATATGTATTTGCACGCGAGTATAAGGGAGTAATTTTGTTGCTGCTTGCTTGCTGTTGCTTTAGTAGTTCTGCACCCCGTAAATTTTGGCCCGATTTCAACCAAATGAAATGGGCAGATTTTAAAATATCTGTTCTCGAAGAGATAACATTCCCTGTAAGTTCCGTGACCATAGCTGGGCAGGGGAGAGTGCATTTATCTGCAAAGAGGAAAAATATGCAGTGTGCATTTCAACCCTTAATACTGAAATGTCAACATTGGACAGAGAGGTTGTGCCACCGTGTTGGGAACTGAATGCCTAGGAATTGGAAAATCCCTCTTTCAATCAAAGTGTATATTCCTGTAGCATTCAGTGGTGTCCAATAAGGAGCAAATCTCACTTAAAGCCTTTCATGGTAGACATGCATATTTCTCTTCTCTGTGGATTTTCTGATGCTGTGTTTAAGACAAGCCTGAAGCTTTGGTATAATTCGGTTAAAAAATCTGACAGTCATGAGATGCAATTGTAGGAAATGAGGCTTCATATATGTCACTGCTTACAAAACTATTGGTCTTATCTGCACTCCACTTACCCTTTGTAAAGCCCATGTGCTTAGACGCGCCTTTTTCTGGCTTGTGTCATGAGCAGGTAATTTCTCTAATACAGAGCTGAAAAGCAGCTCCTTGAGGCTGCAGCCAGTTAATGAACGCACGAAGGAAATGATTTATAGTGTAGGCTGAATTACGTCTTATGTACTTTGCTGGGACTAACTCTCAGCTGGGCTATCTCCTTTGCTTCTCCAGCATAAAGTACTAGGCAGTTTTTTAATACGAATTTGCTTGTGGAAGCAGCTCCTGGTAAGGACGCAGAGACTCACTTCATATTGCTTCTGCCTTAGTGTTATCATCAATAAATTTCTCAGACAGCTTCTTTGGGAGATGAGGTTCATTGATCTACCCCTTTACAATGCCAGCTGTAATGCAGTGGTTTTTTTAAGACTCTTTTTGGCAGTCCTCTTTACTAAGTTGAAAACTTGAGTTTGCATAATTTGAATTCTTCTGGAATTTTGTCTTTGACAGCGTTGACAACAGCATCGACAACAGCATCAGCTTTTAACTGAATATATTGTCTCACGAACCCAGGCTGAATGAAATGGGACCAGGCCTATCAATTCCAACTGTTCACCCTGTCTGTTTGTTGCCTGGGGGTTACCGCTCTTGTGGCAGGCGTAGTTGCATTGCATATGAAGCAGGTAGTCCGAGCAGCTTGCAGGCTCCCGCTATGCAGTTCAGAACCTGTGCTGAACTGTCTTACTGTTTTGATCTGTGGACGGGATTGCCTTTAGGCATGACTCAGCTTCCTGTCACGGTAGCTGCCACCTCTGCAAAAGCTGAACTGGACAGATGCCTCAGAGTGGTAATCTCTTCAGCTGTCTGGCTTCAACCTGTCTGCGTTTGGGGCTCAACATCCTCAGATTCAGCACCTGTGAGTTTAAAATGCTGGGAATGAAGTACAGTGAGGCTGAAATGGAGAGGATAAGGAGAAACTAATTTATTGCTTTACCCAAGACTTTATCAGTATGAAAGCACTCTGGGCTAACTCAGTTGGTAGCTTTTCTTAAGTTAAAAAGAATTGTTTTTTTAAATTCAACAAGAAGAAAAAGAATATCAGAGAATGTTATGTAAACCCAAATACAAATCATAAAGAGGATACTGCTGTGTTCATTATAAAACTTACATCAAAATCATCCCGTTTCATATTGAATAACAGATTTTGTTAATTTTTCATTTAGGAAAATGTTCTACTTCAGAAGCCGTATTTCAGAATCAGTGTCTGTATTTGAGTCCCAAACTAGTTATGTGGAAGCTGCCTGAGCAGAGATTCTCATCCTGTAGAAAAGATTGCAGAGTGTTGCCTGAAGGCATGACCCCCAAACTTTCACACTGACTTTACTGTACTCGGAGCACGTCTTTAGTGTCTGTCGTTAAAGTTAGCGCAAGAAGTATCCTTGTGCTGAACAGGAACAAAACCAGATCTGTAATTCTGCAGGTGACTTCGTATAAAGATGGCTAGTAGCTTGATCCTGGAAAACCATAAATCAGTAAAGCAGCAGGGAATCTTTACTCGTATGCATTCAGTGTACAAATTTTTCCTTTTTCTCTGAATGTTTCTTGGTTGTCATTCTGGCCTCATTTGCTCCAAGTTCAGATATATTTAAATGAAGCTATAGAATGCATCCCTTGGTAAAACGCATGAGTAAAACCAGGTTATTCCTGATGGCCTGACCCTGCTGTAATTCAGACAGAGTGGTGCTTTACTTCTTGAGCAATCCCGCAGGAAAAGGTAAGACACTGGAGGTATGAAGTATAGCTCAGTAGTCCTGATCCAAATCCATGGAGAGCGATAACAAATGCACCAAGTTGGCTTAAACCCAGCATGAATAAGGGTTTGCAGTTTACAAACAGCTTTCTGAGACATGTCATTCTGAGTTGAGTTTTGTGTAAAAATGAGCATTGTAGATCAGCTCTAATAGTCTGAAGAGCTTGGGAAGTAACCTGAGTGATACGCTATAGGCAGTGTTGTGATACAGAGTTAACTATGAAAACCAAATTTACTCTTGTCCGCAAGCTAAATTTATGTTCTTGTTCATACGTGCTTTAATACTTTAATACATATTGTGGGGTGTGCAAAAGTGCTTGGCAGTGGTTTAATTTCAGTCTCACTGCAGCCAGTGGAGACATAGTCAGTAATTTTGTTGCAGGCATACCTGTTGTTAGCACTTTTGGAAATCCTATAACAAGTATGGGACAGGGCCATAATAGATGAGGGGTTTTTTTTCATATCTTTCAAGTAAAGTATTTTGCCTTGCACTAAAATACAGCCACTGAGGTATGACCTAGGTATTTAAAATACCCGTAAGTTCTCCTCAGATGTTTAGAACCTGGTTCTGCCAGGGGCTGCATGTTCAGCCTTCCTATTGTCTTCTTTCCAAAAGAGCAGCTATTTGCATGAGTTGGGAAGGCAAAGTTTTAAGATCAGGTCAAAAATCAAAGTTTAAGGGTCAGAAAATTGACCAGTATCTCCCCTTTCACGTAGAAGCTGAGTCCAGTGTGGAGTTACGTCTTCCCATTGAATACTGACTTAAAGCTGAGTGGGTTTTTTGCAGCTCCCTAGCAAGTTGGCCCAGTTTTAGGAGCAGGCGAAGTAGGCAGTTGCCTAGAGCGACAGACAAAAGGAGGCAATAAAATCCTGTTTTAAGCAAGAAAGAGACCCTGTGACTCTGTGCCTATTTCTGCCTGTTTAATGAGGACTCGGTGCATTCCCCTGGCATTCTCCCCGAGCTGCTGAGGTGCTGACACTGAGCAAGCTCCTTACCGCAGGAACCATGGCCACAGTCCTGTTGTTTGAACATCCCATCTATTTGTTCTTGTCTCTGCTTCAGCTTGCTGCTGCTGAAACTGAGGGAAGAAACTTTCTGTGCTCCTTCTCTGCTCCTGTTTCTTGATAGCACTGTATTACTTTTGCTGCGGTGGTTGGATTGGCAGGAGAGCAGGGGCAGATGTGCTGAGACTAGGGAGCTTACAGAATTCATGCTTCACTAAAAAAACCTCCCGTTATTATTATCCTTGCAAATTAGGAATGACAGGCTGCTGAGACTTACTGAGTTTATATTTATGTCGAGAAACTGATTGCAAGAAATAAGAGGTGTCTTGGCAAATCGTACACGGGTGCTGTGTTCCTATAAGGACCTTTTACAGGCATTTCAGGGCTCAGTTAACTCTACTTGATGTAGACTTCCATTTTCCACCCAGTTTTGAGTGCCAGAAATGTTTGTTTCCTTCACTGCCGCCTGCCTTGTGCTCTGACACCTCTAGCCTTTTGGGATGCATGCATCTCTTCCAGGCTGTGAATAGGTTGCTGCATCAGGCTTTGCCAACGGATAGCCTTCAGTCTCACTGAGAACATGGTTACGAGCTGTAACAGAGAACCTGTCCGGAGTGATAGTCATTTTGCTCTGCTGCTTTTCAGAGGAGATACTTGGAGCAGTAGAGTTTTGTGAGCTGACTGCAAGGTCTGAGAGATGACACTATTGCTTTGCATTAGGTTCACAGGTTTATTGTGTTATCCAGAGGCGTACACTGAAAACATTGCTGGGTCAGCCTTCACCACACAGCAAGATCCTTAATAGCAAGGTAGGAAATGTATATGGATTACAAAAAAAGACAATCCAGTCTCATCATAAGTGATAAGAATTTGGAAAGCATATTACATTCCATTAGACTTTGCAACTTTAGTCAATCACTGCGTCACATTAAGAGGAGATTTATGGGAGGCCTATTATCCCACATTGGCCCACTGGAATGTTCTTACACTTTCTCTGAAACACCTACATTACTACATCCAGAAGACGGTGCTACACTTCGGTCTCATAAAACAAGGACAAGTTTGAATTTCTGTGTTTTTTAGTCCAGGAATACATTTTTCCTGTGGGTGGGCCTGTAGTGAAATTCCGGTAACTTCTCCATGTTCTCTGTGCTACTTTATAGTAAAAAACTTTGCTTTTGAATATACAGTAATGGAATACATATTAAGTTTTCAAACCATATTGCTTTCACAAGTGCTAAGGAGGGGACTCCAACCTGGAATAAGATTTCCAGATACAGAGGCATTAGAACAATCCTGTTTTTTAGGAGCTGCCAAGCAATGTAATTATGCACCTGTACAATATACAGATTAATTCATATTTCAAGGAAAACAGGGAAGATAATACCTCCAAGCTGGTTAGGTTTGTACTTTTGTAAGTGCAGCAGTACTTCATTCTCACGTCCAGGTCCCAACCTTATTTGCCAGCTGGTGTTGGCACAAGGAATTCTACCCTAAAAACAGTGCACCACCAGGAAACTGCCTTAACCCCTGGAATGACAATGGTCTGGAAATGGAAGAGGTCTGCATGTTGGGGTTTTTTTCTTTTTTGTCTTCTTTTTGAGCTTCTTTAGTAATTTTCTGTTTTCTTGGAAACCTAGCAAGGGAAACTTTGCCTATTCTCTTAAAATGTTGTAAGTGGCTACACCACATCTTTATTTTTATCTCATGTCACACTTGATTGAAAGGTTCTTCGCAGCTAAAATAACATGATGAAGGCATGGAAATTATTTTTGCCTTCGTTTCTACTGGAACCTTAAAAGAAACCTGTTTCTTCATACAGAATTAGTATTCTCTTGCATACATGCATATAGGTGTGTGCTTCCCAAGGATAAGTGCATACACACGTACGCACACACTCAAATGACACACAAGGAAGTATGGATTGCTAAATTCACACAGGGAGTACACAATAGTAAGATTGCCAAGTTAGTCCTTCAAATTTGCCCAGGTAGCTTTAAATTTTGCCCTGTTGCACATATACATTGTAGCAATCTTTAATTAACTGACCCAGTACTTTATTTTGCCATCCCTTGACATAACTCAGTGCAGAAAAGAGGGGGGTGTTCACTTAATGAACAGTATTTGACCGTTGGTCAGCATGCATTTGGTGGCATACTTGTGGCTCACTGTTCGGACCCTGTTAGAAGACAGCAGCAGTCTTTTTCTCCTGAGCTCTTCCATATAATTTCCCAAGCTAGTAAGTATATAAGCACTTCCAAAATCTGAATAACAGCCAAGCCAGAGAAGGTTTCATTATTGAAGCATACTTGTTCTACTGAAGCACACGAAAATTAACACCTAAAGTATCTCTTAAGTTTGGATGCCCTCTCTTGAGATACCAAGGACTGTGTTTTTTCAAAGTAACCGGTATTAGATACTAAGTACAAGACATGATTTTTATCAGCTTCGGTTGTAGCTGAGACTGTTCAGCGTTTTTGTGTTTTAACCTTCAGACTTCCAAGTTAGGTAGGTGCCCAGGAAATGAAGAAGCTAAAATTAATGACCACCCCTGAAAAATTTAAATGACTTAATTAGCATCCTAGGGAATCTGTGGTGGAAGCCAGGATGGAATGTAATTCCCTCCCCCTCTGGAGCAACATTCACTTTCTCAGCCATGAAACGATCTTTTCCTGTAATTCCTTGGCTTATTCCTGCACTTCCTAACCTCAGCTAAAAATAAACCAGCAATCTGCTTTGTTTTACAGTTCTGCATCATCTTTAAAGGTTATCCAAAGTTGCAACAAAATAGGCAAAATATGCTCCTGTGTGTTTTTAACTTACTAAGCCGTAATTTCCCTCCTCAGCCCACTATCACAGTCTTCCCACATGCTTAGTCTGCTTCCCTAGGGAATTTATTCTACTTCACTCTCCATTTCTTTATTCCATTCAGCTTGTCTTACCCAGTCCTTTTATCCTTTTCCCAGATTCTTGTCCAATGCATCTGTCTCCTGCCATTGTCCACCGCCTGTTTTTTCCCTCTTTTAGCTGCTGGTCCTAGTCTCCCATTAAACTCTTTTTGTGCAATCTCAGTGTCTTCCCCTGCCCCGCCCTGCCCCCCCCCGCCCCATCTCTTTGGCCAGCCACTCACTCTTAGCCCTTCTGCCCCTCTGCTTTCTAGGGATCATGACTTTGCATAGCTGTTTTGAGCTCCCCTTCTCCCCAGTTCCCCATCTAACTTCATCCTCCCTTTCCCTTCTGCCTGCTCTGCTCCCTCCCCTCCAGGGGGGGGCGGTGGGATGGCCCCTGCTGCTCCCTGACAGACACTTCTCCTAGTAAAGACAGTAAAGAGGAGCTTTAGTCTTTAAAAATATATGCTGGTAGTTGTGACAAGCATGGTGAAGTTCCATATGGTGAGAACGTTTGAGATGGATGTAAAGGCTTCTGGGTCTAGAAGTTGCTTACAGCAGCAAAGAAGATGATACACATTGCACTCCCTCCGAGGAAATGCAATCCAAATACAAACCAGAAAGTAAAGGAGGAGGAGGGACAGAGGGCTGAGATGTTTCTCTGCGAGTCTGTCCAAGTTTCTGTGCCGCTGCTTTTGCATAGATTGTTATGGCAAGTAATCTTGGAATCGTATTCGGAACAGCAGTTAGGGAGAGGCTGAGCCTAGTGAGTACGTACATGTCTGCAGCAGAGTTAAGAGAGGGCGAGCTGCCGTGCAGGGTTTTGTAAGTGTTTTCTTCTAAATGAACTACACCTGCTGCACATGTGGCAAGTGAATTTTAAATAGATGAGTCAAAATATTCATGCTGCAAGGTTGCTGATGAATAGAGTTTAACAATCTGATTATACATGTGTGCATGTGTGTATATTTATTTGTGCACTTTACATGGAAAATAAAATCGCTACTCTGATGTGTTTGTACTAATAGAAAATGAAGCCATTTACACTCCGTTGTTAATGTGATTTTATGGGATTTATTGACATGGCAAGTTTATTTTACAAAGACCCTGGGGAGTGGGATTATAATAGCAACATTAATCTATCTTCTTAGTGCTAAGTAAGACAAAAACCCCAAACTTGCTAAGCTTTGTTTCACCTGCAGGGGTTCTGAAAAAGCAGCTGTCACTTTTTTTAGTCTTAGTTAGTATAGGCTATCATTTTTCATCTGGCTCCTGAACTGATATTGCAGCTATGCTGGGGGAAAAGGAAGCTCTCCACCTGCTCCAAGTCCAGAACAAAAAGTACTTCATCTTCGAGACAAGCACTGAGAGCAAAAGGGAGTTTCTCTTCAGGAATCTGGTTGTTGGGCCACAGAAATGAGGGCAGTGGATTTCTGTCTCTTGTCTACTGTTGCTAATACTGATTTCTGTAAGTTGATGGAGCATGGAGTACCTTATTACCAAATGCCATCATAGACATGTTTTGCAACCATTGCTGTGCCACAGTTGTACAGCGCTGTGCGCTGAAGCGTTATGAAGGCCCTTAGGCAGCCTGAATGTAAAAACATTTGCTGAAGAATCGTGAAGACAACTATCATCATCCAAGGGTGTATTTTAATTTGAAATAATTTTTATCCCCGAATAAAGTCTGTCATTTGGGTCATTGCTTCTGTAAAACTTTTTTTTTTTTTTTCGCAGAAGCAAGAATAGTTTAGATTTATTCTTGGCCGTTAATTACATGTGGCAAGTCATTTAAATAATTCAGTAAGTCTCTTTTATGAGTTATGCATTGCTTCTTGTAAAGAACGGCATCAGAGTCTGCTCTTTCATCAATGTAGGTATGTATAAACCAGTGGATCCAAAAACGTTTCAGAGCTCCCAGCTATACAGTTGTACTGAAGGTCGCCGTCAGGGTGAGACCAGGTACCAGCCCCTCCTGTGCATTGTTTTTCTTGTGAAGAGAACCGGTGTGTTTGGGCTAGACAGGAGCAGCAGCAGGCACCAGACAGGGAGACAAGTGCCCCGACACTCACCGGCTGCTTACTCCAGGCACCAGCCTCTCACTCTCTCTTTGCCAAGCATTCTGCAAGCAGGTAAGTGTGCTGAACGTGTGATTTAATATTTCCTATTGGCTGAGCTCCCAATGGGTGCAGTCGCTCCTATTTTAGTTTTCCTGCATAAGAGAGTTGGCGGCTGGTCTTCCAAGAGACGCGGTTTTCTCTTGTTTGTCTGGATGCCAACTGAAACCAGTTGGACGGCTTTAAATCTTGTATAAAAATGACTCTCTAAGTAAAAGCTTTGCTTTAAGATGTCCAACTACCCACAAAAACCCTAAAAATAATAAATTCCCTCTTGTTCAGAAATAGAGCTGTTCTCCCAGTAGGAGTTTGTGAACTTGCTTTATTGGCTTTTTTTGTGTCCCTCTTCCATTGACAGAAGTGAGGCCTGGAGATGCTAAGTGACAGTTCAGGCATGTTTGGGGAACTGAACCCCAAATTCCTGAGTCTCAATTGAAGTGACTGAAACTCAAGTTCAGTTCTTACTCTTTTCAGTTAAAAAAAAGAATGAAGGCAGCTGAGAGCATTTTATCACATCACGCCCCCACCCCCATCCCCTAATGCATTTGTTCATGAAAGCACGTAAAAAGCATGCAAGCTGAGGAAAAGTGCCTTCCTCCGAGGACATGAGTACTCCTGTTGATTTGGTAGGAGACAGAGCACGGCTACAGCTGGTATGAAGCCCTCTGCTTCCCACTGCGTTGTATCTTGCTTGTACACACACAGTGAAACAAATTGCCAAATCTGACTCAGGAAGACAATTCCCAACAGGCCAGGTGGGCTAGGACTGTAGGCTATTTTTGCTGCCCACTGTTACAGGCGGCCTGATCTGCTTCAAGCAGTCATTGAATGTATTCACCCCACAAATTCTCATGCCTACAGTAATTACATGGATTTGTAGTGCTGTAGAAAGTATGCAGGCTTTGGTTTGTTACTAGGTGTTGAGAAATGTGTTATGGTGTGTAATAATACGTAACTAAGTAAAATGGATTTCCTTTTAGGTTTTCTTTGGCTCAAATACATGTTACGTATTCTGTTCAAATCACTGAGAGAATTGTCTATTGAGAGAGGCATGGTCAGGATGTCAGGAGACTTCGATTTAAATCCCAGGCCTGTCGAAGTTTCCAGTGCAATGACTAAGCAAGTCAATTAGGACTAGGTCTACTGAGAAATTTAAGGATGTAACTCCAGGTGATCACAATCCTTCTTTGGCTGCTGCTGAATCCTTAGTTCCATAATTGCTAATTTAGGTCACTCAGCCTTATGGCTTCTGAGAGTCTCTTTCCTCAGCAAATAATTCTTCCCGTGGATGTTGAGGAGCCAGGGAGTCAAAGCTGGGGCTGAGGACTGAACAGCTTTAGCAGTAAGTTTAAAGACATCATTTGTAAGCTGTGAGGGAGCTAAGATGCAAGCTATAGTATCCCCTCACCTCACAGGGATGCTGGAAGCTTTAGAGATCACGAGGAAAACATAAACATGAAACCCTCCAGGTACTGCTGGATGTCCTTACAGATTTCAGTGGTTGTGATCCTTGAAAAGGAAGAAATTAATTTAAAAAATTGAAATAATCTAATTTACTAAGTCAGATTTTGGCCAGGACAGTGGACTTCAATCTACTACTCTTGAGAGGATTGCTTTTGGTACTCTCGTAACACACGTGCATGAGATGTCATTTAGCTTTTCACCTGGAAGATAACATTTCAATCCACATCCAGTGCTAAATTCATCCTGTGGTATTGAATCAGTGAGAGTAGATAGGCGTCACAAGTTACGATGGCACCTCCTTGGCGATTTCCACTTCATGGTTCCCTTGAGGAGCACTGTCTTTTATGCAAGTACTGGACTTTTCACAATGCTGCTTCCTGGGACAGTGTGTTTGTATTAAATGTTCCTTTTTCTATTTTTGCTTTCAGGTATAACACCAAACCCGAGCTTTTCAGATCGAACATTTTTCTCTGAAGACACAAACTTCACGTGTGAAACGTTACGAGCTCAGACGAGGTGCTGAGGCTATTTGCATTGCTGGGTCTGTCCACCCAGATCTGCAGAGCTGTTTGGCAAGTAACGTGGTCACAGTTCAGTGGTATTTCGGGAAGCCAGGGACACAGAGTCATCTTGACATAGGCGTGGCCTGTATTTAGGAATGAATTAAAGTTTCGTTCTTCATATTAAGGGTTTCACAGAGGTTGCTTGCTGCTCTCCAGAGGAGACGGGCAGCTGAGCTCTTCAGAAGATAAAAGCTCGCTGCCAAGTAATCTGTTGAGCAAATAACCAACGGTCTGTGCCTTCAGAGTGCAATGATACTGTGACTGTTTAGAGAAAACAGCACTGAAAATGTCTGACAATGGTGAAGTCTCACAAACTTTAATCTCAAAAGCTTATTACTCACAAACTTAATCAGGTATCACAGCGAAATGCATAAAGCTGTTTACTTCTGCACTCTGAAGGGCTATTGTGACATTTTGCAACAATATAGAAATAGGTGGCACCTTACAGCTATTCCATTTCAGTCTTGCTGTGTTTTCAGGAGGCACTAAGATGGTCAGTGGAGATTTTTTTTGTCTTAGTTGTAAAACTTTGATTTTATATGTATTCCAAGTAAACAGGATTAGGTTTAATTAACTGTAGTTTTCTTCAGTGTGAATTAATTTGCTGTCATACCTATACTATAATTTAATTAATGTCTTGATGGATACTTACATTAATATTTTTTGGTCCCATCTGCCGTGCTTTCCCTTGCAAATAAGCATCCATGTTATAGTTAACCAATTAGTGGATGCTGAAGAACAGAATTGCCTTTTCTTCTGTGGTGCGGATTGATCTTGAAACCCAGAAGCGACAGCAGTGGAAGGGCAGCCACCATGAAGTTGCAGGAAGTGCATCCATGTTCACTTTGGGTTGAAGTGCACTTTCGAGATGGCTCTCCCAGTTGTCCCCACTTACTGGGTTTTGGCTGACATTATACAGTAGTCTTGGAGTGCACGAACTGGATTCTTTTCAGGTGATACTAAACTGAAAGACAAGCTGTGGCATTCAGCCCATGGGGCCAGACTGGAGATAATCTGAAGTGAAATATCAAAACCTAAAGTGTGTGTGCCCTTGGTGTCAAAACCTCTGCATCAACAATTTTCTCTGCAGAGTGGTCCACACTACTTGCTGATGTAGACCTAGCTAAAAGGAAGCACAAACTAGAGTCTTTTTCTGTTGATAATTTCCAGGAAACTGGGAACAGAAAATATCCCTCATCTACAGAAAGGCAGACCTCAGGATCTGTATTTTTTCAGTAATCAGAAAAGAAATACCATTCTTGTGCATTATTAGTGATTATTTAAATTGCACCGTTGGAATTCCTGTGCAATTGAAAGATCAGAAATAGGGATGCCAGGAAATGGTTTAATCTACTGTTCCAGTTTCTCTCTACTGCTAGATAATCAGTTTTTGATGGAAAATGTGGCCAATGTATTGTCTCCTTTATAGTTAAAACTTTTGACTTATTTAATTTTAATTTCCCCTTTCCCACTGTTCTGAAAAAATAAAATCACTTGTAATGAAACTTAAGTAAAGATGCTTTGAATCAGCCCAGCCATGTGCATTGTCTGCTTACAGCTGTGCTAAACAGAGTAGGTGAGGGGGACTCCATGATACACCCGCGAATATACACACTTACATGCACACACGGCACCAATCCAAACTGGAGTGTTTTCCTGCTTTCTGAGTTGGCGTGAGCTTTATGTGTCTTTAAAGCACAGAGCTTGGGAAGCGCTCTTGTTCTGCGGTGTCTGTCTCGGAACAGCCAAGCATTCTTTCAGCGGCGCCTGTGGTTTCCAGAGGAGCACGCAACTGAGGAAGAGGAAGACCTGCTAGGAAAACAAGCTGTGGGAAGCCCAAGCGTTCAGGGAAGGAGGCTCTGGGCCTGGAACCTTCAGCGAGAAGGCCACATGGGAGGACGTGCAGAGAAGGATCCTGGCTGTGGTCTGCAAGAGGTCTGTCTGGGCAAGGACAGCAGAGGAGGCCTCAGAGTACATACTGCTGGGAGGGCTCCTGGGAAATAAGGAAGCAGGTCGGGCTGACCCCTGCAAGAGGTAGCTTCCCATTGATTTAATAGGCTAAGCCTCCAGTATGACATGGAGAACATAATCCTGTTCCCCTGATATTTGTCTGGAGGTGGTGGCAGAGGAGGTCTCGTAAGCTTTAACAGAGGCTACCAAAGCTTGATGTGACGGGAAAAAGGGAGCCCTGGAATATGGACTTTACGGGGAACAGCCAGTTTTCTCTGCTTGTCTAGAATGTTAATTAGTCATTGGAAAAAATGGAAAACATATTTGAAGACACTGTGAATCCAGATAGCTCATAGCTGTCATTTATTTGTCAGGAAAAAAAAGAAAGGTCTATTTTTGTTCTTGAGCAATCTTTTCACTTTCCTTCTTTTAAAGCACAATGATGGTTAATGATTAATAGACACAGTCCACAGTGCTGCCAGCAGGAAGCCAGCCTAAGTGTGTAGGAAGTCTAAATAATTGAAGGGAAAAGGTGACAGAGGCAGCCATTAGTTCTTCTGGATAAGAAAGTCTTCATTGCCTGGCTATTTGCCCAAATAAAAGGGAAAATTTACCATTTGAGTTGTGCAACCTGTAGACTTCATGATGCACTTCCCTTAGGGGCAAAAGAAACAACGGGGTTCAGTGTTTCTAAATTGGTAGAAATTGATGCAAAACCCCCTCATTTTTAATTGCGTTACAACACATTAGCAGGCTTGCACCATAACCAGCTTGTCAGAAATAACTGGGCAGCATGCCAGAAAAAAAAGCCCTGAACACCCTAGAGCAGAACGAGTGATGTCGCACTGGGCACTTGCCCTCACAGAGTGACTCCCCTCCATGGACATCCTGGCGGTCACAGGCGACCCTGTATCCTTGCAAAGGAGGTCAGTAATTTTTAGGGCTGAGCAAATCAGGGTGGCGTATGTTGAGCAGAAAACTAGCTCCAATCTTCCCAAACTAGGTGATGAAAAAGAGAGGTATGCAAAATAAAAAAAGACTTTTCAAAGAGCAAGCTTTAGTTTTTTTGCTGAACTGTCCATTCTGAAGCTCTGTGTCATGGACATAAGTGTAGAATATTATTTCAGATTCTTATCGGGAGAATAAGAGGATCCCTTCCAGCTTTTTTTGAACAAACTGTGGATTACTGTCTCATCTGACACTTTGCATAATTTAGCTTCCTTTAATTTCTAGTCATAATTTAATAAGTGCCATATCGCAGGCTGTCCTATCTTCTACAGAAGAAGTTTTCCAGAGCCTCATTAGTCCGTTTTGCACAAGCCATAACAATAAGGCAATTGTTAAATGTGTTCATTTAACTGGTGATGTAAAACGGGAGGGTGGAAGCAGTAGCTACATCCAGCCCCTGACAGCATCGCATCCTGGACAAAGCTCCCCAGACCGGTCAGGGGTTACAATAGCAGCTGTACCCCGTGCAGTGAGAGAGGGGTATGTTGCTGCCTCTCCCTGTGCTGTGACAGCTGAGCTTTCTGTCTGCTGTGGCGTTCTCAGAAGAAGCGGTGGTAGTATATGTAAGGAGAATCGTTCAGCAAAGTAATTTTGGTATCCTTGACTGTGGCAGGAATTCTTGAAGAATTTGTGTCTGCTACTATCATGCCCTCTTGATAAGGTCTTGGTGCTAGTCCTAGGATGCTGCTTGCATTAACTGGTTGTCTCACTAACTTTTCTAAGAGGATGGTATTGCTCACAGTCTTCTTTTGGCTTACTGCTTTTGAAGGAACGTGTAGAGTCTATCTAAATTAGATGGACTCAGTGCAGTCGTGCTAACCAGGTAGGTGACTGCATAACTCCCTGGTCATGGAGATGACTGTTAAACACTGCAAAGATTTCAGAAAAAGTTTGTTGCACGCATATACTTTACCAAAATTCAAGGGAGCCCGCATAAAAATATCATTTTCCTCTAACATTTTTCATTGTGTCTATTGCTTGCAGGTGGCAATGAGCTAACACCTTTTCATGTTGAGATTCTTACTCTTGAACCATTTAATTAGGATCCTGATGCACGTGATGTGTGGAGAATAAGAGCTGGAATTAATTTTTGACACTTTTTTATCCTGTCACTCCTGAAAGTTTAAGAAAATCTTTAAAAATACAAGGACATCTGCCAAACATAAGCTTGTACTTAATATTCTGGTGAAGAGGATATTGTTACTGCACAACTTCTACGCTGGCATTGAACTACTTACACATGTTCACTATGCTTTCATCAGAGGGGAAGTCTGTGACTTTGTGTCATGTTAAGTGGCTCTCCACAACCAAAGCTGTGTGTCTGCTTGTCATGGTTTAACCCCAGCCAGCAGCTAAGCACCACACAGCCGCTCACTCACTTCCCCCCCACCCAGTGGGATGGGGGAGAGAATCGGAAAAATAAAGTAAAGCT
>JAVKLA010000053.1:22868481-22888380 GCA_034782735.1 Sagittarius serpentarius
GGCAGGAGAAGCTGAAAAGTCCTTGACTTAGTCTAAACACGACTTAGCAACAACTGAAACCATCAGGGTGTTATCAATGTTCTTCTCATCCTAACCCAAAACACAGCACTGTACCAGCTACTAGGAAGACAACTCTATCCCAGCTGAAACCAGGACACTGCTTGAAGTGTTCCAGAAAGGTACCGAAACAATGTAAAGGAGGGTAGTAGATCTTAATGCCCTTTTCAAGAAGTTTTTAAATGAAAGGGAACCACAAATGTATTTTGGATTCTTTTCCCAGAGGAATCGCACTCAATGATAATTACACTAGGAACAAAGGCTGAAGAGAGAAACTGGAGTTAAGGGACGTATTTGAGAGCAGAAAATACCAGTGATTCCTTGGATGTCAATGAAAAGGAAAGATGCCAAAAGGGAGAGAAAGTAGAAGTAAAGTAGCGAGCAAAGTCAATCAAGAGAAGGTTATGGAGGAGGAAGGAGGCTGTGGCAGGAGAAAGATGGCTGAATGCACAGGAGTAGGAATAGCTCCGTGATCCAGACTCAGAAGCATTTAGCTAAATTACAGGCAACTCTTATGTATGAATGAAAGTCAATGATATATTCTGTTGCTTATTTAAATGTGAAACATCTATAACAATATTTCCTGGAGGCATTTTGCCTGCAGAGACTTCGGGTGTAGCAGCTACCTTCCCGCAGTGACAGTCAGTGTAGAAAACTGCAGAGAAGCCGTGTCCTGATCCCACCACTACTTCCCGCCAGGTAACGCTGAGATGATTTTCCCTTCCCCGCTTAACAACTTTGCAGCAAAAGGCGCCTGCAGTCAGGTGCCAGAGCGGTGCCTAAGGGAAGGGTCTCAGAGAGGTGTTACAGGAGGATGTGAGGCCGGAGCCTTTCTCCTGCCAAAAAAAAGCAGCTTGGAGGATGAAGGAGGGACCGGAGCCAGAGGGCTTAATCTGAGACCCTCCGGGTATTAAAGAGGGGGCAGAACTCATGTGTTTACTGTGATCTTTTAGAGGAAGTGGAACATAGTTATTTCTTTTAAGCAACAATTTTTATGCGGACAGTTTGTATATTTAAGCTGTTGACAGCAGTTCTAATGCTATTCCTAATGGAGCTAAATTACAGAACAGAGGCTTCATTTTTATTCATCAAGGAACACATTCTAAGTCTGCAGTGATTCTGGGTGAGACTGGGGAAAAAACCCAAAAATATGTGTGACCTGTTTTGATTGCTACATCTGTCCTGTTTCTCCTCTAATCCTGATTTTTCTTTCCACTATTTTAATATCTTTGAGTTTGATTAATTATTTCCAAACATAGAAATGATGAAAACTACAAGAACTGGCTGTAAGACTGCTTAGATATTGCACTTTGTGACAATAATTTGCATTAAAACCCCACCATATTTACAAAATACTCAGAAGCTGGTTTATTATGTCTCCTGGGCACTCTGCACTTCTCAATGGATACTTTCCTGAGCTCCTGTGACTTCTGGACGTCTGCTCTCATTTTGGCACATGAGAAACTGATGTACCAACCAGCTTGCTTAAGCCGATGAGAAAGTCTGTGTTAGAGGTAGGCACTTCCAGACTTGAAAGCCCAGACTAATATTTTAAACCCACATTTTAAACAGGTCAGTGCTCGTCTGGATCATCATAGTAATTTTGATTTGACTTCCTCACGTGAAGCTGACTAAAGTAATATTTTCAGTGCATTGATATCCTGAACTCATTCTATGCTCTTGTGATTTTTTGAGGTAGGAAAGGTGTGGCAGGTGCCTTCTACTTTCATTTTTCAATTGGCTTGCAAAGTAGTTTATTCAGCTTTTATTCACTGAAGAGTATCTCCATCTAAAGAGTTCACTTACTGACAGAAAGGTCAATGAAATCATAAGGGAACCATCAATGTTTCCATTCCACATCCATGCTGTAAAGTGTAAAGTCACTTTTACTCTGCAAGCAAGAGCATCCTCAGCATTTCTCAGAAGAAAAGGACAGTCTTTTTCTCTGTTCAGTGGAAGTATCTGTCTTTCAAGCTTTCATCTCTAGATTCAGACAAGTAGGCATAACTGTAGTAGGCTTTTCTGAAGATCAGCGGCTCATGAACAGGTGTGCAGGTGTGGATTAGTTGTTAATAAGCAAGGTCACTGATGAAGGCTGGGTCCTTACCCTCCGTAAGTGTAGGACGATGGGAATTTTTTTCAGTTAAGAACTGGACTGGAACCATTTTGGTTTTGAAAATTCCCGAGTAAATTTTTTTTTAAGCATTCATATATTTTCAAAATTAAATATGCTTGCTATACCTTGGAGCTATTCTGTGAACCTGAATGTTGGCCAATAAAAAGAATGCTGAATTCACTGAGCTGCGATCTAAAATGCCAGGGTTTGTGTTTTTGGATAGAGGTAGGGATTTTAGATTCCTTGCTCCTCTGCAGAGCTAGAATCCTGGGTTATTTGTCAAAAGATCCACCCTGAAAGCGTGGACCTTGAAAGAGCTGTGCTCCTGACTTTGTGAAGGTCCTGGGGACAGGCACACCTGGACCATCGAGGGCTCTTAATTCCACTAGGTTCCATGTCCTAGAGCACTCAGTCAGCATTTGGCAAAAGCATGTCAAGCCTGAGATATTTTTAATAAAACAGTTTGTGTTCCGCACATCGACATTTTCTGACAAGCATTCATCAGAACATTTCCAGCGAGTTTAATTCCTGAGTATCAGGAGCCATAAGATTTCACCAAGAAATCCTACAACAACAGGATATATTTGGGTCAAACTACAGCATGCATCATCAGTGCTAAATTAATATCCTCTTTGCTATTGTTAGTCCAGGAAGCTCATAGCTAGTTGAAGCACAAGAGAAGCTGATATTAAAAATTACTAAGCACTGGCTAAAACGGCCAGAGACGTGGTAGTATGTCATGTAATTATCTTGATACTTGAGGAGGCACTGTTACTACCTATTCAAGTTATGTGTTTTACATATATATAGAAATCTACTGTACAATGACTTTGGACTGATTTAGATGCCCTTGTCTAGTCAGAATTAAACACAAATTTTATGAGAAAAGTAACCTTGAAATGTCCAAGAAAAAATACTCAGAATGTTCAAGTATTCAGTAGAGCCTATGAACAAGGATGATTCTCTATTGAATTAATTATAAGTGATGTGGGCAATAACTCAAACGTGTTTCCTCAAGGAACCTAAAATCAGATTTTTTAAAAATACTTTTATAGTAGAGAGCTGTAGGTTTTCTAAGAAATTAAGCTTAAGTTCCATATTGTGTTATCACTGCTGTATGGATTATCTTTGCCTCACCCACCTTGACACCACAAATTGTTGGTGACAACATCTATAGCTCCTGCTCTGATCCTGTGCTAGATTATTTTGAAATAGAGATAGCAATATTTCAGAATTACTGTCTGTAGATGTGATTCTGCTGTGGGAGCATAGCCTGACATAATAGCATAGCTACTTTACTACAGTGCTAGAAGGATAAGATTTTCAACACCTTTTCAGATATGAGTGATACATTTACTTCCCATATCTCTACACTGGAAACTCATTTTGCTCCGAAGATAAAAGTAGTTCCTCCTGCCAAATCCCCGAACACCCTCATTTCCACCCAGGAACTTGCTGACCCCTCAGAAGCCATCTGTTCCTCCCAAACTCAAATCAGCTGGTTCCAGATGGAACAGGTCCATGCATTGGAGCAAGTTTTTGAAGAAGGTGATTGGACTAAAACTACATACATGCCCTGGTTGCCACTCTTGCATATTGCCCCTAATATATCGGTCTGTTTAGAACAGATACTTACAGCGTAGTTGTAGCCAGCCTGTGGGAGAAAAAAACGTATTCGAGCTTTTTACGAGAAGTACGTCAGCCCTATTAAGAGGTTATAGAACAGGATGGAAAAGGTTTATTTAGTACCCAGAGGGCAAGTCACAAATATGATGGAGGCCAAATGCTAGGCAAAAAACAATCTTGCTTGATCTCCACTTAGTTTTTACACTATGTGTCACATTTTTCCTTATGTGCTTGGATGACTCTGAGTCCAGTATGTGGTAACGCTGTGTGCTCTGGTAGGTGCATATGAATATGGAGTTGTGATATAGATAATGCTCAGAGGCCAGTTATGGAGAAAAGCATATAATGCATAGACTAATGAAAGTGTGATTCTTGAACTTACACTGGAGTAGGCTCTGCATGTAGTAGGCCAGACCAAGTAATCTGTAAGTAATATAAAAATGCCTGCTAGGGAGATATTCAGTCTGTAGAAGTAACTCATACTCAAAAGTCCAGAAAGCAGAATTTAAGAGGCTACAAGAATGTGTCATTCTCCAAGGAATGTCTTTGCTGTTATAAAAACAAACTCTTCAAGTTGTCACTCAAGTTTCTTTTGTGATTCTGTACTCTAAACGCAATTTTGAGTGAGGATTTTGTTTAGAAGTCAGAAAGTTCCTCAGAAGACAGAAAAAAAAATCATTGGCAAGTTAGATATTGTTAAGCTAAATCATACTGTGCAGCCCTTCTGTGAAAAACTAGCTCCAGAACTTACTGTGCTGCTTAAATAAGGCCTGTAGTAAAAAGCAGAATTATTTGCACTATGCACAAATTCATTTTCTATTCTGTGGGACATGCCTATAATGGGAGTAATTCTTCAGTGTTGGTTTAGCAACAATATTTATATCTGTCTGCACACCTTTTCTGAGGCAGAGCTGGTAATCCATCCTGTTAAAGGCTTAAATACTTCTTTGATACTCAAACATTTTTCTTTATTTCATAAATATCTGGCGGCACTTATTCTCAACTGAAGAGAAGTGGGATATGCTGCCTAACGTGACATAGCGAGCTACGAACTCGGAGCCAATGAGCAATGTCAAAGTGCGCCTTTTTCAAAGTAATTACTTTGATACAGCTTTCTTTAACACATTCTGTAGGCCTATAAAAAGACCTGTCAACATTGCAGATGCATGGCGTTAAGTTTTTCATTACTACAGCTGGCTTTAACAGATTGCATGGGTAATTTTTTAAATTTTGTTTCAGAAACTTTTAGCAGTGCCGATCCCAGCAGAAACATGAATATAGCGCTGTGTAGTACAAGCACTTCTCTGAGCATTTATCCACCCACCATTTCTGTCTTGACCCAAATCCCCAGCTGGGATCCCTCTGCAGGGACTGGGCCTTTAGGGTTACCTGAAAGGGAATTAAAGACAAACCAGGACACTGAGTGGCCACTTAACCACAGCTCTTCTGAAGAGAACCTGTGGGACCTCTTTTGAGAGGCTCACAGTAATTTCAGTAGATGTTGGTTCAAAGTCTTAAAGTACCTCGTCTTTCTCCTCCCCAAACTGGACCAAGCCTTGTTCCGCGCCCCCGCCCCAACACCCCAAAACCAGGGTAAGCAGTGCAGATGGGCAAACTGGCCTCCTTGATGTTTCTTGGGATGGGTTTCGTCCAGTTGGGAGAAGGTACTTATGTCTCAGGCTTCTTAAGATAAAATATGGAGTGTCAGTAAAAGTAGCGTCATTGTGGTAATTGTACTTACATGCTAATAAATGCATTGTGCACTTGCTTCACACTAAAATAGAACTTTCGTTTTAATTTAGTCTTTTCATTTTAATTTGATATTCTTAGTATTCAGAGGAATAACCGTGTCAGCTCTTCATCAAGCAGAAATGCAACAGAAATGAAGTTAAATGGCATTTTAATGTACCAACTTTGTATTTATCTCATAGGATTTTACCAGAAAAAAACCCCCGTGGATTATATCACTGTCAGATTGCTGTCCTATGTAAGGCATGAGGACAAGCTGGATCAAGGTAATATATGTAAAATACAAGACAAATGTTATTTCAAATGCATGCTGGTATTTATTGAGAACTTGCAGAGTCATCATTAGATTTAATTCAATATAAATGCCTTTGATAGAAACAGCAACAGCAGCAACTCTTGCAGTGCTGCTATTGCTGCTTTGGGGATTTTATCAATGTAACAAAACTTTTGTGAAAGATCCAGAACTATTGCCAAGGAAGAGAAAAACTGGAACACACATGGCGTTGAACCAGAAGAAAATAAATAGAAATTGGCAACATTTTACAAAGCAATCTTACATTTCAGTTGGGGGAATAAAAAAGTGATAACGTATCTGTATGTGCTAAGCATGCTACATGAAAGTCATTTTAACTTATCATCTATTAAAGGTTAGTAGTAGAGCAAAATGAAGGGGAATTTACTGATGACGTCACATTAGGTATTGGTTAAGTCTGAAATACTCCCTTTACCTGATCTATTTGACGTACTACGTATACAAAATTTATGGGAGATGTTTTAATATTATTCACCATCTATTCAGAATATGACATCACCTCAACTGGTGTCACTCACTGTTTGACAGCCTGTATAATTTTAGGTATTTTTTTATGACACCGACATACATTAAAACATATACTGGCATGTCATAAAGGATCTGTTACTGACTGCGTACTTTCACATGAAGGAATGTGAACTCAATACATATGGCGTGCCATTTTCCAGCAGTTAAGCCAATTTTTGTGCTATTTAATTCACCAAGAGGTGGCAGCCTTCACTCAGTTCCCTCCAGACTTGTCCTCTGGTGCAGGTTGACCAGATGTGTATCTGGCATTGACAGGCACGTTCAATGGTTGATGGGTATCTAGAGATGTAATCTCAGGCTGTCTCAACACTGTTGGTATTCTGTATTATTAATTTGATAAAAAAATAACAGGGAAAAGACAAAATGCATAGGAAATTAAGTTAGTTTTGAAGAAGACTGGGCACTACTTCACCATTGCTGCCATTCCCGGTCCCTGCTGAAATGAGGATTGGAAGATGTGTTCTGTTCTCCCTTGGTTTGGGGGAGAAACGTTTGTCTGCTTCTCACTGGAAGTTCTGGACGGTGACAGGTACTTGATGCATTCGTAAGAACACGCATACAAAACATTATTAAAAACTGATTTATGTGCTCTTGTGTTATTGCATATTCATTATTTTTGATGCAATTAAAGTTATCAGAAAACACATCGTATTATGATTTCCTCCTCTCTGGAGGAGGAAGCGTGATGGCCACTCTGTGCTGTTGTAATGGATGTGTCAGGGTGGCGTCTGCACGCCAGACAGCTATCAAAACTGTCCAAATATGCCCTTCTTTGGTGACACACTGACAATACACTGGTGATAATGATGGTTTGTTTTTTCATTATTTCTTGTCTCTGGGTAGGTAGTATGGAAAATCTAACATAAAGAGTTTAGGCAGTATTTTCGTAGGCTAGTGTTCTAAGAGTCAGATATCTAACTTAAACCAATCATTTACGCTGTCATCATTCATGACAAGAGAAAATATCTCCACAGGGTCTACATTGTGTCCTGAGAGGCTTTAGGATATATGAACTGAATAGCTGGTTAAACATGCCCATCTCTCCCTGCAGACCGTGCAGGAAACCTCGCTAGCTAGTTTAGATTAGATCTGAATTTGAAGAATTAAAGTGAGATGTCCTGAATCTTTGTGTCTTTACATTCTATTTGAAGGCAGGCATTGATTTCCATAATTCCTCTGAGGTCTCGTGGACATGCACGTAAATGAAAAACACACAAAGAAAATATTCCTGCTGACCTTTGTTGCCTCCTATTTATATTAGGATGAGATGGTGGGAAAAAGCACATACCAGTATTTTTGGACATTTTGCACCTTTGAGAAGATGGCGTTTAGTTATTTCATGAAGATTCTGTAAACTTTATACCTTACTGAAATTTCTAAAACATGATTAAGGCCAAAGAGTATCTGAGGTAGGACTATATCTTGTGAGATTTTGATTCCTTATATTTTGCCTAGTGAAGCATGTAACAGCTTTGATTTTAGATTTCCTGACCTATGAGGAAGAATACTGATAGAAACCAGACTGAGATAGGATGCTCTGTTTGTGATTTAATCTCCCGTATGCGTTTTGAAAGCAGATCAGTAATTTCCATCATCACTTGCATTAATAAAATTCTGGAAAAACACGTTAGAGAGTGATTTCTCTCTTGGTCATAACAGTTCTTGACATCTGAAGAATTCCTTCGGTAACTGTAACAGAAACATCAGAGATGAAACAATGGAAGGGCAGAGGAGTCGGCACAGACAAACCAGATGCAGGGACTGTAAGAATAATGCAGCTGTGTGAGCATGCTGCCAGCGTCTCATTAGATCACAGCACTCGCCCCCTGTTTCTGTGACACCTACACCGGCACCGTGCTTTCGCACATTACTAGCTTTCGTGTCATTCTGGAGGTCCTTAGAAAGGTGATTTAAAACACAGGGTGCAGTCTCCTGTTTTTAAACTATTCCCCCATTCCCCGGTTTTAACACCAGCAGTTTTGAGGAAAGTAGATGTGTTTTGTCTGTGATGGCGACGCTTCTCATGGTTTCCTTATTTCTAGGAATAAGATCTGCAGTACATGTTTGTACTAAGAAACTCTGAAGAATGCTTATAATGTTCTTAGTCTTATTTGTGCACTTCAGAGGTTTCTCGTTCTGACTGGAGACAACATATGCATGTCTTAGGCTATTTAAATAAATGAATGTCTGGGCTGGAATAATCTGTGCAGGGATGAAAAAGAGAGGAAGGTTAAAAGCTAAATGAGATCATTCAGAAGATTTACAATCAGCTGTGAAAGATGTTTCCCTGCACTAAAGCTAATCAAGACAATGAATTTTCATGTTTGTCTTGTACTACAGAGGAAATTGAATCAGACGTCTCCTGGGGATTCCTTTATTATTTGGTATTCACACACTGGCACCCACACTTTTTCAGCTGCTGGCAATAAGATAACTTCGATGCACATATGGTAACTAGGCTTCTCGCAAGGAAGTGAAGAAGCAACATTTCCCAACAATCCCAAACATATGTTATCTAATGAAAAGAGATCCAGCACTTAGATAAGGAATGTGTTCATTTCCTAGCTGTAGGGCGGTCCAATTTTGTCAGCTGCATGGGATGGATTGGGGTTTTAGGATCCCTCGTGGGCTGTGTTTTGTTCTCACTGCTGGGAGTGGGGGAATGGCTGTTGCCTGACGCAAGTTGCTGGTTTGCTCTGCTGGGTTGTGGATGGGGCAACGCTTGTGACTAGTGGCAAGAAGTGAAGGCTTCCCACCCGCAGCAGCAGCCGCACCGGTCCCTGGGACAAACTGCCCCGGGTTTTTCCTGGTGCAAAACCAGGAGGAGGCACTGTTTGGGCTGAGTTCACTGAACAAGTTGGTTCCCTTCTCCTTTGGGTAAGAGGAAGCAAGACAGGGCTGCCAGTTACACCAGGCCGCATAAGGACTTGTAAATCAAGGAGAACTAAAAAAAAATGTACACAACAGCATTATGCCTTTTTTAGACATACGCCTGTTACTCTCTTGCTGTTTCAGCTTTTTTTTTTTTTGAGAGGGGCACAAAATGAGAAGTCACCCTTTAAGTGCCTTGCTTTGGGTAAAGAGAGAGACTACAAAGTAATAATTCAGCTGAAACTATAATGTACAGGTCCAGCTAGAGCTAAATCTGGCTCAGGTCATCTGTTTTAGAAGATTAGTCTTGGTTGGGATTAATTTGCCCTGGTGCTAGCACAGCATGTTTTGGTAGTTAAGATTTAGTCAATTCCTTTCTGGTATCTCAAGATTCATAAAGTATAAGGCAATCTTTGACTTTTCAGGATCTGCAAAAGGTCTAAATCAGTAAAAGAAGACTATTCAGCAATTCCTGGCACATGGAAATGTCACAGAATAACTCCTGTTTTTATTAGGTCCAGAGGAGATAATTAGTCCTTTTTTTTCTGCAAAAAAGAATGTGAGATACTATTTGATTAAAGAAAATATGTTCCAGATCACACAGAGCTACAGTTTTCATATAAGAAGAGCTACAAAAACCCCCAAGCTGCTACTTCATAAGAGATAGTTACTCAATACAAGCATTTTTTAAAAAGCAATGCCATTAGCTTTCTCTAAGTGAAATACCCATGGAAATCTGGCAGGGTTTCATTAGAATTAGCTAAGATACTGACGTTCCAGCTCTTTCTAAGCTCTGAGAACCAGCTGAAGCTGTTAGGGACCCATTGCATATAAAGGAAAACAGAGGCAGCCCTCCCTGCTGCCCCATGGAGCAGGTGTTCCCCGTCTGGCCCTGACAAGGTGGGCAGGCTCGGTGGCACCTCCACCTAGAAATGAGATGAAGCAAGCCACGCTAGTTATTTGTATGGCTTCCTGGGGACTGCCTTCTGCTCTTTGACTCTCCTGCAGAAACAAAGGGAATGGGGAGATTGGTTTGCTGGCTCTGTTGTTCTGATGTGTTTTTTTTTTTTTTTTTTTTTTAAAAGAGAAATGCACTGGGATGTAACTTTCTGTCTGCTTGTTACCCGAATATTGAAGGAGAAAAGGGTAAGTAGGAGCTCACTCTTCCAGGAGCTAGGAAAGAAAAAGAGGCAGACAGAATTTCCTAGGAAGGGGCTGTGGTTTTCTTACTGAGAAAAGCTCTAGAAGGTAGGGTTAGAAAAAGTAATCAAAATGATAGGGGGATCCCGAAGGTGTGGGTGTATTTGTGGTGTTGTAGTACACTTCAGCATATTCTGGTTTTTACTTCTGGACATAGGAGAGGTACCCCATGAATGTCCCTGCCCCTTCATATAAATTGAGAGGGAGCACATGACTCTCTTAAGAGAAGTTAGGGACAAATGTAATTAAGTGTGCAGCTACATGAGAAAAGTAGCTGTAGTTTATCTGTGATAAAGTAGGTGTCATCTACTGGCTTGTCATGAGACGTTTTCCATGGAAATAAAAGAGGAAGGAGGACAGAGGGGAGGCTTATAAAGGGGTTCCTGGGTAAAGTTTTCATGATTTCCCACTTGAGATAAGTTCACTCCATAACGCCCATCTTCTACAGGAATATTGCAAGGCTGTCCTAAAAAGGGAATATGCAAAGGCTGAGGAAGTGCTTTCCTGTGTTGTAGATGTTGTAAAGCGGTTATTATTAGTAAAAAGGGTCACACAACTGCGTATCTGATACCTTTGTTAAGTGGCAGTGCTAGAGGTATTCCCTGATTCAGAAAGAGGAGTCTATGCAAAAGTGTGCAATTCAGTCTGATAAATATCTGTGTTTTGGGTCGGGTTTTTTCATTACAGCTGCTGGAGCCCTAACACTGCAATCAGTATTTGAACAGGCTCTCCTGTGGAGATGCTTTTTGCCATTGTGCCTAATAGTCTTTAATGATTGGGAATATTTGTAAATTGTGGGGTATTGAACAATCTCCTCCTCCTCTACGTGCACACCTGGTGCACATTGCTTTGCTCCTAGCATGGTGAGATGACCTTGGATGTCACTGCTCCTTCCTGCAAGAAGGGTCTGTAAGTGAATTTGGCTCTGTGGTACGCTCACAGGCTCTTTGCGTATGGCAGGAGAGAAAATGGATCCTTTGCTAGGAGGAGAAAATGAGGGAGAGGGGAGAGGAAGACTTGCTTGGTTTTTAAGCCAGTCAATGACCACTGAGTTGTGCTGACGTGCTAATTATCCCCACCTGACTATAGAGATGAAAATGTTGTGTTCTTCTCTCAGTTCAGCATGTTTTACCTCGTATTGAAGTCTAGTTTTCCTCTGAAGCAGGCACAGTAAACCCCATTCTAGTGTGAGTGATGTTCTTGTCCTGTTTGCTCAGCGATACATCTGATTGAAGCTTATACCTGGGTTCTGGATGAGCGAACAGAGCTAGTGATTCAAGTTTTGCAGCAACTTCTTGAAGAATGACCTCTGTTTTTGTAGAAGATACTTCTCTGTGAGGTCACTATGAGCTTGGATAAAACAGTTGCTCAAAGTCTGTGTGGAGAAATCTCTTTAAACTCCTCCTTGATGGAAGGAGAATTGGGGGCTTAGCAAAGCCTGAAAGTTGTCTGTGCAAGTATGATGGAAACGCTAGCAGGCGCGGTAGCAATTATGAATTTCAGGAGCTGCAAGCAGAACTTTCAGTGCCAGCAAACCAACCCTTACTTGCTTATGTTGTCTGTGAATGCCCATCCCTTTCCCATGCCTCTTCTATATCTGCAAAATAGCTTTGTGTGGCTACAGTTGTTGGGGTTGAGGAGTACGTGGCTTTCTTGCTGTAATCGCTTTCAAGTGTCTGAAATATGCTCCTGCTGTAACAGGATGTTTAATGTTATGAAATGCATTGAAATTAGCCAGGTGCTGATGCAAAGAGGTGCTGTCCCCAAATCCTTTGGATAGACTTGAGTGGAAGAAGGAACAAAAAATTCCCCAATGAGAGGGGAAGAGATGTCATTGTTTAGCTGTCACCCTGCCTGTAAGGGTTAGATTATGCTAAAGCTACCTTGCATTAAATTGCATTTTTCTAAATTACCAATAAAACAAATATTTATCTCAGCCTTTGTGCATCTCTCCCTGAAGTTGCAAGGCACTCACATGCCCCTGCTGTGGTTTAAGCCCAGCTGGCAAGAAAGCATCACGCGGCCACTCGCTCATTCCTCTTCTCCCCTGGGCTCAGCTCCTCTCCTGCTTATCTCTACCTCCTCCTCCTCCTGCAGCAGTGCCGGAGGACAGGGAATGGGGGTGGTGGGCAGTTCATTGTGCATTGCCTCTCCTGCTCCTTCCCCCTCAGGGGCAGGACTCCTCACTCTGCCCCTGCTCCAGCCTGGGGTCCCTCCCATGGGAGACAGTTCTTCACGAACTTCTCCAGCGTGGGTCCTTCCCACGGCCTCCAGCCCTTCAGGCACTGACTGCTCCAGCACGAGTTTCCCCATGGAGTCACGGCCATCTTGGGGGGCACCCACCTGCTCCAGCGTGGGGCCCTCCCCGGGCTGCACGTGGGCACCTGCTCCCCTGCTCCCCTCCATGGGCTGCAGGGGGACAGCCTGCCCTCTCACCAGGGGCTGCAGGGCCATCCCCTCCTCCGGCCCACCTCCTCCCTCACTGACCTCGGGGTCTGGGTAGGGGTTTCTCTCACATCCTAATCTCCTCCCCCACTGCAGTTTCCCCTTCTTAAATCTGTTATCCCAGAGGTGCTACCGCCATTGCTGATGGGCTCGGCCTTGGCGGGTCCGACTTGGAGCCAGGGAAGCTTCTGGCAGCTTCTCACAGGAGCCACCCCTGCAGGCCCCTCCCCCACTACCAAAACCCCACCACACAAACACAATACAGCCACTTATGAAAGCTTCGTATGGTATAAATAGTATGAACACCCTTTTTAAAATAAGGGGTGAACCATACTCAGTACATCAAGGAATATGGTCATCATGACCTTTACCTTCTTATGTTAAGGTATCTAATTGTGATGTGTATTGATATTAATGGTAAAGAACTTTTATCTGTAAATTTTCAGGGAAACTGTACACTTTTGAAAGGTAATCAATACAGAAAGTTAATAGTATATCATGATGTCTTCCCTGCCTCTGCAAGATTTTTTCCATAAAATCTTACTTTTATGATTCTTCCTAAACTGAAACTATAGAATCATAGACTTGTCTAGAGTGGAAAAGAGCTATAAGATCATCTAGTCAAATTTGAGTAAAACTAAATAAAAAAGTCTTCTATACCTACATATCTCATTATTCTTAGGAAATGCCTTATTTAGTACCTTTAGTTGATAATTATGGATCTTATCTGTGATGCCAGTTAATGCAGTAGTCAGATTTGAAGAGACAGGGTATGTCATCCTTGCAGGATGCTTGAGGAAGCCTGGGGAAAAGGTTACAAATAAGTATCGTCTCGATTTCTCTCATGTGAATGCTCTCATGACCGTTGACTGGTAGGCACTACCAGTACAAAAATCATTGGCTCACCCCCCCCCAAATAATCAGGTTACTTGGAATGTTGTGTGAAAAAGATTTATGTTGTATTTGGGGTGTGAGCATATTGATAGACTTTTTTTTGGAACACTTAGACTGAAACTGTTTCTAAATTTTGATGCAAAGATGTGTGGTACAGAGAAGCTTCTTTAATCACAGGAACTGACATGCTATGGAGGCTGCGTTGTGCTGGTTGTGCAGTGATAAATTTTAATCAGTTTTAAGGTTTTCCCCGAATGCTTAGAACAATAATATTTCAAAGTATTCCTGAGGCCTACTAATGAAGAAAATTGAAATAAGTTGCAGTGACATTTACCTTTGAAGAAAACTCAAACTTGATTTGAAGAGGAGCCTTAAGGCTTCTTTCCAGCCCGTCAAACTTGACCTTTCATCATAGTCTGTCTTGTTTTGAACACAGATTTTCACATATCTACATATTCATGTCAAACGAATGCTCCCCATGTCAGCTACCGCGTCAGGCATTTAGAACAGAATAGCAAACGCTTTTTGGTAGCTAGCAAGTGTTTTGCACAAGATGCAATCGCCTAATATAGAGTATAATCTCATTTTAGCATAACGCCTGTTGGGTATCATATAAATGATAAGTAATGTGCATGCTGGGATAAGTAGTTTTAAAAATAGCTTCAGGAGTAGAATAAGCAGTTTTAACTTTTATTCTTGCTATGGGCCTAAGCTATGAAAGTTTGCTTTATTTCTGTCTCTGTAAGGCTGCTTTTACAGGGCCAGATGGTAGCCTACGAAATGTGGTGTAGTTAGGGAGAAAACAGGCCCTTGTCACAAGCAGCTAGTCATGAAAATTTAAGGGCTGTATTAGTCTTGATATAAATGTGCAAATAAATCTGGAGTAACCATAGTGCTGATGGGTATAATTGTGCTGGCTCCAATATACTACCTTGTTTGCTAAACAGAGAATTAGCTAAGGGTAAAGCTACTCCTTGTCTTCAAAGAGGTGATTTTGTGCTAGCTGGAGTAAAGCAGGTGTGCTCACACTTTTAGCAGTTAAAATCTTTGTGCATCTGGTGCGGTGCCAAGTTCAGTGGTGGAAATTTACTGATTTTTTTTAATAGTTTTGCATGTGTTAGAATTTTAGCTGGCAAGACAGCACCTCTGGGCGGATAAATGGACATTTATTGCAAATGTGAGCACTTCAAGATTTAATTCAAGAGCCAAATTAACATATTGCATACAGTGGACTCGAACAGCAATAATCTGTAGTTTATATTCAATATCTACTTAAATTTTTATGGTAAACAGTTGAAAGAAGTTTGCAAGGAGGTAATGTGTTTCAGGTGGTCCTCTCCCTTGTGTTTTCTTTTGTGCTTCCATGCAAATTCTGTGCTCTGTTTCTTGAGATTTCGCTAATGCATTCAAACGTAAACACTTTTGCCCTTGCTGTGACTTAGTGTGCTGTGTGCCGTGTCCTCTGCTGCAAATCCAGAGTTTGTATTATAAGAGGCGTGTTTTCTGTCATTGGCAAGGGAAAATGGAATTGTGAATTCTTCGTACAGGTTTATTGGGGGTGCGCTCTTTCCTGATGGTTCTAGCTCAGTTGCCTTCCAACATAATTAAATGTTCTTTCTGTGCTCTTGTAAAGAGGTAGTCTATGGAAGTCCTCTGAGAAGTGAAACTACCAAAGCCCTAAGCCTCAAGTTGTCTGCCAGCCTGGTATCTGGGGGAGAAGGGTGAGCAAAGAATTAGACTTTCATCTTTCTGCTGACTTTCCTCAAACCTGAAGGGACTTAAGTTTTCTGAGACAGCTCTCCTTTGTCAAATTGAAATTGGTTGGGACTCTAAAGTTTACCTTTTCTGTCTTCTAAGGACTTGCAACAGATGTTGAGACTAAAATTTTAAGCATGCTGTTTTAGTTTTTCTTCCTCTTGGGAGATATGCTTGTTTTATTTAGGGATGTATTAGGAATGAAATAACCAGCTTCATGCTATACATGATAGTCCACTAGCTATAGGGGGAGTGGATCTTGAGTCTTAAAACAAGCAGACTTAGGTGCATGGCATCTGTGTCAGGGACTCAGAACATCAGCAGCAGCTGCTGCTGCTGCCTGACACGTATGCAGGCAGGTTATTTTCTTTAATGTCCTGAAGCCACTAGATTAATAGAGGATACTCCTATCTGCAGGGAAACCTATGAGCTTAAATGAGACAGCTTTTGAGCTGAAGAGTTACTGTATTTGATTCTCTTTTAGGATTAAGACTGAAGACAGGTGAGTACCAAAGCATGTATGGTTTGTCAGTTGTGAACTGACACCTCTATGTGAGAAATGAATCGGAAACAGGAACAGACTTGACAGAATGGGTCTCGTATGCACAATCCTACCAGGGCCTCCAAATAAATCAAGAGAGATCTCTGTAGGTAGGATATGAGAGGTCTTGGAACCTTCTAAGTTTATTTTGTTAATCTGAACTGGAGCTGAAGTAGTAGTCTTCTCTGACCTTGCATGGATTAGTTTGTAAGTACCTGGACTCATGGTCCTGGCTGGCTGGAACTGCGATGGGGATGCATCGCTCAGCATATCGCAGGTGGGGGACAAATAACAGCCCCGTTCTGTCACAACACAGCTTTGGTAATCTAACTTGTGCTACCTGAGCAGGCTTTGGGAGCCGTGCGGAGCTCTGTGTTGCTAATAGCTAGTTCAAAGCTATCTACCATACTGATTACAGGTTATTAATTCAGGGTATACCTGTATTGTTTTGTCTGCATCTGTCTGAAAAGTGATGTGTACCTTGCACATGGCTTATGCGCATATCAAATGGAAGGTTAATATATTGTGACCTGCAGAGGTGAGGAGGAGGAAGGAAATAAATGGAAATGAGAAACTGGTGCTTTACATACTTCGGGAAGGAGCACATTTTGACAGTCATAACCTATTTTGAACAGGGTATCAGTCAAGACGTCACTCATGTGGAATTGTTTGTGTGTGAGTCCATCCATGAACGAGGTGTAAGGGAGCAAGCTATGGATGTAGTCATACAAACAACTTCATAGCTGTGGAAATAAATGCAGATTCTGTGAAAATAAATGTGCTTGATATCAAAAAGGTCATGTGCTTATTTAACTGACAATATGAAAATCAACAAATTGGACAAGAAAGCATATAAAACTGGAAATCTTAACAGTGGAGGTCAGTACAAATGAAAGTATTTAAGCACTGTTGCACGAATGATCATTTCACTGACATTTTTGTTCAAGAGTTCGGAAGCTAGAAGAATTATTGATGCATACACCACCGCACTGGCTTTCCAAGAAGAAACAAGCTCTGTATAAAGACAATATAGCAACAAATTTAAAACAGCTGCACAAAAGGAGAGCTATATTAATCCTTTTTTGTTGGCAGTAAACACTTGTATAAACTGAAACACTTTTTTAACAAGTGCTAATTTTCATGACGAGGAACTGAAATGTTAAGCAATCACTTATTGCTTCCAGTATATTATAATTAAACTGGTGAGAAGTACTTGTACTCTTATTTACAGTAAAATGCATATTTTTGACTTGCATTTGTCCAGCTGGCAGTTGCTGTATCACTATAGTCCAGCATAGTCAGAATGTTATTTTTTTTAAATAACAGTAAAATCCAATAGATTGGGTGAAAAGAGATGTAGCTTAAGAGCAAATGACAATAAAAAATATCATCTGAGAGCTAATTAATATCACAGCTAAATTTGCAGTATGCTTATAAGCAGATGAAGAATCAGTTGGCAGGCTAGTTTCTTGTCCCTGCCAACGTACAACTAAAGTTACAGTAAAACTTCCATATTAGTCTTTCATCTTGCAATAAAAAATATCCTTGTAGATATTAAACTACAGTTGTGGAAAAATGCAGTGTTTCTTCTACTGGTACTTCTTTTTATTACAGTAGCATTTGAATAACATGCAAATTTAATCTCTAGGTTGTATGAGGCAGCACTTGAATTCTGTGTTTAAAATGGCTTCTAAGTGACTTAATCTCTTCCTGATGTTTTCTGTAGTTGTTGGAAGGATATAGGAATTAACAATTTAAAACAGTGATGCCCTTATTCTAGAGAATGAAGCCATTTCTGGACTAACTTCAGTGGCTATGGTATCAGTCCCCAGGAGAGGCATTTAAAGAGTGCTGGGATTGTTCTCCCTGTTTTTTCTGTAAAATAAGTCCTCCTTCTCATAGACCTGTGAAGAACTATATTCACACTATGCATCTTTATGCTCATTTCATCTCTTAAACTGGATCAAGGAATTATTTTCTTACAGGATTCACTGACAACTTTAACCTAAGAAGCCATTTTTAACAGATCACGTTACCTGCTGATGTGGGCATCTTCAAAACCTAAATGTGCAGTGGGATGGCTGGCTGAAGATTTATCCCTACAAAAAAACCCAGGAAGAGCTATAATTCTGTAGTACTACTGAATAAGGAATGTATAACTAGAGATCATGGGCCTCTTCCTTCATTTGTTTGCACCTGGTAGTCTCAAATAATTAGAATTTAAAGTGGGTATTTGCCACTGTTGCCGTGATTTGGTAAGTTTGCAGCCTGCCTGCACAGGCTGTAGTGGTACATGTGTTCATGTAAAGTGATTTATGCTGCCTGTGAGTAAATCTAAACCCAGTTTTATCATAACAGTTCTGGAGTTTTCTGTAGTCAAAACTGAATGACAACATACCCCCACATCTACTGCCAAGTTCCTCTTGATAGCTAGAACATCCCTTCACTGTACGTTTCCTGCTGCAGTGAATTTATTTAATTCTGTGTCTGTACAGTACCTCACATGCCTATGACATCACTCATGGTGTGGACTAATAAAATTAAGTAGCAATGACTAGCTACTTTAGAACGAGGCATTAGTTCTCTTTGCGTGTACTGTACCCATGGCATTGTGCAATATTTTTCCAAGAACTTATTTCTGACTTGGCTGTGATGAGCTCATGACCTAATTTTAGATTTTGTAACTTTCTATCATTAGTATAACTGCAGCTGCTGTTGTTGTTTGTGTAAATGGCAGTTTTTGAAGAAGCTTTCTTGCCACTGGATACACTGCATTCTTGGGAGGTATGTGTTTGTGTGGAAAAGCAACAGAATTCTCAAAGGTGCTTCCAGATGGCCTAACTGCATTTGCTTTGAGTAAATTTAGTAAAAAAATCCAGTTAATTCAATGACAGCAGACTTGGAGGCATTTTTTTAAATGGTTGGAATATTCAGTAGGTCAACAGGAGTGTACTGTAAAAGCCCTGAGGCAAATGACAGTGGAAGAAGGATCAATAAGTACAAAAAGTATAGTCAGGGAAATGATCAAATATTCATCATTGTATGTCCTATTTGTGGTATTCCCGAGATCTCCAAATGGGAATTTTTTTTTTAGGTAAGTGTATTTGGTGCCTACAAGCAAGCTGAGTTTGCAGAAAATGTAAATAGCGAAGTTCCCATTTGAATGCAGGTTTTTCATGCACCTGTGATTAATTACAAGTGATGATGTGATGGAAGCTCCCCATTAGTATCAGGCAACAAGAACAATAACCTGCTTTTCAGAAATGTGTGTCAAGGTTTTTTAACCTAATGATATCATGGCTGGGTTGTCTCAAAGGTAGTTGCAAATGTGGCTTGACGTGGAGGTGGATGAAGGTACAAACCTTAGCTGTGTGAAAGTCAAGTAAGAGGCAAATGGATGAACAGATTTTTTAGAAGCAATAAAAATTTAATTACCCAAAAGCAGTAGGCTTGCTTTTCCCTATTAGTTTGTTTTACTGTAGAAAATGTGTTGCTTCTCCACTGGAGTCAGGAGTGTGAATTGCTTATAGGTTCAACTTTTAGTCTAGTGAAGGGGTATTATTGTAAGAGTTTAAGCAGGAGAAAACTTGCCTGTTTTCAGTTGTCTTGCAGATATATTGCTTTAAGTCTTCATAAATGCATGAATAAAAGGGGGGGGGTGATGTGGGGTGGTGATACAGTCTGCCCTTTCTCCTGACTTGCTGTCTCCTGTATCTGTAGAAATTTTGGGCTTTTCACTTTTCTAATTTAAAAAAAAAAAAACAAAAAAAAACCAACAAAAACAAAAAAAAACCACCCCCCCAA
>JAVKLA010000053.1:22894151-22920045 GCA_034782735.1 Sagittarius serpentarius
AGGGGAAGCTTCTAGCAACTTTTAAAGAAGCTGCCCCTGTGGCCCCCCCGCTACCAAAACCTTGCCACGTAAACCCACTACAGGGAGAGAATCAGAAGAGTAAAAGTGAGAAAACTCGTGGGTTGAGACGAAGACAGTTTCATAGGTAAAGCAAAAGCCCTGTGCAAAGCAGAACAAGGAATTCATTCACTTCTTCCCATCGGCAGGCAGGTGTTCAGCCATCTCCAGGGAAGCAGGGCTCCATCATCTGTAATGGTGACTTGGGAAGAAAAACACCATCACTCCACGTGTCCCCCGCCTTCCTTCTTCTTCCCCTAGCTATTGTGGATGGTGTGACACTCTTCACTTGTAAAGAGAAGCAGCAATATGTTTATTGATATAAAACAGCAATTTAATGAAGTTTGATAGTAAATGCAACAGTGGTTTAACAAGATTCAATGGCAAGGTTCACTGGAAATTTACTGCACAGAGGACAGTGTCAGACAAAATGTCAGGGAGACCTTGCCGTTGAGTCATGAGGTTCAGAAAGGACCCCCTTGTGTTCTAAACTCCTTCCCAGAGAGGAGTCTAGGTGCGGCTGGATCCAGACTTAGTTCCAGACTTGGTCAATGGTTTATGTCTAAAGGATTACATGTGCACAATCAAACCTTGATATCGCTTGGCTAAGATTTCAAAGTTTCAGCATGCTTATTCCCAAGTCACTTACTGAGCTTCTGATGTGATAAGGATTCTCTCAGCCTCGAGGAGTAACCTTGAGAGGCATCCCTACTCAAGGGGAGATCCTGGCGTGCAGCCCACGGCTGTGCAGGAGAGCTCTACCGGCCCTGGGCTGTCCACTATTTATGGAGTAAGATAATTGACTTATCGCCATATTTACATACAGACTACAGGGGATAGTTTCATCCAAATTTGGCTTGAGTTGGACGTTGACCAGCACTGTGGTTAGGTGGGCCTATTGTTCCAATTAGCCCTTGGCTATTGTTGTCTGTCTCCACTGAATCCGCTTTGAGATGGATGCAGCCATCATGACCGGACACATCCATTACGACTGCCACTGGCGGCTATTGCTTCATCAGGATTATGGCAAATACAGGTCCGGTTGGGGCCGTATCCTCCCCCCGCCCCAACAGCTTTATATGCTAAGCGTGATGTCGTATGGTACGGAATATCCCTTTGGTCAGTTGGGGTCAGCTGTCCCAGCTGTGTCCCCTCCCAACTTCTTGTGCACCACCACCCCTCCCCGCCCCCCCCCCCCCCAGCCTACTCACTGGTGGGGTGGGGTGAGAAGCAGAGAAGGCCTTGGCTCTGTGTCAGCCCTGCTCAGCAGTGACGAAAACATCCCTGTGTTATCAGCACTGTTTTCAGCACAAATCCAAAACATTAGCCCCATGCTAGCTACTATGGAGAAAATTAACTCTATCCCAACCAAAACACCCAGGAGATGGCCAATTTTAAGAGTGGCTTTGGTGTCACCTCTTTAAATAAGAGAAAATGTGTCAAATGTGTGTATTTTTTCCTACTGTGAATAAAGGCCCTCTTCTGCTTTGTCAGAGCAGAGTGCTGTTCTTTTCGAGAAAGGTGATGTGAGTGTATGGGCCAGAGAGGTTCTTTCTATTGATGAGCAAATCCTCACTTGGCTTTATTTTGCACAAGTGATAAATTATTTGATATTATGAGATGCAATAGTAAGGTAGTAAATCTTTGCTTGTGCTTGCACTAAATACAGCAAATGGATCAGTTTTATGTGCAAATGGGGTTTATGAGGGTCAATTCTCTCTGCCATCCCCAGATGTATATGCATTTAAAATACTTTTTTACAATTTCAATAGGATTCGTTTGATTAAAAATAAGTTTATTACCTTTGAGATATTATGTTATTGTTAGTAGTGTTCTGGAAATGGTGTTCGTAGCAGTATGAGAATAAAAAAAAAATAGATATTTCCGATGGCTGCAAATAAATTCTTGTAATAAGATTTAACTTTTAACATGTAAAACTAAAACATAACTAAAGCTTTGCTGGCTTGACTTGAGCTAGATTATATTAACATAGATGTTCTATATTAATGCAAAACTCCTTAGTGCAGTGCTAAGACTGAAAATGAACTTTGAACAATCTGGTGTTAAGGTGAAATACACATCTACTCCTCACAGTATGCTGCTTCGTAGCTTTAGAAATTCACAAACAACATGCTCTTACAATTATAAACAATAAAATATATATAAAATATAAAATTCAATATTGCTCTTCAGACTTGATTTGATTTCAGGTTTAAGAAGTCACAAAATGAATATTTATCTTTTTCCAGGAAAAGAGCCTTCAACTTGAGTCTTGTGTAGGAAAATGGCAACTCTAAAGACAATTTCTCCTGTTCTTGGTAATGAAGTAGACTCTCAAGTCTTTCATGCATCACGTGAGCATCGATATTTTGATTTATTTGATTTTATGGGTAACCAAAGAGCAAAGTCAGTTAAGCTTTGTTTTATTTGCAAAACCTTTTGGGTGTGTTCATTGAAGGCTTGTCTTTATCAAAGTCCAAGATTCATGGAATACTTTGGCACACTTTTTACATCCTGAACGTTCCTGTCTGGCAGTTGTGGTTGAACCCATGTGAGTGAGACTACTGGGACAGACTTTGTCCAGCGTGAAGCTGGAGGAGTGTAATATACTGTGGGTGGCTGTACAGATTTCTTTTGGCTTTACAGTCGAAATCTATGTGTCTTGACAGCTTAATATTTGCTAGCCAGCAGACTACTGCTTCTCAAAATGCAAGCAAATATTTTGGGTGGGTAAACAACGTGTTTAGTGTAAGGCCACTGTACCCTGAAAACTTCACTGAAGAGCTCTACATAGATAGCTGCATCCAAATAATTTTGTATGGGTTTTAAGTCAAAGGCTTAAAAGTCTGTTTTATTTGTTAGGTATGCATTGAAGTGCAGTCTTTAGCATGGTAGTAATGGGAGCAGCACTGGGCAGAATCAATTCATTGCTTCATGTGCTCACTTGATAGAAAATCATGACCTAATGAAATTGCTACATTGATTCAGAACATTTGATTCTGGCCCCTCTCTTTAACTCAGATATCTGTAAAAAAAACCAACAGATCCATGTTTGTTTGTAACACTTTCCTCTGTAAAAGACATACTTTTTCCCCCCTTAGGATATGTTTTTAGGCTTGCTTACTTAGATGATGTGATGGTTTAAAAAAGTAAATTGCTGGTACCAGACAAAGACTGTTGTTAGATGCAGGTTGCTTTAGAACTTCGTCTTGTGGAATTAATAGAAAGGGAGGGAACAGTTTCAAAATCTGAGTCTGAATATAGACTGAAATTAGTGGTTCATTTTTGTGGTCTAAATATTTGAATGTACTCAAATTTGTAGATGCTCAAAATAACCCCCCTAAGATTAGGTTCTGTATCATCAAGATCATACTTACGTAATTATTTCATAAGCAAAAGAAAAAAACATTCACTTCAAAATGAGAAGTGAGTTAACATATTACCAAAGCTTCCTGAAACGCATGCCTCAGTCACTCGCAGTAAATTCATTTTATGTTTGAACATTTAATCCATCTAAATGTTTTCTGTTAACATTCCAGAAGTTAGTAAGTAATACAAAATAGGGTTTTTTTGGCTTTGTGCTGTTTTGCAATTAGTGCTATTAAAAAGAAGGGGAAGAAATGTATGTTTGTGTAACTGTTGCTGATTACCACTATTACTGTAATGATTCTGTTCACCTATGGAAGTTATCTGCTTGTGTATTGGAACCAAATGCACATCACAAGACTTCAGTTGCATGGAGTAAAGAGCATTTCCCAAAGGACCCCTTGCCTTCTGGTGGGCTTAACAGCGGCTGAATATTGTCAAAATATTGTGTGCTTGGAGATACAAAGTATAAATGCCAAAACTCGGAGTACAGATAGCTCTGTGGAAGGGCTATGAGCAAGTGGCAACTAGGATGCAAAAGGAGAACAGTGAGGTCTTCTGCCTTATGCTACTTTCTGAAGCTTACTGGGGCTGACAGGAGGCAATGGCTGTCACATTTCCCTTCTCCCACTTACTCTTCAAGTGGTATGCTCTCTCCTTGTTCGGTTGCTTCAGGGAGACTACAGGAAGGACAGGTTCCAACTTGTTTCTATCCTAATGATGTGGATTTACCATCATCATTCAAGTATATTGAGTTATAGTAACTCTGTAGTGTGAGATCTAGCTCATCCAAGGTCAGATTTTGGAGAAGTGGGAGTTAGGCCACCCTCTCTAATTTCAGAGGATGAGCAGCTAACTTCTCTTAGATTTTTCTTAGGAGTGGCAGAAAGGATAAGTCATATTGACCTCATTGTCCATGGGGCATGGAGTGTGTGTAAATCTACCAACTAACATAGTGAGGAGAAGAATTCTGGCATATATTCAACCTGTGTGTGTTCTGGCTCAAAGTGACACGTCTTTCTGACAGACTGTGAAACTGTTCCAAAGGAAAAAAAACCCCAAACACAGAACCCCAAAACAACCAGAATATTTCTTAGAAGAAAAAGGAATCTGTAGTGGTCCAGGAGGAAAGACTGGAAAGAGGATCTGAAGTGAGTCTAAAGAAGTTTCTATTTAAGCATTAAACTTGAGGAGAAATAGCTGTGTATGTAACTGGTTTTTTGCCTTAAAAAATTGTAATCCATCGTCTCTGTAATGATTTTCTTTTTTTTTTGTTTGTTTTGTTTTGTTCTGTTCTAAGAAAACGCTGCTTTAGGAAGTTTGTTTAGATACTGGGTGTCACTTTGCTTTTGGAAGTTGTAGTGACTGGGTGCAGTTGTCAGCCCTTCCAGAGGGGACAGAATAGATGCAGATCTGGAAGAGAAGTGTGGTCTGCTGTGGGGCTGTGGCTCTGCTCAGCCAGCTGTGCAGGAGAGCAGGACCATCATGCTCAGAAAAAAGACTGAGATGTGAGGTGAACAGATTCAAATGTTGCACTTGCCTTGTACTCTCGGCTCAAGTTCACTGTCAACCTGTTACATCAAGCTTGTATTGTCTGCACATTGACCTTTTGGTCTGGATTTTACTTAGGTCCAACTGGCTGCCTTAGCAATACTGCTCAGCAAAGCTAGGGGGGGGACCGGTGCGCTCTCAAGCTCCATTTCTATGGCAGTATGAAAGAAACTCACTCAGTGTTGGCTATGCACAGGTACTGTTGCAGTTCAGACAAAAAGGTTAGAAAGGACTTGGAAGTAAAAGAGTGTGTGTGTAGTAATTCAGTAACAGCGGGTTTTTTTTTTTTCTCCTAGTCTCTTAAATTCGTTCAACTTCCAAAATAATTCCTCACAGAACTTTGAGAAAATATTCATGTAACCTTTTTTAATGTGTTAATTTTTAAGGGATTTATCATCTAATATTGGAAAGTGGCAAACCCTTTTGTTTAAAAGAAACAAACCCAACCCAACAAACCTGTTATTCCTGAGTTTTAGGTTACCTGAAACAAACCCAGGTAACTTCTTGGAGTTACCTGTTGCTAACAGCAATCATACTTTTGTGTTGGGTTCTGCTGACTGAATTTTCATTCTCAGCATGAGCAGAAGGTAATGATAAAATGTTCTTCCACTTTTTTTGCTTTCAGAGATTAGAAAATGTGGATTAAATCTCTTCATGCTTTGGAACTCCTCTAGTCCCTGTTCTAGTAAAATATACAGTCACAGGCTTGAGGAAAAAGCAATAAATATGTTGCTGAGAAAGGCACAGAAAAGCCACAGGGTGCCACGTTTGAATGCTCCAATGCTACTTAAGACACTCATGTCAGTATGGAAACAGCTAAAGATAACTGTGCCTTTTCATCACTGCCACTAAATAGAGGCAGTTTTTGTGCATTGTAATCAAGTCATCAAATCTATGTATCTAGAAGAGAAGAGGACTGAAATCTGTGCTAAACCAACAAATTCTTAAGAATTGGGGTTCTTTGAAGATGCAGTTTTCTGCTTACTGTCAGGAGGATCTTTCCAGGCTTTAGAGAACATTGTGATTCTGAATATCCACATAATTTTTCTCCTTTAACTTTTGTATTTTCCTAGAAGAGGAAAGGGAAAACCAATCCAGAAGCAGAAATCTTAGTTACCTTAACGTGGTTGCTTGTTTTTCACTTTTGTCTACCTCCCTCTGGAGAACAACTTAGAGGTGTACCTTAGGGAGGGACCTGCTCAAAGGACTAAACTGGCAAGATTTTTATTATCTTCTACATGGACAGAATATCTGTTAAGGACCAGTATAGCACAGATGGCTTGATTCATTGTATAGGGGAGCAAAAATGAGCATTCTTAAAATATTTGCTTGTTTTAACACGATTTAATTATGACAGCTGCTCAAAGGTTCCTCTGAAAAAGGCAGGTCAATGAATCACCCTGAAATTCCAAATTTAAGTTTTCTATTTCTTTTTGTTATGATTGGCTTATGCTGCTTTTCTGGGCATATGTGGGCTATTCTCTTCAGTGTGAGAAGTGATTAGTATTTTAAACTACAACAGCAACCTCTCATTAAAATCATTAGGTAACTTTGAATCTACTGGCAATGCCTTAACAAGTTCTGTCTTGCCAGTTATGATTCAGTCTTTGTTATACTGCAGAAAGTTTTGAGCTGGGCAGTTTTTGTTTGTTGTTCAACTCGAGTGAACCAAGCTATTGTAAGATTGCAGGAAAAGTGCTGTAAGAAGTCTGAGACCGAGCTAATGAGATGGTGTTTTCAGCATCTACATTTCCCTTAACTGTTGTCTGATGTGCAGCTGCAGGCTGGGGTGCATAGAGTACCAGCTGTTGGATTTCTGGAGTGCGGGGGGTCACCCACTGCTCCCAGCTGTGTGCTCAAGGACCTGTTCCCAGTCCCACCTCTTCTGGGGATCATACTTATGCAGCTTTGCTCAACTACGGAGAAAATTCTAGTGTAACTGTTTTTTGGTTTGTTTTTTTTTTTTCCCCTGGCCGCCAAAATGCTTTATTGTATAAACAACCTCACTATTTGGTGTCAGGAAAGGAGTATGTAGGTTTTACGTACTTAGGATCTTATATCTTTAAAGGGGACCATCATCGCAAACTGTTGAGGAATTACCAGCATCTATCTTGTGGAAAGCAAACATGAGTTAAAATAACCAATGCTGCCTGCAAGGCACTTCTAACTTCTGTTATTTGACAGCTGTAGAGTACTTAAATATATCAACATCAATAAGAATATAATGAAAGATTAAATGAAAGCTAACTTGTAAAGAAAGCAAGCCCTATGGTCTGATTTCAGAGTGTGATAATGTTTCACATGTGCTGCTCTCTAAAGGATTATGAAAAAAGTGCTGTACATTTTCAGGAGTGTCCAAACTAAAAAGAAGAATTTGACAAGCTGTAGCCTGTTGTTTACTTAGATTGCACTCATTTGATTTCTTTATGGGCCAAAATGGTCCTTTGATTTACCTGTCAGTTACAGAATCATAGAATAATTTAGCTTGGAAAGGAGCTGTGGAGGTTGCTTTGAACCTCATTCAAACAGGAGGATGGAGATGCTCAAAAGTCACCTGGACAATCTGGGGTTTGTCCAGCTGAATTCTGAGTATTTCCAGGAACAGAGATTACAGAGCCTCTCCGGGCAACCTGTCCCAGTACTTGACCACTGCCATGGTGAAGTTTCTATATCTAAACAGAATTTCCCTTGTTGTAACTTGCCTGTTGCTGTGCACTCTGCAGAAGAGTACAGATCCATCTTCTGTATACCTTCCCATTAGGTAATTGTAATCTAATTGCATCGTAAAAATAAATAAATAAAGCAACTTCTATAAAGCAGCGTAAGAGGAAAAAGAAAACCATACAAAGCAGAACGTTTACACTTAACACAAGACAGAGCTAAGGCAAACAGTATCTTAGGTTTTGGAACAGCCATACTTGAGCATGACCAAACTGATTTTGCAACTAAAGGTATGTGTTGGTTCTACTGCTACATTTATCTGCAGGTAGGGGAAGAAAAAAAATTTAAAAGACTGATATCCACTAGCTTAACCTGGACACAACTAAATAAATACTTATGTTCACAGAAGATAGAACAGTCTCTAAGTCTTATTTATGGAAGAATGTACAAGTATTTCTTAATGTTTGGTACCGGCCCTAGCAAACTTAATTTTAGAATGTACTTAAGCATTTTTCACCAGCAGTAAGGTTCATATGCTGTATGGTGTAGGACTGTGGTGTTGCAGTGATGTGGAGCTAAAGTAGGGATTTTGCCTATTATTAGCTGTGAACACTTGGAAAATTGACTGTAATGTTCAAAATGGGGAAATAAAGGCTTTTAGCTTTCTTTGAAAATACAGGGTTCTATTGCTTCTCAGAAGTCTGTGAGAGATATAAAGAAGGAAGTATAGAATGTTTGAAATATTACAGCCATAAGTGTAATGATAAATCTATTTCAATACTGTGAACTCTATTCTAATACTCTTCCAGTTTGCACTTTGAATAACCTCATCTCACAGAACAGATACTGTATGTCAAGCCAGATTTTATCATAATTTGGAGCCCTCAGGACTTCTGTGACTTCAGCTCCTACAATCTTTCTCTTCTTTTTTCTTTACTTGAATTCTTGATTCATGTTATGATCACTCCTATATTTATTACAGGTTGAATAGTTTGATCAAGTTACATTCAGTAATGTACAGTATTTCTCTTGCACTTTTCTTAAGCCAAACTCACCTTGAGATTTACTGTGTTTATGAGTAGATGCTTTTTAAAAGATATTTCTTGGTTTTAGTCTCATTTATTAAAATGTGTTCATTGTTCTATAAGAAATATAAAGAACACCACGGTTTCTTATGTTGTATAAAACATTTTACATTGACTTTTGTGACAGATTCCTCTGGCTGCTCTCTGAATTGAGACTTTTTTCACAATTACTTTGTAAACTGCAAACAAAAATGTTGCTGAGAGCTGAGACTTCCTTAGGAGTTATCTGGATCACCAGTTTTGCCTTGCAGGCGTTTCTCTTTGATTTGGGGCAGTGACATTGAAAGTCTTTGCTATGATAGGCTGCCTCTTTAAACAATGTCATGTGTAAAATATGAGTAAATAAGCATCCAGAATACATGAACCTATTCTAGGTAAAACTTTTTGAACAAGTCTGTTATTGGCATCAGCACTGGAACTTGCAACACTGAACTATGGACCTCTTGGGCTAGAATCACTTGGACCTTACTGTGTGTCAGCACGTGACTGGGTTCTTCCCACCCTTGTCCCCATGTACTTGAGACTTCATGCTGACATTGGTATGAAACATGAGCCGAGATGTAATACGAGGGTTCTGTAAAGGCTGTTTTGCATTCTGAAAGCAAAAGCCTTTTGTGTCTGAAAAACCAGAAACTATGAGCTTTCTAGACAGAGCATAAGAATAAGGCGAGGAATGGGAGGGGAAGTACTGCAAATGAAAGAAAGAAAAATAGTTTCTTCTGAACCTAAAAGTTTCTGATGGAGCTACCACAGATTGAAAATGAAGAGTAGCTCACAGGAGTGGAACGGTAAAATATAAAAATTAATTCTTGGAACATTCATAGCTATGACCATGAATAAATGGCAATTAATAAGGATACTGTGAAGCATCTGACATAAAGGTCAGGCTGACATATGCTATAATCAGTATATCAGTAATTGTATTGCATTTTCCAATTTCTGTAGCAAGATGACAGGATTGTGAAAATAAGGGCTTTTTTAAGTTCATTGGAATATGCTAATATTGTTTAAAGTCAAAAATGCTATGGAAAATAATGAGACCAAGTACTGATTACAGAACATGGAGGGAGATGGAGAAAGATGCATTCCTTGAGGTTGCAAACTTCATAAAGACATGTATAGAAATACATTAGTTCAGGAGATGAGTGCAATCTAGCTACAAAAATATGCTAGCACGCTAGAGACATTTACTGTTCGCAATGAAGTCAGTGCACATTCTGCCATGTGTGCACTTCTGCAGCTCATAATTTCTCTCCTGCATAGGATATATAGGTTTACATAAACAAGGGAGCAAGTCTTGGATACACTCTTTACCAAACTCATGCAGTATAAAGTGAATTGCTAGCATGGGGATAGCTGTGAAATTGGAGCAGACAACAGAAGTTCCCCAGTAGGAAAAACCATGTCATTAGTACTCTGCAAACCTTTTCAACGTGATGCACAAGGTAATAGAGAAGCTGTATTGGTAAAGTTGATGCCAGGTGCTCTTGCTGCAATGGTAAAAGGCCAATAAGAAGGTTTATGAAGTCCTGGTTGTAACTCATTTACACATAATGAAGCTGAAGCGAATACAATTTTTCCTTTTGAACATGAGCCCAATACATTGCTCTAACAGATCAAAGCCATTTGAGTTTACACTGTAGGGATAATCCTTCTGATACAGGAGATCCACTGTGACGTCAGGCAGCATTTGTTTGTGTGATGTGAGCTGTGGCAGTAGTTGTCTGACAACTTCTTGGTTTTTGCTTTTTCTCATATTCCAGCAGTTACAGGATGTGACTGTAGGCATGTGATACAGATTTTGCTGTCTCTGTTGCCAAGAGCAATGTTATACAGTGCCTTTGCATGAACGTGCAGTCTGTAACATCAGCAATGTTACCATGGCATGCCACTGCTGCTGAGTGCTGTCCTCCAGTGTGTGCGTAAGCTAATGGCCTAAAGCCTTGCAGAGAAGGATAAACAAAATGGGATTGATTTTATTAATAAATTTGAATAATTCAAATGTCGGCTCCTGTGGAAGCCTGGTCCATCTTTATTAGTGAACTCACCTCAAGATCAAATTACCTTGGCTAGAGAGGTGTCCGCTAGCAGTTCATGCTCGAGCTCCCCACACCAGAGCCAAGGGCAACCAAATCATCTCGCATGGCTCAGGCAGCATACAGTAATTTCTTAGCCCATGGAAAAGGTCATGCATCCTGGTCCCCTCCAAAGACACTGATAACCAGTGTTCTACCCAGTTAATGCTGCTTTCTCTGTCCAAGCCTGCCACCCTGCATATAACTATAGGCTCTAAGGAATAATGATGGAAAAGGGGCTGTAGCTCTACCTTCCTTGGTCTCTTCCCCAACAGGGCTGAAGTCAAAGTACCCGAGGAGCTGTAGAGACTCTCTTCTTTAGGGTTAAGTTGCCTGGCTTTGATCACAGTAACAAATTTGTTGTTCTAGTGCTGTAGGTTCCAAATGACAATGTTTTTTCATTTAACATTACTGCATGCTGGGAGGAGGAAGAAGATCGGGTCACTTTGACTCCGCTGCCTGCTGCTTTCAGGTCCTGTTAAGAGCCAGTCACCTCATGGAAAACTCCATGCTGAGTCTTTAAAATAAATAGCAACCAGCTGCTTGCACTTGTTTAATTAAAAAAAACATAAAAAATGCCTGTTCACTGTAAATTCATGTGAGCAGGAATGTGCAAACTTTTCAAAATGAATTGTTGACATTCCTGCTCTCTTATTTATACCAGTATGGTGATCCTAGTCATGGAGCTGTACTGTCTCTCTCTGCAGATAATTTATTCTAGTAGAAAATCTCATTAGGATTATGGCCATTTCCCATGATTTTCAGAGGTGTCTCGGGCCTGGTCAGGAAATGGGTCAATAGGTGAATGAATCATTCTGACACTTTTCCTGGCATTTCTTTTTTGCAGGTGTCTTGTAGCCTCACCACACTACTGAGGGGGTTATGAGGTGGGCAGCTTACACATGGTAGATAATGTCTTTTTGATGATAAAAGACCAACCTGGAAAATATGCTTTGCATATCTCCATAGGAAATGGTATGTCTTGCTCAAATGCTTGGATGTACCTAAATGGACTATGTAGTTACGAAATGAAGCCAAATCCCATCTTGTATCAGTTTTGATTTAGAATAGCTCTGTTACTTCTGAGTTTTCCTGTGAAAATTAGGTTAGATGTGTGCATTGAATCCATGTGTTCTTCGTGAAGACCTCTTAAAAGTGATCCAACGGCTGCAGAAAACTGAAATGCTTTCCTTTTGTATTGATTCTGCTCACAGGTGTAGTATCAACTTAATAGCTGCTATGAGATACCTATGATTTCTGAGCATAAACCAATGTTTTAGGTGCATTGTAAGACCCTGTTCAAATGACAGTTTTGAAAATGAAGGAAAACATTCAGAAGCGATTTTTTGTAAGGAAAGGTGATATGCAATGCTGTTGATTTTCAGTCCTGTTGTTACACTTGTTTTCATTGCACAACTTTGTGATACATGAGAACAATTCCTTTAAACAAGGTCTCAGCAGCATTTCTGAGCTAAAAGCCAGGGGTACTGAACTAATAGCATTTATCTTTAGTCAGGATCTAAGAGAAATATACCCAAAGTAACTTTTCTGAAGTCAGCATGTGATTAAAAAATTTGTGGAATCCTTTCTTTGGAACATATTCTTTGGTCTGTATCAAATTCCAATGGGCTGTCCATCCAGGAAGAAGGAGTAGTCGTGTGCTCATGGGGCAGCCCCTTCTGTACTGTCTAGAGAGCTTGTGGGACTGAGGTAATTCACACTAATTATTCTTGCTGAGGTTAAACAGGAAAGTAGTTTCTAATTAGTTTTAATTAAGAAATTCATAGAGAAGTCATAGAGAGATCTTCCAGAAACAGTGGATTTAACTACTGGATTTTAGTTGTAATACATTACAAGGCTTCCTATTTTAAAATTGGTTCTAAGTTGTCACTTGAGTAACACTTCAGACTTGCTTCTCTGAAGTGCTGTAGTGACAGCAGGCGCTGAATTTGTTGCAGCAAGGAAATCTGTTCTGAGTTGCTATATCAGGTTTGCTCTCGGCGTTGGTTGTGGGAGTAGGCTGTGTGCATTTACAATGCAAATGAAAAGGACTTCTTTCACTTTGCTCTTAGACGTAAGCAGTTTTCACATTGGAAGACTGAAAAAACATAAAAGTCTATACATTGTAGTCCAGTGGTGTATCTTACTTCTCACTGATCAGCTCATTGTTTACTGAAGTATTTTATTCCTATACAAAATTAAACATATAGTTACTTAGTCTAAACCCACTGTCTACCCCTTATTGAAAGAACATTTGCTTTTTTCTGATAAGCTTTCTGGAACTTTCATGGGTCTGATTTTTAAAAAGCATCTACCTCTGCAGTTGGGAACCTAATTTGATTTGTCTCTTGTATTATTTCTTATTGATTATGCAATAGGTGTTTGACTTTAAAAAAAAAAGTTTACTAATTATACAGTGCAAAAATGGAGCAGAAAAACGTAGACATGATTGACTTGTAATGCACCATTGTATCTCCCTGATCCCAACAGAAGTGGGGAATTGTCTTTGGTTTTGAGAACTTTCAGTACCAATGGTGGGAATGAGCTCTATAACAATTTAACAGTTTTGAGACAGAATAAGCAGCATGACAGAAGCAGTATGTCTTCTAGAGAGATTTATAGATTGGCAAAGTAGTGACTGCACAGAAGAGGTGAGAATTGCATCATTCACAGAGGACATGAGGATGGAGCAGTGATTTTATGAGAGGCTGACTACAAGGAGAAACTCTAGCAGAATGGAAATAGGAGCATATCTGTAGCTAAATTTTTCCCTTTAGATCTTGAGCACCCTCTCAGCTAAATATTGGGGTTGAAGAAATGTGACTTCTATTTAAGATTCACCAAAAATAGGTCTCAGGAGGAATTTGAATGAGAATGCGTGTGTGTGGGAGTGGGGTGGCATATTGGAGTGAGAAGGCTTTTTCTTTGCAGAGTGGGCAGCACGGAGGAAGTGTGAAAAAGTAGCAGGAGAAGGAGACAAACAGGCATTTCTGACTAAGCTGTTGTGACAGGAGGCAAGGTCCAAGAAATAATTTAGGATGGTAAGCCTTTAAGACCAGACCTGATCCAATACAGTGCAGTGGAGGAAAGTACTGTAGAGGTTTGAAGGAAGGATGTGATTTGAACAGGTGTTTATTAGAGTTACCAGAAAGCAGTGTTAGAAGTACTGAGATGAAGTTGTAATGTTTAAAGTATGGATGTGCGCTAAAAGCCATTGGACAAAGAAAAGTGTTAGATATCCATTATGCTGGTAAAAGTTTAGTGAATGAGATCTGAGCGAAAGCGCAAGGCTTTGTTGTGCTGCAAGAGTAAATAATAGGGAAAATAGAGGGTTTGCCAAAAGGAATGAAAAAATGCAGAATGAGCTGATGTGAGAGGAACAAGAGGTCTGTTTTGTCCATACTAAGCTTTAGCTCGCTGTCACTTATTCAAGATGTATGCTAGCTGACAAAGGAGAGAGTAGATGAACTAATAGGTGTGAAAGCATCAAAAATCTGAGGAGTCAAGCAGATGGGAGACTGTCAAAGGAGAACACAAGAGGTGAGAAACAGCAGATTTGCAAGTTCTTAGGACAGACATATGGCAAAAAGTGAATCTCAAATATTTTGCTGCCCAGCAGCCATTGTCACCTACCTCTTTTAATATCTCAGTTCAGTCTGTTCTTTCCTTGCCTTATGTTGTATGTGGTATTGTGAATCCCTTATTCCCACATAGAGGAAAGACTGAATCTATCTTGTGTTGTATTAAGATAGATACTGTGCTTTACATACAGTTTATTTAGAATAATTCAAAGCTAAACTCCTATAGTTGTTGAAACACTGAAAACCTGAAAAATGTTCTTTGATGTATTATAAAATCCGTAGGTAACTTCAGGCCTCATATGCTTATATTTCTCTATGGCAATGGAAAATTCTCCTCCAAGTTAGTTTTTGCCAGGTTAGTACTTTCTTTTCGCGGAGAGGAATATAGACACCTTTGATCCACTGGAGTTGCACAGAGGTCCTATTTAGAGGTCTAGTTCTTCCTACGGCATCTGTGCCAGAACTGCACTGTCTGGGCTTCTTGTGGAGCCTGTGACCCGGCGCACGGGGATATGTACAGGCTGTTAGTGACCCTGTTGGTATTTAACTGTGGATTCTTCTTTCTAAGGGGATCAGCTTAAGCTAGGGGCAAGAATGTGAGTACCATTGATATCTGGACCTTCCCTTTCTGCACTTGAAGGATGCTGTCTGTCAGGAGAGGGCTTTGTATCAGAAATATCAGCCAAGTGATTTGCCTCAGTTTCAGACTTTCAAGCAGCTCAGAAGTACCTCTAAAGCCCGGAATAGAGGATGATACAAAAGGGCTATTTAACACAGCCCTGTATGAGATCAGTGGTTACACAGTACTTGCTTAAAGCAAATCTGGCTCGGGCTTGCCCAGAAGATCTAGCTTCAATATCAATAAAAACTGAAGGTTTCCTGGAAGAAAAATCATAGGTGAAGATGGAAGAACCTGAACACACTGCAACCGAGGCAACTCTTAATTCAGGCCACTCTGTTATTGTTTCCTTTTTTGTTATACCTAATACCCGTGTTTCACAATTCAGGTTTTACATATGCTTTTCCCTTTCTTTGAAGATCTTTGAAAACAAAAAAGTTAAGAAAAGCCTACCTTTCTAACTGTTTTCTTGTCAGGCATTTCTGCCATTTAATTTGAATACAAAAAGCTGTATGTTTATCTCATTTTCTTTGTTGACGTAAAGCTGATGCAATTTTAAAAATGATTTAAATGGAAACGGATTGAAGGCAGTCAAATAAACTTGGAAAACATATCTATCTCTGGTTCCTGGGAAAACAACAAGCCTACCAAAGGCTTTTAGCAACCCTTAAGAGGCGCCTGTTATAAGATTATGTACTGTAATATTCTGTTAAAGAAACATTTTAAAATAGTGTTAGGAAACCATTAAATCTTATGAGACAGTTTCATTTGGACTTTTGTGTATATGGTTTTTTTAAGTGAACTTAGAGACTGACAAAAAGTTTGCAAGGCAGTGCAAAGAGTTGATGCTACCCTGATAATCTTATACCACAGGGACACTTGAAATCAGATGGGGACCAGGAAAGGCCTGTTACTGTGTGAATGTATGAATGATGGCCATAACAATCCCCGCAGCTGTTGAATTCTTGGACACTGGATGGTTAGCAGTGATGAATCTGTGCCTTGTGCTTTATATTCCTCTGAAACCAATGAAAATTGGACATCCTCAGTAACAGCTTCGTACACATACTTCACTTGGGTATGTGCGTGTGTATATATGTATCTACACTCCCCCCCCGCCCCCATCTTATTTGTAAGAGTTACTGATGGAAAAGAGAAATCTGAAGTATCTGTTCTGCCTGAGTCTGGCAACAAGATGCTTTGTCAAATGGCATCTGAGAGAGTGCTGTGGTACAGACACATCAGCTTTGAATTCAATAGAGATCACTGGCGTGCTTCAGAAAAGCCACTCAAGAGATGGTAAATCAAAACTTTTTTCCCCTAACAAGGTGGGATGGCTTTAAATCTCTGACCTGAATGTTAAAAAACCCACATTTGTCAGTTATTCACTCTGAATTAATATTTCATAATAGCACAGTTTGCATTTCTGGGCAGAACTTGTATGAGCTCTGAGGTGACCAACACACAAAACAGCTCCTGAAGTTTGCCTGGGCTATGATCAGAATAAACTAATTAGTTGCAATATTTCTCATGCATCTTAATTTTTTTGGTACTTTCTTTTTGTGCTTGTTCCCATGGTTTTGGTGCACCACTTAGAAGACAGTTAAAAAAGGTTTTTTTTGCAAACAATAGAAACAGATAAATCTTCACGGAGATTTGAAGTACCTATTGTAAATACCTAGCATCAGACAGGAGGGAGACTATCCTCCTTCTACCTGCTTGATGGAAGTCCTTCTTCTTACGCCTGATTTGAATTTGTTTTTCACACGATTACTGCTTACCGTAACCAATAGATTGTTTATATAATCACCACTGTGGATTATAGAGGGCTAGTGTTTTTCATTTGTGTTTAAGTGCTTGTATGAAAAGCAACGGTTTGGGAAGTTAGGTATATGTTTCCCACTCTTTTAATAATCCACTGTTATTGTGTTATGAAAAGGCAATGGGAAATCTGAGCAGAGTGTTAGGCTAATTGTGGGAGACAACACCTGGATGCTGTAGGACAGCTATGAACAGGAGACACGACCTTGTTACAGATCCTGTGTACTTTACTTTCTTCTCTTTGAGACTTGACCCTATACAGCCCTGGTACAATATAATATGTGGTTAAAAGCCGGAGGCTGTTAATCAGTTCTACTTAACGCTGCTAGACAGATACTGATTCATGCCAAAACGCTGTGTTATACATATATGTGTTTTGTCCCTTCTTCAGCCACAGACCAAATGGTCTAATCTTGGAATAAAGACTGAATACCACTTGCAGGGTGATACCTATGATAAGTGGCCCTAGTTTTAACTTTTTTTCCCCAAATATTTTGCATACAACTTTTATTCAACTGAATATTTATTATTTTATTCTGTAGAACAGAAGTGCTATTTGGCACCCCTGAAAGTTCAAACTGGGACCTGTACTTTTCAGAGTAAGGGGTCCCAACTTTTTCCTTGGGCAGAAAATAGTTCCACATAGTACTTAGGTTTCCTTAGACCTACGTATTTTTTTCTGAAATATCGAATCATGAATGTCTGGGCAGAAAATCAAGCACCTGGCTGTGATAGATGCTTAATTTATCTACATTTCTTAAAAAAATGATATCCTGGAATGAAGGTAAAACTTGGAGAATCAGAAGTTTTTCCTGTCTGAAACACCAGCTTTCTCAGGCACGGCAGAACAGCTGTTGAGAGACGCTGCTGGAGGTGCTGAGTGGGCTGTGGTGCCATGCAGTGACCTATAAGAAGGGAAACATATTGTGAATAAAAATAAACATAAATGTCAATGCTGATGAATAGAATTAAGGTTTGTTTGCAGACCACATGGGAATGTTTATATAAACATATTTTTATATATATAAAAAAAATACGTGCGCATGGAGAGGCATATTCAGTGCAGAAAGGAGTGTGAAGAGTTGTATGAGTAAGCATGAAGAATTGTACAAAGATCTTGATGATTCAGTTACTAAAAAGGAGACGTAATTAAGTAGTATAAAGTGTTTAGATTATTCAGTTAAAGGAAGAAGTCATAGAATCATAGGATGGTCTGGTTGGAAGGCACCTTCAAAGATCATCTAGTCCAACCCCCCTGCCATGGACAGGGACATCTTTCACCAGGTCAGGTTGCTCAAAGCCCCGTCCAACCTGATCTTGAGTACCTTCCAGGGATGGGGAATCTACAGCTACTCTGGGCAGCTTGTTCCAGTGTCTCACCACCCTCACAGGGAAGAACTTCCTTACATCTAATCTAAATCTACCCTCTTTTAGTTTAAAACAGTTACCCGTTGTCCTGTCTCTACAGACCCTGGTAAGAAGTCTCTCCTCAACTTCCTGTAAGCCCCCTTTAATTATTGAAGGGCTGCAAGAAGGTTTCACCAGAGCCTTTTCTTCTCCAGGCTGAACAACTCCAACTCTCAGCCATTCTTCATAGGAGAGGTGTTCCAGCCATCTGACCATTTTTGTGGCCGCCTTCTGGACTCACTGCAACAGGTCCATGTCTTTCTTGTACTGGGGATCCCAGAGCTGAATGCAGTGCTCCAGGTGGGGTCTCGTGAGAGTGGAGGTGGACAATCACCTCCTTTGACCTGCTGGCCATGCTTCTTTTTATGCAGCCCAGGATACAGTTGGCTTTCTGGGCTCTAAGCGCACGTTGCCAGCTCATGTCCAATTTTTCATCCACTAGTATCCCCAAGCCCTTCTCCACAGGGCTGCTCTCAATCCATTCATCGCCCAGTCTGTACTTAGGCTGGCGATTGCCCTAAAGCAGATGCAGGACCTTGCACTTGGCCTGTTGATCTTCATGAGTTTTTCACATGGGCCCACTTCTCCAGCCGGTCAGGGTCCCTCTGTATGGCAATCCCTTCTCTCAAGCACATTAACTGCACCACTCAGCTTGGTGTCATCCACAAACTTGCTGAGGATGCACTCAATCGAACGATGTTACTGATGAAGATAGTAAATAGTATTGGTCCTGATACAGACCCCCAAAGACACTGATTGTAACGGATCTCCATTTGGATGTTGAGCCGATGACCGCAGCTCTCTGGATGTGGCCGTACAGCCAGTTCTTTACCCATCAAATAGTCCATCTGTCAAAACCATATATCTCCAATTTAGAGACAAGGATGTTGTGTGGGACAGTGTCAAAAGCTTTACAAAAGTCAAGGCAGATGACATATGATATCAGTTGCTCTTCCCTTTTCCACCAATGCAGTCACTCCAGTAGCTGGTGTGAAGTCCTTTGTTGCTAACCAGCAACTCATTAGTTGGAAATAATAACCTGAGGTAGTAGCCAGGACTGTAGGTGTTAATATACATGAGTAAACCCAAAAGACATTCTAAATTTTAGCAGGCCATCTTTGATATAAATAATGCTAAGAGAAGGAAGTTTGTAAATTGATATTTCAACTAAAAATTATGCTCTATAAAGTTTTACAGTGGCTACTTTTTGTTATTGAGGAACTAGCAAAAGCTATTTGCCTTGCAGGTTCCCTACCTTATAAGCACAGAACTTAACAGAGTAATTTCAAATCCCAAATATTGATCATATTTTCATCTGCTGGAAACTGGCATGGCTCTGCATTCAGTGGAGTGATGTTCATTTAAAACAGTAAAAAATTTTAGCCTTTAGTCTGCAATGACCTTTAGCACATCTGCTTCATTGTGCTTTTGGGACAGAGGCCTTTATTTGCAGTCACAGGCTGTAACCAAGAGAATGAATGGAATAATAGTGCTTTATTTATACTTAGTTATTTTTCCTAGTATTTTTTCCATGAAATAGCTCATCTGTGGAGACCCAGAAAGCAGTGAAAAGTACTGAAATTTGGTTTTCACTCTTGAATGAAGTAAGTGAAACATGCAAAGCTTTGGCAGCAGTTTAAATCAGTTTCCAGAGGTGGTGAGGATCGATTGCTTGAGTATGTTGCTCTTTATACTACAGCTTATTTTCAGTTTCAGTGTGCAACAAAACCAAATATAGTACTTGATGGAAAATTTCTAATTAATTGAATTTTTTTGCTAAAATGTTTTTTGAAATAGATAGGAAAGACTGGTTGTGCAAACTGGTAAAAGTGACTTGAAATCATAGCCAAGTCTGCCTGGGATTATACCTTTAAGCCTTAATATTTTCCAAGCTCTCATCTCATCATGTGTTTTCATTTGAATTATTGAAAGAAAGAAGGTTTTCATAATATGAACCTTTTTAAAAAAAAATTAGTTATTTCTTGCTGAAATGATAGCCTATTCAATCTCTTTGGACTCTGTTTTAGAAAAGCATTGTGTTTAGAGGCACTAACAGGTGCTCTTAAAGTATGGTCGTGTTTCTTCCTGACTCCTCTGTGAAGTTTGCTTTGTCTACATCTGGAAAGAGGAATTACTGAAAATAAAATGGAAAATAACCTTAAGTGGCAAATTTATACTCATTATTCTGAATACATATTAATTATTCTGTGATACATGATCTAAATCCTGACCTCTGCTGAGGCTCTACTAAAAGGGGAAAGAGAGCTGATAAAAAAAAGAGGCCATACAAAAATGGGAGAGTGCATTCTAAAAAGCAAATGGATGTCTGGATCATTTTATCATTCTGTAGCCTGATGTGTAGATGTCTTAATTTTAGCAATGCAGGTACATTAATCATTCATTACATACGTTTGATCTGGATAAAAACAATGTTATAAAGGAGGAAAAATTGCATGTGGAAATGTACCAGCTATCCTGACAGTGTGCATTCCAGTAACAGAACTTCTTTAAACTTATTAATATCTGCAGTTCAAATCTTTCTTATTACTTAAATTTTTGGATGCAAAAAAGTATTAAAATAAAATTCATAATATATTCACTTATTGTTTAGCACATACTGATTCTTATTTCCTGTGTTGCTGCAAATCGCATTTCACACTTGTGGCCATAGAAACTCTTGTAGCTTATTTTTACAAAACTAATCAATTTACAAAGTTCAGTCAATGTTCCATCAGGAATTTGGTCCCTACTAGAGAAGTATCTTCTTTTGCTGCAACATGAAAAGAACAGTGCTACTGACACCTGAATTTTGACTTCTGCAAACATTTCTTTACCCTTTTATTGCAGACCACCTGCACTTCACTGGGAGGGGAATTAGAAAAGATGCTACCTATGTATAACCCTACATCACTGCAGAAACAGTGCTTTACAATGCTTTAAAAAAAGGTGTCAAGAAGAAAAGATATCTTGGAACAGTTTACAAAAAGCACATAAAACCAAATGGTAGGACGACTATTTTTTTCTCCCCCAGAAAGATTAATTTATGATGGAAACTGTGAGGCTTATGAGGACACCAGAGCCTTTTGCTTTTACATTAGGCAGGAAAGAAAAGTGGCTCTCACACAAAGGAGCAATAAGAAATGAAAAGAAGAAATAGCAAATTAAATCAACAGGGATTAGATCTCAGTAATTTCTTCCACTCTTATTACCAGCTGCAGTTATCTTGAGAATTTTTAGTCTCATAGCTATGCTAATTCTTCATCTATAAAAATGTACTGTTCTTAAAAGTACTCAGTTCCTTTCCAGTATAATGTAAGGCTTACTTTTATATATGTGTATATGTACATGTAAAAACTGAGATACATACAACACCTTTTGTACGAGTCTGAAAACAAATTACTGGGGTGGCTCTTATTTTGGTGAGGGAGCCAATCCACCACAAACAGTGCTTTTGAACCTTCGCTAAAGTTCTTTTTTCCATCTTATGGCACGATGCTGTGGAAATAACTTGTAACAAGAGGCGACATAATAGAGGCTATACATTACAAAGATAACACGTAAAAGCAGTAAAACCTGAAAGCAAGCTCCATATATGTACATACAGATGCGTGTATATGAATGTAGTTACTATTAATTGTGTTAGAGTTCTCATGCACCCATGTGCCATTGCTGGCTACCTCCAAGCTCAGAGACAGGTAAATAACAGCTTGGTTTGAATGTGAAAAGAGGTACACGGAAGAAAATTACAGAGCTCTTTGCAATGTAATGGGCGATTTTCTGTTTTTCAGTGAATGAAATAGTCTTGTCCTGTTAGTATTATCTTAATAATGAATAATCTATATTTTTCTTGTTTTGTACAGTAATGTTTGCTTAAATTTCTTGTATGTGCGTGAAAAATTTTGTGCTGAAAACACCACCAGCTTAAAAAATCAGAGCTGCTACTGACTCAGTTCTTGGATACTGTGGAGTGGCTTGTCCATGCTAAGCCTCCGGTTAAGGCTGAGAGAGGAAGCGCAGTTGAGGCCGCAGCAACGAGAGCAGTTGAGATTGGAAAGGGACTGCTGAAGCAAGCTGATGGCTGCAGAAAGAATCCATCCCTGAGGAAATTTTTGGGTTGGGAAGGGTTGGGTTTCCTTCTCCAGCCTAACTGCGAGAAACAAAACCCCCGGAGCAGCAGTTGTAGGGGAGCTGGAAAGCAGTTTCCTAAGTGAACTGAGGGCTGGCGCTGGAATTTTCCTTTGGCTGTGAGTAGTGGCGACCCGGGATTATTCCTCAGTCGAGGGTTGGGGTTGAGAGGGGGGAAAACAAGTAAGATTTGGAGCTGGGCTGGAAAATGGCTTGTCATGGGTTAGGCAGAGTAAACTTACAGCGGATCTAGGTACTGGGGTTTATCTAAGAGCAGCTGAGATGAGAGCTTTTACCCTGCTTGACTAGCTCTCACATGAGCTCGCTTGCTTGCACACAGTACTACGTTTCCTAGGTCTTGCCTTCCCTTCCTGGCAAAGAGATCCCTGCTGGTCCGGGGAGGCTGGGTCGGTAGTTGTGGTTCCTGCTGTGTGGCTGCTCACAGTTATGCCTTTACGGTCTCTGGCATTACTGACCAAGGTCCCTGGGCACCCCTGGCATTTGTCTCCATGTACACTTAATCTCCAGGTTTTTCCCCAGCATGGATCATTTTCTTTGTACCTCCTAGCTCTCCTCTTGTTTTCTAGACAATCTTTCTTTGGGAACCCTTCCTTTTTGCATCAGCTCTTCTTCATAGAACCTCAGGTCCCTGGTTTTCCCTATCTAAGCAGTCTATATGCAGAAGCACAATGCATGATCAGTTTTCTAATCTGTGGTTATGTCTCATCTCTTTTTTTATGCATTGGAGAATTTGGGATGTGCTGCCTTTGTTTAGATGTTACCAAATATGCAGTCGGCCCATACTGGTTGCAAATAGGCTTCGGCTTGAGAGTTCAGAAGTTGTGTTTTGGATGTTCACCCCTGCCTTACACCCTCCCCCAATTAAGTGCGTCTGTATTTGCATTCACAGCTTAAGCTACCTGTTGCCTATGACAGGCAACTAGAGTTCTTCCCTGGAGAAAATTGAGTCTCGCGATGGAGTGTGAGTTCAAAACTGCCTGCTCCGTTTTGATTTGAGACAAGGGCTGAAGGTCCAGTACTATAGCTGAAATAGAGATAGTATATGATTCGCTTATTTTGAGTATGAAAATATCCACTGGTCTTTAGTCAAGGGAACAAGACTTGTGGCAGACCATTACTCGTTCACGTTGTAATTCTCTTTCTAAATTGTAGGTACAGGACCTTGTTTTAGTGCTGTTTTCAACAGTATTAAGTTTACTCTGGTTTCTCAAGTCCACAAAACTGTTGTCTAGATTAAGCTATTTTTGCATCTCTTTGAAGGTAAAAAGATATTTTTCAGATAAATATGCAATAAATTGCAAGTCGGGTGAGCTTGTTAATTTTTAGCAGAATGTTTCATCTTGTGAGGCATCAGCTGTACTGCAGGTGAATGTAGAAGTCTGGCTGCAGTTAAAATGAGTTCAAGCAGAGCCAGTGACGTTTTTACTTTGAAGACGCTTTTTGCTAGTAGAAAGCACCTTAAATTTTTTTTTCTTAATATATCAGGTTTTCCTTTTAAACAGCTTGAGGTTGATACTCAACAGCTCTGAATTTCCAGGTAATTAGCATAACTCTCTCAGCAGGAAGGTTGCCCTTCCTGACAAAGATGTCACTGTCAGTGATATTTTTTCTTTGACTGATATCCGCTACAACTGCTGTGGTTTTATTCTGACAGGTCAAACAGGTGGATATCAAACAAAAGCTCTGTCTCCCAAGGTGGTATCAGATGTGATTCTAGGAGCAAGTAAAATTGCTAGCATTTCCTTGCTTGTTTAATTTCTCTTTCTGGGTATTGTGTACAGAGCCCAGAGTGCCACATTCTCCAGGCATACTGTCTTCCTGGAAACTAATGTGCTTATGGTTTCAGAGGTATGCTTTCATAGCACGTACAATTTATTCCGTGCCCATGAAAGGTGTTATGGAAATAAATGCTCCTTTCCTTTGCAAATGAACTGGGTATGATTTGAAATGTTGACCACTTGTACAGAAAGCACAGAGCTTCCTGCTGTCTTGCTCTGCATTCGGACTGACAGTCCTAAAGGCTAAATATGACTTGCATCCTGATCAGGCACAACCTGTGTAACAGTATTGATCTTCCAATGTGAATTTCCAATATGAATTGATCAGATTTCCACGATCTCCTTGCTGAGATCTCCAATTATAATCAATTAACTTGAGGATAGGTTTGGTGCTGAGCACCTAAGGAAATCCACTTGGTCCATCAGACAGTTAAGAGATGATGATTTTAATTAAAACCAGTTAAGAAGGGATATAAATGTTAATCCAGAAGTTATTTCTGCCTCCAGGTCTTTAGGAAATGGGGCATTAATAAATGCTGTGAAATTATCATTAGTACTCTGGGTGCAGGTGGAGGAGAGAAACAGGAGTTTTTAAGGACCTCACAATCTCGGGACGTAAAATTGGGATGCTAAATTGGTAGAAGGTATCAGTAGACTATATTAGAGAAGTTCAAAAATTCCACATTACTGCAGTAATTTCCATTTCACTTCCATTACAATTGTCAAAGGCTATTTCAATAATAGATTTTTTTATTTTTCTTTCTTTTTAAAAATAACCTGAATCTCTATGTAAGGCTTTCAATTGCTATTGTGACCACTTGAGTAATTAGACAATTAGAAAGGGAAGGAAAGCTTTGTGATCAAGCCAAGAAATTCAAAGTGCTTCTTGAAGATGGACTAGCTTCTTAGGTACATATATAATTAGGGAGGGTTTTTTTTTTAAATGCTTAAGGAAAAATACTATTTGTGCAAATGACAATAGTTATTTTGAACATTCTAGTCAGTTCTGCAGTTATTTTTTCAAGGATGCAATCTACGTACTTTAACAATCCCCCTCCTGCCCCCAAGAAAACCCAAACCCCACAACAAAACGCAAGCCCCAGAGACAAAATGTACTGTATATACTCTGAAGGCAAGATTTAGACCAAATCATTTTGGAAGTCTTTCTCTTAAAAATAAGACTGTTATTTCCTAGAACATACAGCAGCTAAAAGTGCAGCTATTTGGCATGCTTCGTTCTTTCTAATGCCAGCATCTGGCTGCCTAATTCAGGTATCTGAATGAGAAGTGAGTATCGGATTTAACCTTCTAATCTTAATGTACTGGGTCGTTAGTCCCTCTGTGTCTTAGTGTGTAAACTGTGCCCTGGATTACTTTGTTCTTTTTGAGTAGCCTTCTTTGGGAACAGGCCTTACTGTCTTCATTTCTCTTTGGATGGTACTGCCTGGTGTAACAGCTTGTGGCTGGAGATGTGTGGCAGTCCTCCCTTTCCCAGCTGTGATGTCTGTTGGCTCGTGGGGCCTTCCACTGTTTCCTGCTGTGAATCTGACCAAAACCAGTGTTTTTGTAGCAAAATGTGTTAGTCTTTTTTCAACTTACACTGTGAGTGTTACAGAATCACAGTCATGGAATGGTTGAGGTTGGAAGGGACCTCTGGAGGTCATCTTGTCCAACCCCCCTGCTCAAGCAGGGCCACCTACAGCCAGTTGCCCAGGACAGTGTCCAGATGGCTTTTGAGTATCTCCAA
>JAVKLA010000053.1:22920401-22933600 GCA_034782735.1 Sagittarius serpentarius
CTGGACCCAGCACTCCAGGTGTGGCCTCACCAGTGCTGAGTAAAGGGGAAGGATCACCTTCCTTGACTTACTAGCAACACTCCTCCTAATGCAGCCCAGAACACTGCCTTTCCTGCCACGAGGGCACGCTGCTGGCTTGTTTTCAATCTAGTTAGTCTTCCTTTACATGCATGCTATGTCTTGTGTTGCTCTGCTTTCTCTGTCTCTTGGTTGGGAAAGTAGGCTATTGGCAGCAGTTGTTTCAGCCTTGCTGGCATGGCAGTTCTCACTGGCATGTCTTGGACAGCTTGTCTTTGTTTTCCTTCAGGAGGCTACCAACTGAGCTGCAAAATCTCTCTTAATCTAGTTCTTCTAGGCTTGAGAGGACTAACCTATTGCTTTGGTTCAACCCAGAAACAATACTCCCTTGAGAACAAGACTTGTGTAAGGCAAATCAGTATTTTTATTTGGCTTTACTGTTGAGGCTTCTATAAACACCCCCCCCCCCTTTTTTTTTTTTTCCTTCCCCTCTAGAGGTTCAGGCTGGAGGATATCGCATCTGACCTGACAGCCATTGCTGTTGGACATATGATATAAGCAAAGCTGTTTGTATGTCATTGTTCTCTTTTGCCTCATCTATGTTTTGCCAGTTGAGAAAATAAAACCCAAGGGAAGATTCAGATCCTTCTGGTTCCTTTTCTTGGTTGGTGTATAATTGCATTAATCAACTCAGACTACTGGAAAAAATACTCTTCAAACCTGTATTTATTGTTCTGCAAGGAGAACTGTTAAAGAGCCCATGGCTATTTCCAGGATGTCATTATTAGGAGTAGAGGTTATTTATTGTCATTAACGCTAACTGTAGGTAGATGAACTGCATGAAGTCTGCAATTTTACAAAGCTCCTCTTAGGAGGTTTGCAGAAATATTGAAAACCAATATTTTAAAAATCTGCAATTTTTCCTCTTCCTTCAGGGTGATTCATCCTTGTTTTCCAGCTCAGAGAAAATCTTTGCGTAGTAGACATGTCTTGTACAAGCAGGCCCTGTAACTACCTCATCCACAGTATCTTTATTGGATGCCTAATATGAACTCTTGCGTGTCAGCTTCAGAATGGCTATGAGTTTAATTCCTCTAGTGTAAAGAAGTTCTTAAACAGTTATAGATTCTCAGTCTAAATTTTACTTGTGCGTCTAACTCAGGGAGAATGAATGAAATGTGCCAGACAAAGGAAATGGTGCAGCTGTTGGCAAAATATCTGGCTAGCTATAAATGGAAACATCTGGGATCTCTCACTCATCACAAATGGAAACATCTGGGATCTCTCACTCATCACAATGGACAGTACAAACAGCCAGTGTTATGTTTAAATCTTAGAGATTTTGCTCATTCCTTTCACTACACTGCTGAAGATGTTAGAATTCATTCAGTTCACTGTTTTGCCCAAGTCTGGATTTTCAGATGACTGATCACATTATTAATCTACTCATCTGTGTCCTTAGGGAAGAGCTGAATGGGAAGGACTGAGGATTCCACGCTTTTGAATTTTGAAGAGTGGTTCTGATTTACATTTAATTAAATTTTCCAGCTGCGTGCAGGTGCTTGGACAGATATTTGCTGATGTCTAAATTTCCTAGTAAGCGTAAGTATGGAGTCTAAAACAAAAATTAGTTAGTATAAATGTGCTCTTCCTATCAAGATGACAGAAAACAACACTGCTGCACTTCCAAAATTATTGCTGTTATGACTTAACTTGAAGATAAGAAACTTTGAGTCATATCCAGCTATAACTTCTTTTTTTGTGCTGCATCTTGATTCTACTTCTAATCACAGAATGGGTGAGGTTGGAAGGGACCTCTGGAGGTCATCTGATCCAAGCCCCTGCACAAGCAGGGCTATGTAGATCCAGTTGCCCAGGACCATGTCCAGGTGGCTTTTGAATATCTCCAAGGAGGGAGACTCCACAACCTCCCTGGGCAGCCTGTGCCAGTGCTCAGTCACTCTGACGGTGAAAAAGTGTTTCCTGATGTTCATCTGGAGCCTTCTGTGTTTCAGTTGGTGTCCATTGCCTCTTGTTCTGTTACTGAGCACCACTGAAAAGACCCTGGCTCTATCCTCTTTGCACCCTCCCTTCAGATATATCTATACATAAATAAGATGACCTCTGAGCCTTCTCTTCTCTAGGCTAAGTAGTGCACTTCTCAGACTTTCCTGATGCTCCAGCCTCTTCATCATTTTCATGGCTCTTTGCAAGAATCATTCCAGTATGTCCATGTGTCTCTTGCACTGGGGAACCCAGAACTGGACCCGGCACTCCAGGTTTGGGCTCACTAGTGGTCGCAACACTCCTCCTAACACAGCCCATGGTACTGTTAGCCTTCTTTGCAGCAAGGGCACATTGCTGGCTCATGTTCAACTTGGTGTCCACCAGGACCCCTAGCTCATTTTCTGCAGAGCTGCTTTGCAGTTGGTCAGTTCTCAGTAAGTACTGGGGCACTGGAGTTACTCCTCCCTAGGTGTAGGACTCGGCATTTCCCTTTTTTGAACTTCATGAGGTTCCTGTTAGCCCATTTTTCCAGTTGGAGTTGAAGTCTCTCTGAATGGCAGCACAACCCTCTGGTATATTATCAACTCCCTCCAGTTTTGTGCCATCAATAAACTTGCTGAGGGTAACTCTATCCCATCACCCAGATTGTTAATGAAGGTGTTGAACAAGATTGGACCCTGTATTGACCCCTTAGGTACATTGCTAGTTACTGGCCTCCCACTAGACTTCATACAGTTGATCACCATCCTCTGGGACCACGTGTTCAGCCATTTTCCACTCCACTTCACTGTCTGCTCATCCAGCCCATACTTCATGAGTTTCTCTGTGAGGACCTTATGGGAGACACTGTCAAAAGCCTTACTGAAGTCAAGGTAGACAATGTCTAGTGCTCTTTGGTAGTAGATAGAGGAGAGGAACCTCATCAATGAAGCCAGTCATTTCATAACATTTTATAACAGAAGGTTATCAAGTTGGTCAAGCACGACTTCCCCTTTGTGAATCCATGCTGACTAGTTCTAATCACCTTCTTGCCCTTCATGTGCCTGGAAATGGTTCCCGGGATTAGCTGCTCCATCACCTTGCCAGGTATTGAGGTGAGGGTGACTGGCTTGCAGTTCTTTGGGTCCTCCTTCTTGAAGACAGGAGTGACATTTTCTTTCCTCCAGTCCTGAGACACCTCTCCCAATTGCCGTGATCATTCAAGGATTATTGAGAGTGGTTTCACAATGGTATCAGCTAGACCCTCAGCGCTCATGGGTGTGTCCCATCAGGGCCATTCATTGGACTTTTGAATGTCCAGTTTGCATGAGCATTCTGTAATCTGATCATCTTCCACCAAGGGTAAGTGTTCCTTGCTCCAGACTCTCCCTGTGGTCTCTAGGGCCTGGGATTTCTGAAAGCCAGTCATGCCTTCTGAGACTGAGGAGAAGGTGGCATTCAGTACCTCAGCCTTCCCTATGTCCTGTGTCACCAGGGCCCCTGGTATACTTACATACTTATAGAAGCCCTTCTTGTTGCCTCTGACATCCCTTGCCAGAGTCAACTTGAGGTGGGCTTTCATTTCATTTGCAGTGTTTGAACTTCTGACCCTCTTAAATGAGGGACCTGTCCTGCTTATATCACTTGTAAGAAAACATCTCTAATAAAACATGCATATTACTTCTTTGTACCAATAGTAAAGCTAACACTTGCTTTATTGCTCCCTGTAGACATAAGAGCTGTGATTATGACCAAAAAATGTATTATAAAGAGCTTTTAGTCAAATGAACCCCTTTGACAGATACTGATTGAACATAATGCATTTATAAATTCTATATGCTATTAAGAAGATGTCTGTCTTTAAAGAGGGCAGAAAAAAATAAATCAAAAAAGATAACCTGTAGAGATGTCATTTATGAAGCTGAAAAAAATCATAATGATTTGCTAGTCAGGAGCATTAAATAACATAAGTCACCAAATAAGTTGTGGTTGACAGCCATTTCTGTTACTGTTCTCATAATCTGATTCCCCAAATTTGGAAATAAATGTACTCTTCAGTGATTTTAAAGCATATGCTATTGTTCCCTGAAAAAGGAGATGTATTTATCAGCAGCAGTCGATATCAGGAACTGCTGTCTATGATAATGAAAGTCTGGTTTAGTGTTCATTATATTCACACTCTGAAAGGCCTGTTCTTCCACACGGGAAGCATATGTGTGTTCTTGCACATTTTCCTCTCCAGGAAACACACATGAAGACGTCTTCAGGTAGAAGGTCAGAAGACTTATCTATCTACTTCTCCCAGTCAATCAAGAAAGGATTTGGAAAAAATGTTGTAGCTGAACATAATTTTAGACAGAACTGATGATCTTTTAATGCACACACAAGAGAAGCAAAACCCAGTGAGTCTGCTCCAAAACGCCATTTACAATGTCTCCCAGTCTCCTTGTCAGACAGAAAAGCGTAACATTATGTTTAAGAAATCATTGTCCCTAAAATGAACATAACACTTCTGCCTCTTGAGATTAAACTTTTGGGAGGTTGCTGATTAGATGCCGAGAGTGATAAAGAGGGAAGAAACCAATCTCCTTCCCTTGCTACACATGACACCTGTTGCAGATTTCCCTTTTGATATTGAAGTGTGTTGGCTATTGCGATTAAGTTCAGGACATGGCATTTGGATTTTTAGTGACCCTTGACTTTTATCCTATCCGCAAAAGAAAGAATGTACAGAAAACAATGGTATATGAACTTTCTTAAATATTTCCTCTTACTGCTGTAATATTTCTACGACATGACTAAGTGCTTTCATGGTGGAATAAAGTCATGTATCTTGTGTTTTGATACATCTTCACGAGAAGGTGGGGTGCTTGGGTCAGGGCTCTCAAACTGACTTGGTCTGCAGTCTGTAATGCTCTATCTTTTGCTTTTTGGCAATTCAAGTTTGATCATATTTTGTTTAAATATAAGTTCCAAACTCTTTTTTTAGTGAAGATCACTGCTGGCCATGTGGATTCACATTATTTTGAGACTAGGAAAGTCTCAGCTGAAGTATTTAACTGTTTTGCATGGTGGAAATCTAATGGATATCCCTGAGTTCAAAATGATATGCTAATATTCTTGAAAAAAATACATCAACCATTTCACTCTAAATTATATTTTGGAGACAAGATACATGCAAGGTTTATTTGGTTGAATCAGCTTAAGTAAATGGGGTGCAATTATTCTATTAGGTCCATGAACCCATCAGAATATAGTGAAGGAATAAATTCCTCCACTTATATTTATGAAGAGAGGTATTCTGGCCATGAGTTGAGACCTTTCAAAAATCTCTGTTGCTGATATCAAGCAGACTAACTGAGCTGAAGAAATTACTGGCACTACTCTTGGAGTAAGCCACTACTGATTATGAAAACATCTAGATTAAAAACGGGACAATTGCTGAGAGGTACTTATATTCCAAAGTACTTAAAGAAGTACTTTTAATGTATAAGAATTATTCACAGTCTTTCATACAGATATTTTTGTATGAGTTTGGAAATGGGTGAATAACAAAAATAGTTGAGTACTCACAATTCCAGTAGAATTAGAAAAAGAATGCAGAGTTCTGGATTCCTTTTTTTCCTGATTGTTAACCCTATGACAATATCCTAATTACTCTTTGGATTGATATTAAGAATGTTTTGCCACTGAATATTTGAAAATGTCCACTTTAACTTGGCCACGTGGATGGTTTTCAACATCTAATGCATACGGATTAAACTGATACTTGCTGAACCAGCACTAACACTTCCAGAAGTGCTTATTCTGTCCATGCCCTGAACTGTCTAGAAACAAGTCTGGAAGCCAAAGGGAAGTCTGCTATGATAGTGATCCTCAGTTAAAAAGCACTCTTTTTCGTGATCAGCACCTTGATAATATGGACAGAGCTCCAACGTGCAAAATGCATCCAGTCAGTTGAAAGTGGGGGGAGCACGGACATGAAAGCCCCCACAGGTACACGCCTTCCTGTTGTCGTATCAGGATTGCCCTCCTGTGGTGGATGTTCAAACACTACCTCTGCATTATAACTGCATTGTTGCCATAACCCCTTTTTTTCCAGGTTGAGAATTAGTTTGCAAATGATGCTCATTGGGTCATTGTAAAAGTCAGATGTTACAACGTCGATGAACATTTTCAAGCCATGAGTAGATACAATGAACTAGAAGAACAGACCTGTTCTCTCAGGGCTAAAGAATTCTGGGTGTTTTTCTGTTGTGTACACTTGCAATGTCTTTACATGTATGTGCAGATTTATGTAATATGTGTATATATTCTAAAACCAGATTTTATTTCCAGATTGATTCAAAGTAGATCTCCCAAAGAATCAGAGTGTAGTTCTGACTGTTGAGGTTAAAGTTTGTGATATGGGGTCATTTATGTAAGTCTGTTTGTATGACAAAGTTGTGCGTCAGTTGTTTGGTGTCTTGGAAACCTTAATTAGCTTATTTTGGAGGTTTGGTTTTGAAAGCTAGAGGAACAAGTGCTGAGCCCATTAGCTTAATGCAACTTTTCGTGTTGGTATAGTAAATCTGCCGTTCTGCATGTGATTTACAAGACAGTGGTTTCTTCTTTCATAGTCTCTCTCCTACTGTTATTTCCCCTACCTCTTTCTCCCAACATAAACATATGTTCATATTAAGGATTGTAGTCTGTTTTATTGTGTTCAGAGGAGTTCAAGTTCAACAAATGTGAATGAGAGCTAAAGGAAAAAAACATACTAAGCCACAAAACAATGATCATGTTACTATTGTCATCTATATCACTATCACAATAATGATATTACTATATTACCTGATTTGGCATTGAGGAATCAACTGGCCACTAGTTAGAATTGAGCAGAGTGAACAGGTGGATAATTTTTAGTCTTTTCTACACATATTAAAAAGGTATGTTAAAAAAGTCCAAATATTTTGTATTAAAGCATTGTAATATTGGCCTTGAGACCAGGAAGGCAGACCCTTGCCTATAGTTCTAGTTATACTGCTTCAAGTTAATGGCCAACTGTCTTATTGTGTATGTGTGTACTTGTGTACCCCAAAACCACTCCATGAAATTGTTTTGGAAGTAGTGACAGTGAGATATTCAGATACAATAACAAGTGGTAAGACTTTCAAAATGCGAGAGTAAAAATTGAATGTCATAATTGCTTGTATATTGTGATGTTGTATCTTGTTTTAGTGGATCACTAGATCAAATGATTTGTTTCTGTCAATCTCTTCAGCATATTAGTAATTTCTATTGAATAGTATGACTCTTACTGCACTGAACTTGCAGCTGAACTAGACAGTATATAATCGCTTGATGGGCAGTTCAGCATTTGTCTTTTTTGTTGGTAATATTATGAAATGTGGAAAGTAAATACCCAGGGTTCTGTAGGACCAATGTGGGTGTGGTAAGCTGACAGTCAAACTGCAGAAAGTAGATGCTGGAATAGTTGGAAACTTGACCTTTTCCTGGGTTGAATAAACAATCTGAATTCTTGAAATCCCAGATATTCTTGAGTTTTTCTATATCAGCAATGTATTTTGTCTTTAAGCTGCAGCATTAATCTTCTAAATAGATGGAGTTTTAACCTTACATTTCTATTTAATTTTTAGTATCTTCCAATTCAGCTTCCTACAACTGCAATAAAAACTATTAATTTAATTCTTCAAAACTGCATGAGGAAAATTAATTTGACTTTTTTTTTTTTAAAGCCACGAGTGATCAGCTACTGATAAAAACTGCCTTCACAATCATGTTTATCTGCAAGTGGTTTTGAGCTCTGAAAACCGGAAAACGTTCATACTCAATCATCCTGCCCAGTGTTTCACAGACAGTCTTATATCATCACAACCTCATCTAAGTCGTAATACAGACATCAGAGGGAAGACTGAGGAAGGCTCTGGATCTTCCTGTATTCGTTGTTGCTCCTTATCTTCTCATGGTTTTCTGCCTTTCCTGGGCAAATTATTCTTCAGCGGAGCTGAGTAGTAGGGATGTTGCAGAGAGACAGACACACAATTATTTTCCATCCAGGTTGCACATCTTCCTTAAGCTTGGCTAACTGTAAACCTTTTCTGAAGTTTGCCTAGCTACCACAGAATGTTCCTCATGAGAGAAAGTATATCCACATTTAAGAATACAAGATAATAGGAGAACCACACTGTGGAGTTTGTAAGATGCTAGAAAATTTCGCTGAGAAATTTCAAGTGAACTACCAAGAAAATATACTTGCCTTAAAATAACACAAACACAAGCCCCTAAAAAAAAAAAAGTAATGCTTTAGTTTATCTTCACTTTATGGCAGAAAGATGAGTTAGAAGGGTCTTAGAACAAAAATTCTACAGAAAATCTGCCTCAAGTTACAAAAACAAGCTAGTAATAGATGTTCTTTGAATTACTATTTCCAGATTTTTTTTTTGCTAAAGTGTTGTAGCATGCTCATGATGGAACGCTTTCAAAGATGTTTATTTCAAAGTTACTTAGAATCTGTGTCTTGGGGGCATGGGAATGGAAAATGAATGAGTTCTCTATCTCCAGCATGGGGCAAAAGGTTTAGAATATTAAATATTTTTTTTTTCTCCAGGGTTTTCTGAGATGTGAGCAGATGGGACTTTGATTTCAAGCATAAGCCCAATGATAAAAGATTGGAAATCACAGCATTAAAAAATTATAAGCAGTAGGTTATAAATTTTTATCACTCACTATTGTTAATTAACCTTTAAAAGCTGGTCATGTAGAGAAAGCCTGGGGTTTGGTTTCTGTGGGAACAATTTTTAGTAGTAATGAGCACCTGAGGATTCTTTTCTCTCCCAGAGTGAACATGACATTTCAGTTTTCAAAGATGTGTGTGTGATGCCAGCGCCTTTCAGTGTTTTAAGCATAGCAAGAAAGCTTGGTATTTTCCATATAGATGCAGAAAGGGCAGTGATTTTCTTCTGCTTAGGCTGGATGTGATTCCAAATTTTCCACTCTCACATTCAAGAATTAGTCCCATGAATAACACTCCTTTTCAGAACTATTGCTGGGAACCTTTTGCCGACATTTTGCCATCAGCAGGAGTGAAAATGAAGGCTTGTAATGACTTCTTCACCTTTGCTTATATTTATCCAACTGGATATGCTTGCATTTTTGAAGCCATTTTAAAATACTTTTTTCTTTCAAACAAATTGAATTGCACTAAAATAGGCATTAAAAATAATGGCAAAAGAACACTATTTTAGGATCTTGGATCAAGTTGCTTCAGATGGTGCAGAAAGATCATTGGACTATTCCAGAATGAAAGGGACCAGGGGGCAATGTCTGTACCTTGCTTATGTACAGAGACACCTCCGTGCAAGTGAGAAGACCCTGTGCTAATCTCCTGCTGCCAACCACAGCCCCAAATTTCAGTTTGGCAATGGGACCAGCTATTCCAAGGAACACAAATGCTTTAAGTATGTAGCAAATATCTGATGTTGACTGCAGATGTTAAACATGTGAAAGTGGAGAGCTGTCTTGTGTGTCTATATACATAGATATAAACCATACATTGGTTTCTGCTTTTTCCCTTGTTGCTTATTTTTCTAGGCTCATTCATCTTTCATTTAGAACCCCAAGGGTAGACAACACAGTGAATAAAATGCTTGAAAATGGCTTTGAAATACATTTTAGTGTAAAGTGCCTACAGTTTAAAAAAGTTGTAGATGTTTTGTGTGTGTGTGTATGACCATAGTGCTCAACAGAAACATATAAGGAAAAGCCTGCAAATACTTTCATTAGTGAGAGGGATAAAATTCTGTATCATGAAGATACTGGTGTCTGGTATTTTTTCATTATGACTAAAACATGCATTTTTCTTTTCCATGGAAAAACACAATCTAGTATAGCTAGTGAGTTAACAGTTAGGAGTTGTCTGGAAGTAAGTTTAGTATCTTCTGAATCTGTATGGCTACTCTGTGGTGTCTTTCTCTTAAACTTCACTTTAGACTGGAGAGAGTTTTCTGACATTTCCACACAGACATGAATTAAATTTAAAAAAGATAATCACTGTATACATAAGAATTGAAACATTTTTCTGACTTTTTTTTATTAGCTCTAACAAATGCTGTAGTGTCGCTGTTTGGTTTTAAAAATTTATTATTTCTACCTATTTCAGAATGAGATTAGCTGGAAATAATGGCCTGGCCACTTGTTTTCAGTCCTTCCTTTCTATTAAAACATCTCATTGGTTTTGGTTCCCTGTGTTTGTATTGACAGATGTAAATGGCCAAATATGTTGTGGTACAGACATGGGTTTGAGTCTACCTGACTAGAACGTCTGACCTTTTTACAGCTATATATTAGCAGCATGAGGAAAGGTCTTCCCTGAGCAGGCAATAATCCAGTAGCATATGGCCAGCAGTATATATCCCATGTAGGATGCGTGAATGAAATCTGTAATGTCAGACTTGTGGGAAATTCTGATCTTCCACTGTTTGGTTTTCATACCAACCCACACTAAGAGTCTGAAACCTCTGGATTTTTACAGAGTGGAAATTCTGGCAGTTTGAGTAGAAAAACTCAAAATATTTTGACTTGAAACTTCTTGGAATGTAAGCAGAAACTGAAGTGACCAGCTCACAGGGAGGATCTCAGGAGATGTGATGCCACTAGAAAGGTAGGACAGCAAAACTTGGCAGTAATGTGTGGTGAAAACCAAACTGGATACATAGAATTCTTTTTAGGGAAAAATGAAAGGCTTTGCTAGTCCAGTTGGCCAAGTTTTGCATCAGCCTTAACAAAGTACTTCAGAGGAAAGGCAAGAAAAAAGTATAGGAGTATTGCGAAAGTCTGTAAGAGAAACTTGTCCTTACATGCTATTAGTAAAGATTGACCAAAAAAACTTTATCCTGTAAACAATAGCTGAATCTGCTGTTTATTAGAGGAAGAGTTTAAAGGGAAAAGACTTTTTCTTTATTTCTTCCGTCTATGCATTTCCCTGTCAAGCTTTGCTTTGCAAATCAGAGCTCCCGTTAACTGCTGTTGTATGAAGTAGCTCACAAGATAAAACTTCTGAGCTCATGAACAAACCACCACTTCCAGCAGACTTCATAACAGAAAAAAACACTGAGATCCTTAGTTTCTGTTTCTGACTTTGAGAATAAAAATAGTACCTGAGAAACAGGGAAGAAAGAAAAAATAAAATTAGTGCCCAATTCCATTGGTATTTTTTTAAACAAAAATACAAATACTCTCTCTCCAATGTTTAATATCCCTTCTACTTTTTTTTCTAGCTACTTACAATTGTGTGCTTCAAAATAAGACAGTGAGGGTTTATATTTTATTTTGTAGATACAGTGGCTTGATGTGGCATTTATGTGTAATCCACAAATATCGTGTTGTGGTTTACAGTTGTGTAAATCATAAGAAATGTGATCCAGAAAAAAATCAGAATAAGAAAAGGAAATTATAATTCAGAACCTCAAGGAGTGTATATCCAGAAGTTAATTCTGTTCTATGATCTATTGGATCCTAATGGCTTAGGTGTTGGAAAAATTTTCAAGTGGGGCGAGAGTCTGAGAGTTTTTAAACCCCTGCTTTATTGAAATAAGCTGTGAAACTCCTTTTTATTTTATTGGAGACATATTCTCCTTCTGTAACTTGAATCTGAGTTTTGGGATTCTAGCACTTCACGTTTCTCCCCACTGTGCCAGGCTTTCTTTCAAAATGCTGAAGCTGTGCTGGAGCTAAAAGAATTAAATTATGATAGCAGTTTCTGAGCAGCAGCCAAAATACTCTGCAGGCAGAGGAGGTTTTTGATGCACCTGGCTTCTTCATGGTTTGAAAACACCTACCCTTTCTCAGCTTTTAAATTAACAGTAGTAAAAGCTGAACCTGAAGGAGTCTGAGAGGTTGGAGAGGTTTCTTCTGGTGTCTGAATAAGCGTCTCTAATGTTGTCAACTACATCTCTTTTCTGATAACTTTCTGTAAGAAGGACTGTTGAAAGAAGGAAACCTTGTGGTAAATCACTGAGCAATGTCCTTCAGACAGATTTATTCTGAAGTAAAAAGCAATTAATTATATGTTAATGATGATGGAGGGTGTAAACCTCTCTTCTCGCATTTACTTCTGTAAATGCTGTCCGATGAAAGAATAGGAGAGGGTGACTATTAGATGTGCCTTAGGTAGCCGCAATAGGCAGAAACAGCTGGCAGCCATTGTAACAGACTGGCCATGCACTGCAAATGTCATTGCTAGTGCCACAAGAGCTGAGCTAATGACAGGGCTATCAATACTGGCAGCAGCCCAGACGAAATTAGTATTGAATCATATTAAGTTTACCCATCTCAACAGTTGCTGCTTTCTGCTCTAGTGATCCTGTAAGAGTACTCACACTTATTTTTAGATTGGTCATCGTAAGGTTTTTTTCACAATCTGGAACAGAGGAAATATGAATAGAAAAATCCTCTAGCTTTTTCTGACTTTTCTCAGATTTGTTTCTTATGTATGTATTGTACTTTGAAAGCTTTGCTTTTCACTGGATATGTACAATTACTTTAGTCTGAAGATACCTGTAGGACTCCCTTTTGGTCATGAAGGCAGCTCTTTGTGCAGCACCTCTCTGAGTGATCTATGTGTCTGTGCAGCAACTTATTTAGTATGTTGGCAGGAATGAATTTTTGCATTTGGGAATGGGGTCATATGTTACAGATGACTTTTCTAAAGTTTACGTAAAGCTAAGTCTTCTTAGGTCTGGGCTTGCACTGTTTGCATATTGAGTCACTTCTTTCAGGTTTCGGAGGGAATTTCTACTTCTAAGCACAAGGCTATTTTCTCAGCTTAATAAAAGCAGAAGATGATAAATGTATCTGACAAACTTTTTGGACAGCTCTTAAGTGAAAAATGCCAGAAAAGAAACATACCAGACAAGGAACAAAGATTTTTCTTCTGAAGCCTTTGAAGACCTGTACAGCACCAAGGAACATCATAATTTGTAACCTTTCTGATACTGATTTTATCAGTTACTGGTTGACAAATGACAGGGGGCCAATAAAAACACTCATTAGTTTCCCATCTGTATGTCTGTGCATCTATCCATGACTTGCAGAGTATGCATTTTCTCCACATCAGAGACAGAGTCTCTACATTGCAAAATGCGTATTAAAATTCCATCATATTTTACCTCTAGTAATTTTTCTGTCCTCCCTTT
>JAVKLA010000053.1:22939184-22992377 GCA_034782735.1 Sagittarius serpentarius
AAAGGGAGGACAGAAAAATTACTAGAGGTAAAATATGATGGAATTTTAATACGCATTTTGCAATGTAGAGACTCTGTGCATTTTTGGCAATCGCATCAAATGATGGTATCACTCTGCTGTCATTTCTCCCACTTCACACTTTGAATGTCTCTATCTTGCCCTCCCAGTGGGAGCAGAGTTTGCTTCTTTTCTTCAATCTTTGCAACAGCTCTACTTTTGGGGGAAAAAAATAATGGTTGGACTAAAATTTTTGAGGCATGGGCAAAAACTTTATGTTAAACTATGGCTATTGAATAGGAAATTTGAGGTAGGCCTGTTGTTCTGTTCAACTCAGAAGCTCTCTCCTTTTTCAGCTGTGAGAAATCATGGGCATGTAAACAAGTCTTTGCTTCTTTTAGCACTGGGACACACACAAATTAATAGCTCCAACAAGCTAACATCGAGCCAAACCACATATGTATCTTTTCAAAGATACAGCATAAAGATAATGAGCTGCAGTAGTCTTGTTATTGTAGTTCATAACATGGTTTTTGTTTTCCTCCAGAGCAATCACTTTTACATGATGTAGCAGTCAGCAGATCATCTCTTTACTGACACTCTTGTCCAAAAGATTCTTATTGTACTGCTGAGTTGTGATAACAGCCTTCTTGAGAAAGTTGGTTGTTGTTTCTGTTCTTGTTTCTTTCAAACACATGCCCAGGAAACACTGAATGTTCCTGAAAGAGACTGGTATCTTCATAAATCTCAGACCACTTCAAAAAACTGATACAAAGTGGTTAGGGTCATTAGTCTTCCAAGCAGAAGCATCTTCAGGGGAATGCATATTAAATGGCTTTAAAGAGACAAAACAATGAGTCAAGGACAGGAATTGATAGGTAAGTAGAATACTACTTGAGCGTACTTTGGGGGGCGGGGGGGGAAGAAAAGAAATGAAAAGATGATCTAGTTATGCTCAAATGCAGCAGGACTAAGACAGAAATGTGACATGTTACTCCCTGTAGCCAGACTTTTAAATAGGTTGGATGCCCTCCAATAATTTAAATGAATCTTTAGCATGACTCATGACCAAGCTGAGCTTTGCCAGTTTCACTGCAGGGAATTCCTCCTATGTGAAGGTGACACTTTGTGGCCTGTATATTTTTTGATGTTGTGTGTCTCCTTGCCAACTAATCATTTTAATAGGAGGATGTTAGTACTTTAATACCACTTCTTATGCTTTATGTAAGAGCACAGCAATCAGCAAAATGTTTATGGGATAAAATGGAAAAGTACTGAACTTGTAAAGGTTTTTCTATTGTTATTTTTAAATCATAGTGCAGTATACAGGGGAAAAAGTGAAATGTGAGCTTCTACTATTCAGAAAAAAATTCCTCAATTACAGTTATTCCAGTTATTGCTATTATATATTCCTTTTGTGTGCTTTTTTGCCTTAATTTGCTGTAAGAATTTTGAGACAAGAATTATATCTTCATTTTTATTCTGTTGCTAATTATATCTCAATCTAGAATCCCATGTTTTGTAACTCCATAAAAACAAATAGATGGCTGGTTTTGGACCAACTCCGAGAAAAAAGTTTGAAACATGTTTATCTTTCAAAAAAGTGTTCCAAACCCCAAATTGTCTAAAAAACCCAAACAAACCAAAAACCAAAAGAACAAACCCAAACCAAACACAGCCTAAACATTTTCCTGAATATGCTTCTCCTTTTTCTATATGCTGAATATGTACTAGTTATGAGGGTGGATTAGGTTGTGTCTAGCCAGAAACACACTTCTCTATCTCAAATATTGTCCAGCTTGCAAAGTGAGGGCACATTTATAGTGGCATCAGCTCCTGATCAAGAAGAGCGCAGGTCCATCTTTAACGGGGGCGGCGGAGGGGACACAGCAAACCCAGGAGCGCCTCGCAGGGAGTTCAAGTTGGTCAGCTCTTCATGGTGCTGAAAATCTTTTCAAGACTACAAGGCCCAATGGAGAAAATGAAGTTTCCAATTTCCATTTCCTGCCTGTTTGAATTAGGTTAAATAAAACTTCAAGAAATTAAAGACTGCAACTTTAACTGGATTTTTTTAATAAGTCTAAACTTGTGTAGTTACCTTACTTTCAGGCGTTGATAAAAAGGAAACATTATTGATTGGTACACATGCCGAAACAGAAGCTCTTTCCATGGCCTAATCCAGTGGGAGAGACCAGCTAAAATCCACCAGGTAGACTACATAATAAAGCCTATTTCATTCCTTAGCTAATAAGATTCTCAAGTAGCAATGTCTTGCTTTGTTAGTGAGGGCTGCAGTACTTTCAGTCGGTTTGGTTAATGGGTAGAGTCATTTCCCAAACAGCACAAAGATATATCCAGAGTGAGTTATCCTACGTTTCTGAAGATACCTCTATACCCTTCTTTTGTAGACAGACTTAAATTTACAGCTGGCCATATTCAGGCAGGTCATCTCAAGTCATCCCTCACTTTTGGTAAGGAATATCATAGCTGTGTTACAATAATATTTTGGCTGAGCCAGTCAACACTTTTGACAGTGAGCTTATTCAGTCAAGCAAAATATCGCAACCACGTCGTCACACAACTTCTATCCTGGAAGTGGTTGCCAATGACAACATGGTTTGCAGCCAGGGTGAGTGGGGATATATCTGCGAAACACTGTAAAGGCAACTTAAGATTTAAAAATGATGGTCCTTCTGGGTCTGTAGTTACCTCAGTTAATTCAGTTTCATTTACCATAGGTCAGTATGCTTGGCTGTCAACTTTCCATTCTATACATTCAGGTAGGTTTGAATTGCTTGGTGTTACATCATCACAACACATTCTCTGTAGACTTATGCTTTGTTGTCATTCAGTAATTAATGCTAGCACTGAATTCTGGGAACTTCCTAACTTTAATCCTATAAAATGCAACTGTTATTTTAAATTTTTTTCATTTTTCTATAGCTGTATGTTAATTTCTAGTTGAAGTTTAGAGCCTCTAGAAATAAGTAGAGGATTCTGGTCACTTACATATGTACAGAAGTGTATATATACCTTTATATCAGCAGTTGTGGTTACCTGAGCTGGATTTCTGTTACTTTGGGGCTTTTTAAGCATCAAGTTTGCATAAAAGTAAATTGATTGGTACCTCATCATGCTTGGTAATAGACCTTTGGTTCAGGAATCTGCTGAAATTTCTAAATCTAGGATTTAATGGCATAAAAGACTTGCCTGAAATTTCATGGAGCTTTTGAATTGAGCAGTTTTTCATGATGGATGTTTTCTTCACACCATGAAGTTCTTAAAACATCTGTTCTTTTCAAAGCATACTTTCATATTTTGTTAAAAGGTCATGCTTTCTTGTCTATTATGTCCACTGAACTTTTGATAATGATTAAAAAAAATCTAAATAAATAACAGATGAGTAATAACTGTCTTTAAGATAAATCTAATGAGAGCCAAAAGCTATTATAGCATCTGGATGAGTATTATTTGACTCACTGCGCTAACTAAACTTTAGTCATCTTAGGCAGCTGTTGGAAGCAAAGTACAAGGAGCTACAGAGGAGGTTCTTCTGAATTAAGCCAGCATTCTAAATAGAAGATTGCCCAAAGTAAGCTTGCAAAAGAATGGGAGAATGCCTTTCCAGCATCTATGATCCTAACATAGCAAGATGTTGATATTAGATGTTTTCAGATCCAATGACAATCATAGAATCATAGAATGGCTTGGGTTGGAAGGGACCATCAAAGGTCATGTAGTCCAACCCCACTGCGGTGAGCAGGGACACCTTCAACTAGATCAGGTTGCTCAGAGCCCCGTTCAGCCTGGCCTTGAATGTTCCCAGGGATGGGGCTTCTACCACCTCTCTGGGCAACCTGTGCCAGTGTTTCACCACCGTCATTGTAAAAAATTTCTTTTTTATACCTAGTCTAAATCTGCCCTCTTTTAGTTTAATGCCATTTCCCCTAGTCCTGTCGCTACAGGCCCTGATAAAAAGCTTTTTCCCATCTTTCTTATAGGCCCCCTTTAAGTATTGGAAGGCCACAATAAGGTCTCCCCGGAGCCTTCTCTTCTCCAGGACTATGCAACTATATTCTTTTGTAGTAAATTTATAAAATTTAAGAAAAGCATGAAAAGCTAGTTTTTAATTGGTAGATCAAACCAACAGTTGCAAATCAGTTAAAACCCAAACCAAACCAAGCAACAGGCAATCTTCTGCTTTTGGCAGAATTCTGTAGATTTAGATGAGTATAATTTAATGCTGTATTTGTCCATGTTACTATTGATAGGGATGGAAGTGCCTTGTTTAGGTTATTTCAAACAGCTAATATTACCTTTCTTTTTAGCCAGTTTCTAGAGATTCAGTACTTAGGAAAACAGTCAAAGGAAATTATTCCAAACATATCTTTACAAAGATGACACTATATAGGTCTTGCTATGTCTAACTTAGCTCAGACTTGCATATAAGATTGATTTTATTCTGAAACTGAATTTGGAACAATAATAGTTTCTGTACCAGTAACTTTTATTACAGTTTTGTAGTAAAGAAATTGATCTCTACAATTAAAATCCCAGATTTATTTCCTGGGGTGGCTGACTGTGTTTCACATTTCACAGTATATTTTATATTCATTACATACAGTATTTTGTAATTGCTCTTAGAATAGAAAATAAGGGAGACCACCAGGCTATTGGGGATTAGAACAAACTGAAATTGGATCAGTTATGATACTGATATGATGAAAACTTGTCTCGTATAGGATCCTGAGGGTAGATTCATCTTACCTAAAAGTTGGATGAAAGCTATTCAAGCTTCTTCATAATCATTGGAATACCTATGGGAAATGACTGCCCTCTGGAGATTTCTTGTTTCAGACAGAATGAATTGATCCTAATACAAGTTTAAAATAAATATTTAGAACAGGTGATAAAATCAGATTGTCCAGTAACTACAGGTGAAACCTAGATGACTTGCTTAACCTTGATGACTGTCTTCTAGACAGCTGAAGATATGAGCTGAGTCCTGATCTTGGACTCTGGAAATCAGACTGGAGTCACAATATTAAGCTTCAGATGATACTCATTCATCTGTATCCAGTAAAGGAAAACCAATAGTGTCAGAGTCATCAAAGCTGAACACTCTTCTAGTCCTGAGCAGAAAAGACGCATCTAAAAGACATAAGAATATATGTATCATATGGATGCATACTCCTTAGTATGTATACATACTCCTTAGATAGTGCTCTGTTTTGAGAGAGAGAAAAATAGAGTTTATCCTCTTCAGGTCACTTAAATACCTTTAACATTCAACACTTTTCAATAAATCTGGGATTCCTCACCATACAGACAGGAACAAACAAATTAGGGTATTAAACTTTTTTAATAAGCTTGCTCAAACGTGCAGTCATTTCCTAGGTGAATCTAGAGCAGGCATTTATACTTGACTATAATTTCTCAGCACTAAACTAATATACCTGTCTTTAAATGTGTCTGACCTGATGTAAACTATCTGCATATGTTTAACATTAGACGAGACCCTGAAAGAATTGGTTTGACATATGTACATTACGCTTACATCTATGAACTCAAGTGTTCATGCCAAAAGAAACAGACTGATATGGAAAGGTTAACAGGTGTACTTGCAGGAAAATGTAGAGAGTTTCTGACAAGTTATTTACATTTAACCATACATTTAGGCTTAATATGATCTCTTTAAAGGGTCTTTCTAAATTTTCTTTCAGAGCTAATTTAGAGACATACACGTCTGTTACTAATACTCAGTGTGTTAATCCAATACATATGCTATTATTGAAAATACAGCAAGTATATCATGCATCATACTTGGTCCTTAATTCTTTTTACTGGGATGTGTGTTTCTTCCCATTGGCTAAAACAGCAAAATCTCTCAGTGACCACTCAGGCATTTATCAAGTCAACTTGAGAGGATAATTTGCTCTTTGGGAAGACATATGTATCTCTTGATCAAGGGAAGCCAAGCTATTACTTTGATTAGCTATTCCCTTAAGCTGCTGAGAGAGGATAGTTGATTCTTATTTTAAAATCTGGGAGATGTTGTCCTATCCTAAGGCATTTTGATATGTCACAGTAATACCCTACAGATGGAAAAGGTAAATTATAGAGAAATAAAGTACTGAGACTAAATTCCTGATTAACAAGTCCATAATTAAACTCCCACTGTCTTCCTTTCGGGTAGTAATTTTTAATATGCTATTAAAAATATATTCTATTTACTCAAAAAATATTTGGTATATTCATGAATATTTTCAATCAGGCCTTACACTAAGCTTCTGTTTCTGAGACAAGCTGCTCAGAAGGTATTTAATATTGCTAAAGAAAGAAAGCAAAATCCCTTTTAAAATGCAAAATTATATGGAAAACAATTTTAAAGCCTCTTTTCTCGTAGACTATTAAGTAAAAAACAGGTTTTCTACATACTTCAGTTTTCACAACACACGATATCTGTTTATGTCTGCTATAATGACTGACATAATTTTAGATAACACATATAAGATCTATGACAGACCACCTGGAAGTGTCATTTACTATAAGCAACAAAATTTTGTGGGCCACTAAATGGCAGAACAACATACATCATACCACAGACGCTGGCATACTGCCAGTGAAAGCCAGCGCAGACCAGGGTTGCAGCTTTAAAGGGTGGGGGAAACAAAGTTTACTGATTTAAGTCCATATTTAAGAACTGACATATACAGTCTTCTCTTAAAAAAAATGATGCTTAACAGCTTTAAAAATACAGTGATGTATTTAGTTGTCTCAATATGGATTTGTGTGCCCAGTTTTTAGGGTCCAAAGTTTGTAGCTATTGGCCTTTGGGCTGTGGGAAGTGCAGTTCTTGACTACTTGAGGGAAGATGTTCTCAGCATTCTGTTCAAGACGTCTGTATTTTTCTTCTCAGTTTAGTATAATATTTTTCTTCATTTTTCAAACTGCATAAATGCCTACTATAAAACAGATGGCTGCACTTCAGTGGTGGATGAAGTGCTGCCTTATATATCTAATTTGTAACCTTAAATGAACAGAAGATATTTTTTAAATTGCTGATTTTCATGAAAGCAGCCCAAATCAGTTCACTTACCAGACTTTACATAATGGTACCATGGCTTGAACTAAAATGGAAAGTCTTTAGTTTTGAAAAAAAAAAAAACAGAAAAAGACCAACAAACCAAAAAACCCCGAAACAAACCAAACTAAATAGCATACCATTCATATAACCTTCTGTTGTATCAAGAGTCGGAGCTATTTGTATGATCCCCCTTCTAAACCTTTGGCCTGATCTTTAGTGGCTATGCTTCTACCTTCTTCAGAAATAAATCCCACAAATTGTCCCATTGTTGATGTGAAAATTCACATTATTACACAAACTGTTTAACAGCATAATGCCTGCAGAGAAGTTACCTAAGTATCTCCTACTTTCTAAGAGTTGTTGTTCAAACTAGTCATGGCTCATGTAGTGCTGAAAAATCAAGGGAGAGAAAAAGGTTAATTTTCTTTAGCTTACATGCCTATTTTTGATAGCTCAAGTAAATCGTTTAGCTGAGCTTCAGGGCGGGGTGAAGTAGATTGCAACACTGTGAGGCTGCAGGTTGGTGACAGAGCACCTGCAGCTTTATGATTCCTTACACAACAAAAAGATATAAAACTCTGATCTAGTATAATCATATGCTGCTCTTTCAAACACCTTCAAAAATACCAACAGATTAACTTCATGCTGGTGGTCTTTTTGCCAGATGGGGCTTTGCTTATTACGCTGCTATGAGCACAGATAATGTAAAAAGTTGAAGTTGTTGTAAGAGTGTCATACACTCTAGAAATACAGTGTGTGGTTGTCTGATATGGGTCAAATTTATGCTATGACAGTGCACGAATCTGGTGTCAAAGACTGCAGCTTGAACACTTCTGTATTTGTCCGTGCTGCTTAAGTAATGAGTAAATGATTAGTTGGCAGCTTTTTCTATTTAAAAGCTTAGCTGAATTCTGGAGCTGTTACTTGCTTACCTGCAGATCAGAATGCAAATGAGATATGAACATGGTAAATTATTAACTTTTGTGTTCTGGTAAAAATTACTGACTACTGGGATTGACAGCAGCATTGTGCATTCTCATTCTGTGGCCATCCCGCTCTTCCCTCAGCAAGCTGAGATTTTCTTGTAACTTTCTTGTGTCCATAATCAAACAGCTTATAATTTACTTTGTAGTTTATACGTGTATGTGCACATACACAGTGCTATATGTGTGTGTATATATATATGTTGCTCCATACATATATATGTATGTTCTTTTCTCCCTCTTAGAAGAAAGAGGTATTTTTTTAATATACCCCTTGCTGGTTAAAAAAACATTCATTAAGGAGAGCTAGAAAATTCTAGTAAAGATAGTTAAGAAGAGTCAAGTAAGGAAAAATAAATATGCCTTCAGAATGGCAGATCCTGGGTCATGTGGTTATGTCAATAAGGAATTGAATTTAAAGTATGCAGTTACAGAAGTTGATGGCAAAATACGGATCACAAGAACTCCTGAGATACACTCCTAATGAGTTCAAACATAGATGCATACAGCCAGAGTTAGGTGGAACTGAAGAACCTATGTTTTAAAGGCTTGTTCAGTTCCCTCTGTTCTTGCTTGCTTTCTTATCCCATCTAAATTTAAGGGATAATGCATTTGCCTTGGTTTGAGGAAGCGAAAGGAGTTTCCCTGTTTGACCTAAAAGTCACCAGTATTTTCCATAAGGGTTTAGTCAAAGCGGATATTAATTGAAGTTTTTGGAGTGTGTCAAAACTTCTGTAGGTTTTTTAGGTTCTGCAAAGACTACTGCCTTCTTGCTGTAAAGCCTTAACAATGGCCTCAGGGAGTCTATTTGGGTGCAAAATAGGTAAGGGGAAACATTTCTATTATCAGATTAAAAACAAACAAACAAAAAAACCACCAAAAATTTTGGACATGCTTACAGTCTTTCCTCTTGTTTCTTCTGTTGAATGGTAGAGCAGAGAAATTTCCAAGAGCCCCAGGGAAGAATTATAACTAGGTAACAGCTATACTGTGGAAGACAGAAAATCAGCTGCTTACAATGCCCTGAGAAGTCACCGGTTTTATATGATTTAAAAAAAGAAAATATGTTATAGGTCATTGCTACATTTAGCCCCGAGGAAAGCATATTTCTGTTATTGTAGTTACAGACAAAGGCTGCAAAAAAGATGGTTGCCACAGAACACTATGACTTTAATAACTTCCTAAATCTTTGTACTCTGAAGAAAACAGCATTGCTTTATAAATAATAACTTGGGTCAGGTTTAGCACTGCTTTTAACAGTGTATCTCAAAATTACCTGAGATTTCTAATATCTCTACAGAGTAGTGTCATCAGAAGGGTTAGGCTGAAATCTTGGGAACTGAAAATCAGTCTTGAATGTTTTGTATTGTTTCATCCTGATAGCTTTCCATCTGCTGATCATAGTAAAGCATGCAGTAAAAAACGAAAGGATTATCTTGGATCGACATGGATTTTTGGATGTGTTCTTTAAGTTCTCATTCTTTGTGTTTCCTACCCAGTAGGACCTCCCTACAGAGAATGAAAGGATTTCAAAGGCTGTTTTACCAACATGTAAATGAACTTGTTTCTTAGTTACAATATCTAATGTTCCTAAGGGGTTTCTAAATGATACAGCTTAGTGTGTCACACAATTAACTTTTATGAAGCTTGTTTCCAGGAAACAGCTAAAATGGTCCTCTGAATTGTCATCATTCCTTGCATGTTGGACTGTTCCAAGTTTCTTCTTATCTAATTGCTAATCTGTTATTAGATTCTTCCTGGCAGGGGATGGAGTACATTCACTATTAATTGCCTATGCTAATGTAAATAATACCAGAAGATATAGCTGATATGCATGCCTTTTAAAAATCAAGATCTAATAATAGTTAAGTTTAAAAAAGATAATTCTGGACAAATATTAGCTTTTTACTGTTACATGAGCTCATTAGAATGACGGAAAGTACACACTACTGATATAGGGATAATTCTTTTACCAAAATTAAAATTGACTTCTTGAGCTGTTCTAATATTCCACAAGCAGCTATTTTTGTCAGCGTCAAAAAAGGTATATTGGTAAAGGGAAAAATTTTTGTCTCCTCATGTGGTCTTCCTTACAGTCCTTCAGTAGATGAAAGGCTCAGTGAAACATTAAAGTAGAAAATGAACTATTTTCAAACCATTAGGGAAAACACAGAAAGAAAATGTTCAGGAAACTGAGGTTCTGTTGGCTGTACAATGAATGAAGCAAGGAATTTAGATACATACGTGGGGATGAGGGTTCTCTGAAATCACAACAAAACTTGATATTAAATCCTAAACTCCAAGAGATATTGTAAAGAATAATTAGACCAGACTTCAAGAGCATTTGGGTTATTCTTGGAAGTACAAAATAAATGCAGTGCAGTCTTCCTATGGAAATCACATCAATGCAGATGCATCATAGAGGGAACAGTTACCATGGAAGTCTAGTTTTTCATCTGTCATATTGTAGCTCTATCACAATACAGAAACTTAGGCTGGTAGTTTGTATTAAGGTAATACTGAAGGTTCACAGAGATAGAAGAATTTTCTGCATTTTTTGTTCACAACAGGAAAGAAAACGCGTGTGTCTGTGTGTGAAGAGGGTGAAGGAAGGAGGAATTCTAGTGTCGTTCGAGGCTGAGGAAGAGAAAGGGGTGGAAGAAGGCGTATGCATTAAGGCAGCCTGCACAGGCAGAATGTTTTATACCTGCTTTTTGTTTGGATATGAAGTGTGTGTTACTCTTTGCAAACATGCCCTGTGTGTGTTTTGTCCCAAAGCTGGTTGAACCATCTGGCCTACAGGGGGACAAAAATGTTTCCTAATAAAAATCTAATACATTATTTCTGTAAATAATTCATGAATAAATGATAGATTTCATAAATTTACCGTAATGCTTGGGGTTATTATTTAAATATAAGAACTTGTAGACTTGTGCTTATACTAATTTGAACAGTTTCAGAAGCCATTTTGGCAAGCAAGGTATCCTTACTGTTTGGTGTCCAGCCAGAAAAATAGGTGAATAGTCATCAAGCATAAGTTTTAGATTTTTGAGAATGTGTCCTGTGTTCTTAAGAAGTAAACAATATTCAGCCTAGAGACTATTTTAAGGGAACTATGGGAAATCTATTTGAAAATTTGAAACTTCTGTTCTTACTAACTAAAAATTAATTTTGCTGATGGTGTTTTCTAAACGTTTTCTTTCACAGATGTCTGTCTGTAAGATTTTCTCCCTTCTATGTGTAAGTATTATTCTGCAATATCTGAAATAAGAAAGCTGCCAGTTATCTCCAGATACAGACTGAAAACTGTGTTTGAAATTGAAGTTATCTTTGGGGGGGTGGGTTCTTCTTTTTTTTCCTCAAATGCCTTACAGGTCATGGCAAATTTGCTTTTTACAGACTAGCCAATATATACTATGCTAACCTCATGAAGGCTTTGAATGCCTGAGTGTTATTTGAATATGATTCATAGTGCCTTTCTTTCTTTTTCCTCTCAAGGTGATGCAGGAAGCAAAAGCAAGTGGTAGGAACAGGAATATAGATGCAGCCAGAAACAAAGAGAGAGAGGGGGGGGAAATTCTACTTGCTGTGATTATTTTGTAGTCTCACGATAGCAGAGATGGAATTTTAGACTTTAAACCTTTTTTTTTTTCCACTTGAAAGGATTATTGGTGTAATATTTTCTTTTTAAAGTATTGGAAAGTTTCTGTGTGTGTATAACTGTGTGAAAAAGATTGCACCGAATTTTTCTTTTAGGTACCATACGTTTATCATTACTTCCTAATGGATCATTCCTTTCAAATCTGTTGTGCTTGTTACATAGCAGTGCCAAAGCCAGCAGTGGCCAAGTCTCAAAAGTGTATTTCATCTTTATAGCTCTGATCTTTTTATGCAACAGTAAAAGAGTCTGAAAGGATGTCAAGCTGCACCAAACGAAAGAATGGGTCTTGCACTGATTATCATGATTCGATAATCAAGGAACTGGTTGCCTGAAGTCAAGTGGCATATGATGTGTCATAGGGCAATTTCAATTATTCATGCTATTGTGAGAGGCATATTACCATGTCTACTGCTGCCACTTGTACAGTGTCAAATCTTTGCTCCTGACTTGAGGTTATACTTTGTTTCTTGGAAGTAACTTTGAAGATGAAAGTCAAGTCTTAGCATATAAAACTAAAATAGCATGTAACTAGGGGGGTATGTTCATTTCAAGAAAAAAACAACAATCTTTGAGGTATCGCTGGAGGACTTTGTTTGAAATGACAGCTCATCGCACCAGGGTGTCTCAGAAACCCATGCACAGTGAGCCAGCGAACAGGATCACTTACTGGGATTGTGCTGTAGCCCAGTACTTAAAACAGAGCGTGGTGACGTGTGGGTGGGTGTCTCAATGCTTGCATCCCCAAGACCACAGCCTGTAAGCTGTGTAGATCATCTGAGTAGTCAGTCTGTCTTTGTAATAACTCCCCACTCTATCCTTGACAGCCAAGATGCTGATCCTGGAAAAACTTAGAAGCAGGCATAAATTGACAGATACAAATTAGATGAGACCATTTAAATCTATAAGGGTAAAGCCCTGTTGGAACTTAGTATGTATTAGGGAACCTAAGAGCCTGATCCATTTCAGGAAAAGGTGTAGATGTCTACCCACCTCTCAGCGGTCTTATCCTCCTTTCCCCTTCACTATTGCTGTTAAAATATGGTGTGGGAAGAAGGGAGCCAAAATATATTTTGACAGGTCTCCCAGTCCAGGTAAGCAGGTGACAATGACTGAAAAATATAATATGCAGGAAAACTTCTGTTCCTTCAAGTTTTACTTATCTGTCTGTTTTCATATAATAACATTACAGCAGATGTATTGAGTTTGAATGCTTCTCATAGTTAAAGAAGCTGTCATTGTCTTGTGCATTCTTCCTTCTCTGTTTTATTTAATCTAATTTCTTGCTCTTACCCTCTCTTTAACAGCCGTCTCTTAACTTTCTCTTGAATACTCCTTCAGGCTCCCTTGCTTTTTCCCTTTTGTTTGCTTTTCTTCTCCTCCTGGGATGTGTTTTATTTCTGGCTTTTGTAGCAGTCTCAGTCGTCTGTGCCAAGAGTTTAAAATACTGAATTTGATTAAATTCAAAATACGCATTTAAAGCTGTTTGGAAAACAGATTGTCTTTTGTGCACAGCTGTCATCCCTGTTTGGAGCTTCTAAATGCTACAGACCAACAAGTAATAATAGTAAATATTACATAATAGATAACATGAGATTTTATGATATGTCTTCCTGGCTTAGTTTTAAAAGCAGGGTTTTTTAGTTGCCATAATCTGGAAGATCTTAGAGGAAGCAGTGGTGTATGAAGGCAACTCACTTTAGTGAAAATCGAGTATGTCTTAGTTCTTCAGGTAAATCAGAATGCCAGATAATAACTCAAAGTTTCCTCACTTTTACCTTATTAAAGCTCCAAGTAGCTGAGGAAGTCCATGCACCTGGAACTCCACATATTTGTTAAACCCATACTATTTTTTAAAATTTCTTAGAATCGGTGTGATAGTTTTCATCATTTTTCTTTCAAACTGAGCAGTAAATCCTTTTGTTTAATCTTTGGAAAGAACTTATACTTAAATCACCTATGGTTGGGGAAAATTTTAGTTATCAATCCCATCTATTGTAGAATAGACAAAAATGGCAAAAATAGTGTCAAGCTAATCACACAAAAGAACCTGTAATTGGCAGCTTATCAGTTCAGACAGTTATGAACTGGTATGTTAACATGTGAATGGGTACATTAACATGGTGGCAGCTCACACGTTAGAGGCTGTAAATCAACTTCTCCCAAATTAATTCATGTGATTAACAGAGTATTCACAGGAAAGCAGTACTGTTTTTCTCTAGAGAAGAATGCTCCATGCGTTTAACAGAAGGTGTTTTTTGATCATATGGAAGAAGACGACAGAAAATTGTTATGTCTCTTACAATTTGATAAGAAAAATGTTTCATAGTCAGATGTTAATGAGCAACAGCGTGCTAGAAATGGGTATATTTTGTGGACAAAACAGTGTAATTTTATCATAAATGGATAATGGGTAAAATGCTTTTGAGATCTCATCTAAAACAGCCATGTATAAAATTTAGACGGATTTCATCTGTTTTGGGAAAATGAGAGGTTGATTTGCATTTTTTTAGCAACTAAATTCTCTAGTAACCCAAAATCCTTTCAAGCTCTTGCATGGTGAATACTGAACTATTACCTATTTCTTCTGCAAAAATGAGTGTGTTGGTTTTTCATTGCTTATCACGTTATTCTAGTGCTGAATAGAATTTATGCTGACAAATTTGTTCTCTGGTTTTAGAGATAACTGACACTTTTTCCCTTGATTCATCAAAATAAACATAATTCGGTTACAATTCAGCAATAAAACATTGTTATGAAGAGTATTCTAACTGATAAAACATTGAAAGTTACCTCAGGTTTCAAGTATCTCATCCTCCTTTCCATTCTGTTTGTTGGTTTTAAAATGTTGTGCATTCTGGGTTTGATTACTTTTTGATTACTTTTGGTTTTGGGTTTTTTTTTGGCTGCAATTCTCATGTCTCTTGGGTCACTATAGATGGCAAGTTAGGGAAACTCTTCTTAAGCTGGGTGTGTTTCTGATAAAATCTCTGATGATATTTGGAACATGACAGTATCAGCTTCATTAAGTTATCTGGTTAAGGACTATGGAGTGTAAAAGGAATAACAAGTAACCAGGGAAGAGAATAACGTACAGATACAGAAATCTAACAAACAGATGATAACAGAGGAAATAAGAAGGACCAAAACTTTTCAGCTACTAACTGATGAGCCATTAAAGAAACTATTGAGATACCAATGTTTTATAAGACTGAATTTTGCAAGATGAATCCTACCTTCATGTCAAAGATTGGTACCGGAATCCTGAAAACCTCAATATATCCAAGCAACTCACAGTGAAAAACTAAAAGGTATAAATCAGGACCAAAAGAAATGGAGGGGCAAAACAGAAGCGTGCAACAGAATGGCAGAGGTCAGTGACAGCATCAAATGCGTGCCCACTGATGCCTCCCAAAGGATTGTATGTTCTCTATGCTCTTAACGCGGTTAAACTGGATGAACAGGGACTTGTGGTAATACGGAATATTTTGAGTAAATAATACATCTTACAAGGGTGCTATTTTTTTCACCTGTCAAGCACAGCAGTAAATGGTGGGGCAAGGAAGTATTGTTTGTCTGTGCTTGAGCAGGGGGTTCGGACCAGATGACCTTCAACGGTCTCTTCCAACCTCAGCCATTCACTGATGATTGTGTGGTCTTTTAAACTTTCAACTTGTGTTGAAACTACAGTTGCAAATAACTTTGGCAAACAGCATTCTCTCTAGCTTAAGAACATGCAGTCTGAAGCATCACTGTGTGAATATTGACAGCAAATGCCATGTTTGATCCTAACCAAATTTTGTACTGCCTTCAGCACTGGTTACCCAGGCACATTTCAAATGTCTTGCTTGTTCTTCTTTCTTAGGGGAAAATTTAGTTTTTATTTAAACTTATATTACATTGTTGTTGGTTTATGTTTATACTGGCTGTGGCCTGTGCTAGGCTTAAAGGTGAGCCCAAAGGAATGTGCCTTTTCTTTTGCCATGGAAAATAGTAAGGTTTTTGAACTGAACAACTTTGCTCTAAAGACAGTGGTTGTGGTTTCTTATTCTTTTTCTCATCCTCTTGAAGCCCTCTTTTACTTCTTCCCATTTGTGAGGACAATTTGGTTCCTCCAGAAATGAGGTTTATGCTGACAGTTACTAGAGGGGTTACTTTTGAACCCTAATGTGTTGCCTTAATTTTAATTTGCCTCCCCTATTGAATTTGGTCTAATTAAAGTAGTACAGTAAAGTCCCTGTACTTGGTGCTGGTGAGGCCACTCCTGGAATACTGTGTTTGGTTTTGGGCCCCTCACTACAAGAAAGACATTGAGTTGCTGGAGCGTGTCCAAAGATGGGCAACGAAGCTGGTGAGGGGTCTGGAGCACAAGTCTTGTGAGGAGCAGCTAAGGGAACTGAGTGTGTTTAGCCTGGAGAAAAGGAGGCTGAGGGGACACCTTATCCCTCTCTACAGCTACCTGAAAGGAGGTTGTAGCGAGGTGGGGGGTCAGTCTCTTCTGCCAAGTAACAAGTGACAGGACAAGAGTAAATGGCCTCAAGTTGTGCCAGGGGAGGTTTAGATGGGAGATAGGAAAATTTCTCCACCGAAAGGGTTGTCAAGCCTTGGAACAGGCTGCCCATGGAAGTGGTGGAGTCACCATCCCTGGAGGTGTTTAAAAGACATGTAGATGTAGCACTTAGGGCTGTGGTTTAGTGGTGGACTTCGCAGTGCTAGGTTAATGGTTGAACTCAACGATCTTAAAGGTCTTTTCCAACCTAAATGATTCTATGATTCTATGAAAAAAGAGAAATTAATCTGCAGCAAAAATAAATACTACAATTTCAATATCAATACATTAAATATTAGCTTTTGAAAAAAAAGTATTTGTTCATATTGTATCTTCATAGTTAATAATGTGAGATATGACATTTCTAGATACTGGAAGGAGCAATATTTTATCTTAGTATTAAGAATCTACAAAAAAGAAAGAATTATTTTCAAAATTTTTTTTTTGCATTGAATAGTTTTTCCAGATGTGTCAAATTCATCTCCACTCTTAGCGTTTTAATGCTCAAGTAGCTCATAAACAAAAATTCCTAATTCATAATTCAGAAAGCCTTTTGCACATGATTTTCTTAACTTTTGAGCATTAAAATATGAAAATGAAGAGCTTTTCCAAAATTAATTTTATAAAGATCAGCTAGCTTCTCTTCACATGCCAAGCCCCTATACTTTGACAATCTCCAATTCAGGAAATTAAATGAAATTGTGAAATTAAATGGGTTTTGCTGTATTAAAATATTGCTTATGCAAGTTTTCTAATGAAAAGTACCTTGCTAAGATAATAAACATGTATGTTCTTTTTCTCTCTTTAAATTGTCTCTCATAATCTTGTCAAGAACACTTGTAAAAGGGTGGTTCTTCATGCCGGATGAATGTTCAAAACAGTATTAAGGCTTGTTCCTGGAGCTGCTGACAATGAAATCTGTAGGTACCATAAACAAGAAATGTTGTTCACAGGCTGTGGATCTAGGCTAGTTACTGACTGGAAGAAACCACTCACGAACAAGAAGTATCTTAGTGTGTGTCCTCTGCTCCCGCTGAATGAAAAAAGACAAACCAGGCAGCCAAAGGCTATATTAACATGAGGGAAAGCCAGAGGTAAAAATAACGCACCTTGTTAAGAAGTAGGGCATGCTATCTTCAACTTAGTGCTGTGTTGGCATGGTTACGTAGCTTCTGGGTTAGAGCTGACTTGTATCTGTTGGGCTCAAGGACTGGACAGAAAGGATAAAAGTCTTTCTACATCTCTCCCTGTGGACATGTCCTGTATCATTCAACTGTCACTGAGGTTTAAGGATGGGAGATATTGACAATATTCAACAGACAACTGAATAGTCACTATGGCTGCTGGGGACATAGTTTGCTTTTCCTAATCTCAGTCCTAGACAGTCCCAGTTGTATATTTTATTGAAAGAATTAATCTGTAGCTTGTTTGAATTTGTGCTAGATCTCCTTGTTTACTTTAAAAAAAAGGGGGAGAGGGGCTGTAAGAAGAGACTTGGAAGGAAACAAATTATGAATCCAAGAGTTATTGATCAGCATTTGCTGAAATTCTAATTTACATTGTAAGCAAGGGTTTAAGAAAGAAAACCTACTCTCTCTATTGTCATTCACTTATCTGTATAGTCCAGTTCTCCCAGCTTCTACTGTTACCAGTTGTGGAAACAGGAATTATTTTCTGTTTAGAGGGCAGTGGTTTCCTAGCCTGCTTGCTTTTTCTAAACAGTGTGATTTAGGTGTGTAGATCCTGTTTACCATAGCCACTTGAAACATGTAGGGGAAGTTTAGTCAGAAATATAGTCTGATTTCTCAGGGACTCATGCACAAGCTCCGAGTTCAGGGCTTGGGTAGCCAGTAGTAGGAGGCCATTCAGAATGAGGTTTTCATACTTTAGCAGGGGGATTTTGGCTCCTGTCTGTACCTTTTAATGTGACAGCATGGCACATTTGTCTGATTATCTGATACAACCACCTCTGCAACAGAGCACTAAACATGAGTAGTGTGACTGGACAATGAATCCAGCTGGTCTGGAATGGGGTTGGATCTGTTGTGAGTGCACAGGGCGTGTAGGTCGTGGATCAGCACAGATCTGCAGATGCACTGGGGTCATAGCATATGAGTAACAGGTTTTGCTCAGTAATCCAATCCATCTTGATTGTGTCAGGTTTCCAGAGGTGAGTATGGAAAACTAAAGCATGTATTCAGAATGGGGTTAGTCCTGCTCCCAGAAATTGTTGGGGAAGTTGGGGCTTTGTAGGGCTGACAAGGAAATTTTACACCTCATCCTTATTGAATGGAGAGATGAACAATTGGTTTTTTTGCTTCACTGCTGCAAAGAAGTTTCTGGTCAGAACTCCTGAAACAGCTTTAACTCGCAAAGTAAAGTGTCAATGGCTCTACTGTGCTCATTACAAAAGCACTTTAACTCTCTGTCAAACCACCTGCATTGTTCTGTGAAGGCAGACAGGTATTGATTTGCACATTCAGTAATTCCTCTGAGCTACATGGTATGTAAGGAGTGCTGTATGTTGCTAGGGTCTCTCCTATTTTCTTTAATTAAAACATGATGGTGGTCAAGCAAATCTTTTAAAACGTATTCTGTTCTCTTGTGATTCTTTCTTGTGGTGAATTGGCTATGGGATTCTTTTTCTCGCAGCTGCTGGTTTCTGTAAAATCATTGACACACATGGCAGTAAGCCAGGCAATGGTTCCTTTTTGTTACTTTTCTATCCCTTTTGTTAGCAAATGTTGTCTTTGAGGTAGGCTGAGGTGTACCTGTTTCCATTGGCTATATTTGCAGCTATTGTAAGGATAGCAACATGCCATTGAGCTTTCTTTGTACACATTTTTCAGTTGCAGTTGCTCCTTGCTAAGAGATTCCTCCTATAGGAGAGCATATGTTACCTTCCTGACACATAAGGACTTGCTCCAACCATTTCTTTCTGTAAAAACACAGATAACCCTTTTTTCAGTGAACACTTAGTAGAAAAGTTAGAAATCAATACTCTCATCTGATTTAAAGTCCATATCCTAACTGATGAAGTTAGAAGGTTTCACGTAATGGGATTAACACAGGTTACTGAGATCAGTTTTGTACAGGGGTACTGAGCAAGTTCATCACCCTTCTCAGAAGAGATACAAACTAAAATCCAGTAATCGACCCCATAACTCAGATGACTTCCTTGATATGTTAGATTTTTGTGTAAATGGTGGTGAAATTTGAATTAAATTCTTACTTTAATTTAGTTGCAGTACATACTTGCAATATTGTCTTATTCTGACTTAAATTATGTATATGTAACACAAACACCCTCAGATCAGAACATACAGAAGTAAAATGATGAAGTAGCCTTTGCCACAGCACATTTAGAAATTCATTTCTCTCGTTGTTTTCTCTTTCAGTTTATAGTTGTTGCATTTACACTTTTTAAAAGGACAGTCTGTTTATTATTGACAGACCTATTGCTATTCCCTAAGCTCCAGATAAAGATTCTTTTCCAAGTTAGTAGTAGGTATAGGATGAGGCTCTTGGGTCTCAGTCCTACAAAGGCTTGCATGTGTTTAAATTCTTGATCTGCTCACATTAAAATACTTGAATGAGTAAAGTTACTTCCATGAGCATACCTACAGAGATTGTAGTGTAATCTGCAATCACATTTAGCTATATGGAAATTTATAGAACAGTGCATTAATAGTGCTGTAATTATAATCTCTAATTATTATGAAATTACATGTAGCTGTACTAGTCTACCTCAGCTGCTACCCTATAACCTGAGTTTTTAATATGAGAGCAGAAGGCCTCCACCACTGGCAGTCATTAATATTTCTACAAAAGCAGTTCATGGGGCAAGAGAAAAATTAATCCTACTGATTACCAAATTGATTAGAAGGTTTAATCATCCTCCAAGTGTATGAGTGAACAATAAAATGAAATAATTGGTGTCAGGGGTGGCCTGCTTCTGAGCAGCCATAATTTACAAAATGTTGGCCTTCGAAGTTCCTCATAAGTTTTATTACGAGAGTTTTGTCATTGTTTACAGTGCTTGCTCTTTCTCTCTCTGCTGGATGAAAACAGAAGAAACAGATACCTTATAGATGAGTTCGGTGTAATTAAAATTCTTCCATCTTAGCCCATTATCTTTGTGTCTCTGCTGAATGATGTCATGGCTAGTCTTCACAGAGCAAAAAGCTTCTCAGACAGTGAACGAACAGTTTTTCTAAATGCCAGCTTTTGATGAGCAACCCAGGTTGGCAATTGGTGTCTGTTCAAACTTTCTCATCAATCAGGTCCCAAGCAGTTAATTTAATCAAAAGCAGAGTATGTTGCCTAAATGAGCCAAAGCTATTTCTAGAAGTAAAAGTAGCAACACTAAGCACTGAGTGTACAATGAATTACTTTGTATTACTTGATGGATTATGATTATAGACTTCGTGCAGCAGTTTAACAGCAGCTGCTAGCAGTGTGGTCTCATGGATTTTTCCCACAGTTCAGCTATAATAAATGTGGCAGTGTGAGAAACATAAGAATTAGGATTCAAGAAGTATCCCCTCAGTTTCGCCCCACTGTTTTACATCTATTTTTGTTTTATGTTTTAAGATTTATTCCTTTACCATTAGTTATCCAATTTCTCTTTTTCTCCTCTCAAGGTCACCTGCATTGTGAGGCACCAGAAAGATTTTGATGCCCTTGACTGCTCACCAGGGTGAGATACATGCCAACTTACTGGCCATTTTTATGTCAGATGTGAGCTCTGATAGTTGATAGTAATGGAATACAGCCCTGCACAAGTCACAGTAATGTTTTTTGGCAGGTTCTCCGAATTGTTTGTTTTTCTTAAATTTTATTCTTGTCACTATTGCCTAAGGCACTATGAGCAGAGTGACAACACAGGCAGTGCAGCTCCATTAATAAGCTACCTGTGCTGTTTGTACAGGAGGGCAATCAGCCGTCTCTTATTCCCCCAGGACATTAAATTAAGATTGACAATGCATGCATAACTGCTGCAGAGGCCTGATGACTAGGCTTAGTCCACAGTCCCCTTAATTGCATCTATACTTGTAAGCTTATAAAATAGACTGCTTGCACCTGCTGAAGACATAGCCAGACCAATTTGGAACCACACAGGTACAAAAGCAATGTTTAGTGTATTTTGCAGAACTTACGTATTTTGCAGAACGTGAATATACAACCTGACACCAAGCTGAGCCAGTGCAGTTGATACACTAGAGGGAAAGGATGCCATCCAGAGGGACCTTGACAGGCTGGAGAAGTGGGCCTAGGTGAAAAACTCATGAAGATCAACAGGCCAAGTGCAAGGTCCTGTGCCTGGGCCAGGACAATTCCCAGTATCAATATAGACTGGGTGATGAATGGATTGAGAGCAGCCCTGCAGAGAAGGGCTTGGGGATAGTAGTGGATGAAAAATTGGACATGAGCCGGCAATGTGCACTCACAGCCCAGAAAGCCAACCGTATCCTGGGATGCATAAAAAGAGGCCTGGCCAGCAGGTCGAGGGAGGTGATTCTGGCCCTCTCCTCTGCTCTGGTGAGACCCCACCGGAGCACTGCATCCAGCTCTTGGGCCTCTAGTACAAGAAAGACATGGGCCTGTCAGAGCGGGTCCAGAGGAGGGCCACGAAGATGATCAGTGGGCTGGAACACCTCTCCTGTGAAGAATGGCTGAGAGAGTTGGCATTAGTTCAGCCTGGAGAAGAGACATTTTTTCAGCCTTTCAATATACGAAGGGCGCTTATAAGAAAGATGGAGCACGGCTTTTTACCAGGGTCTGTAGTGACAGGACAAGGGGCAACAGTTTTAAGCTCAAAGAGGGGAGATTTAGATTGGACATAAGGAAGAAATTCATTATGATGAGGGTGGTGAGACACGAACAGGTTGCCTAGAGAAGTTGTGGTTGCCCCATCACTGGAAGTGTTCAAGGCCAGGCTGGATGGGGCTTTGATCAACCTGATCCTAGTGGAAAATGTCCCTGCCCATGGCAGGGAGGGGTTTGGACTAGATGATCTTTAAAGGTCCTTTCCAACCAAAACCATCCTATAACCTCTTTCTCCACATTCAAAGAAAGTGTGTTTTACCTGTTCTGTTGCTCTCTTTGACTGGGCATCTTATACAGCTAGTTTTACTTAGCAGCTTCTTTGCAGAGGCAGATTTAAGCATTCAAACCCATGAGACAAATTGAAGAAGTGAAGAGGAAGGCATCGGTAAACTTAGATACGGTGTTCAGGGAAATCATAGTATTTTGTCTGCACTAAATTAGTGTTTTGAAGAACCTCGTTGCATCAGGCTCTCTGCTTTCGTGTAACAAGAAACCATTTGTTCTAAGGAGCACATGGAGATAATACACCCTGGGAAGTGCAGTCGCTGCTGTGGTGGTTCTCCGTGCAGCAGGTGCAGGGCTGCTGGAGGTAACTGGGTACAAGCCAGTCTAGGTCCAGGTGCAGTCCACCTGCATTCCCCGATCCTGCATCTGAGTTAGCAAACCATGACTATTTGTTTAGTATTATTTAGTATTGGTTTAGTATTATTTAGTATTGTGCTTAGTATTATTTAGTATTGTATTTAGTATTATTTAGTATTGTTTAGTTATGGGGGTTTTTAGCCTCCTTTTTTCTTTTTCTTTTTTGTTTTTTTTTTTTAAATCAGAAACGTTTAAACCAGAAAGGGACACATCTATGCGTATCTAACACAAACAGAATGGTATCTAAAATACCTCATATATGAAAAACAGCTTAGCTGTAAGGAACTAAATTATGCATAGTAAAAAATGGTGTCACTGAATTAACTGAAGGGCTTTCATAAGATTTTCTGGTTTTTTTTCCCTTATGTTTCATAAGCTATTAAATTCCAATATCGCAGCTTTTTTTTTTTAGTGGCTAAATCTAGATATAGAAATCGTAATTTCCACCCCCACTGTGGAATGTTTCTTTCCTTTGTAAGGAAACACAGAGAGACAATTAACTCAATCTCTGGCTGCATGAGTCAGGCTAGGTAGCTCCCCCTTAACTCTTTGCTTGTTGTGGTACAGAAATGGAAGAAGAACAAGAGTTACAACACCAGCAGCAACGTGTTACATTCAGAGGTCTCCAACTTTATCTCCAGTCAACTCTGTGTGTGCGTGAATCCCATGACAGAACAGTAAACCTTATTTCTTCTGGTCTCCTCGTTTCTTGCCAGCCATGATGGCTGCTGTTACCTGTAGTGGGTGAGGTAACAGGGCGTCTCAGACAGCACAAGTAGTCATCTGTGTACACCGCTTCTCTCAGTCCTGATGGAAATGGATCCCTTCATGTTGTCAGTGGCGTCTCTGGAGTTTCTTGGTAGACAAAAAGGGGAAAAGAAGAGAGGGTAGTCACCACACTGTTTTGTGAAAGAATATTCTTATGTGATTGGTTGAGGTCTTGGCTCCTAGACATGTTCTGTTTTCTTTTAATACAGATGGGAAACTAATGTATTTTAAGAGGTATTAAAGCACTAAGAAGAAGAGCAGCAACATATTTTAACAAATTGGATGGAAAGGATGGTCTACTAAGGGTATTTTGGGAAGCTGGAAGACGTGAGGTGGTGGGGAAGTAATACAGTCTCCGTCTGTTTTGGTTTGGTTTGGTTTGGTTTTTTTGTTTTGTTTGTTTCCCCCCACTCTGGCAAGAACCAGGTCGGGCCTGTCTGTGAGAAATTAGTTTACAGTAGATGTGATGGTACAGTTCTGTAAATTTTACAGAAAGGGGAGTGTGGGGGACATCAAGAGATGTTACGGTGGCGTATTTAAATAAGCTTTCTGAAGAAAATCCACCTTTACCTGTGGAAGATGCTTTTTGAGTAGGACAGTCTTAAAGTCAGATAAGAACCAATATCTTGGATACTGCCTAATAAATGTTATAATAGCACGGTAAGCAGGTTCTGGATTTTTGAATCTGAGTGACGGGCATTGCTAGCAGTTGCCAGGTGTGACTTGTGGAGAGGTGACCATCCACCAAGAGCTCACTTGGCTTTGTAAAGGTGCCAGTGTACCAGCAGTTGCAGATGTGATTGATCATCTGATCTTAATGTTTTCTGTTTCATTTAAAATTATGTAGCAGGGAACCTCAAAAAGTTAAATAACAGACCTGCCCTAATTACAGCTGTAGTGCCTGTTTTTACAGAGAAAACCCTAAGAGATTTACAGCTACTTGTGCCAGATACATCCTTCTTTGACCTCCTTCAAGCATGTACTGTTGCACATTTTCATGCCTCTGAAGTAGACAAAGATGCTCTGTGTAGTGGACAATCCGCTTCCTTCTCCTTTGTCCCTCCGCAGAAAGCTTTTCCTTTGCTTTATTTATATTTGTACTCCAGCACAAGGCAGTGGTGAATTAAAAAAATAAAACTTGATAAAATAAACTGTGTTTGTGTGTAAATAAAAGGTACTAAACTCACCTGATTCACTTTTGAAGCATGGGAGTGAAATGTAGATAGACTTTATATTGTCTGGATATAATGTTATACTGTTACTATGTTTGCTTATTTTTAACCTAGCTACACTGGCCATATATTGGCAGAATCGTTCACTACCTCTTGTGTGAAGTGTAATATTATCTTGTACCTAGGATTTACAATCTGACTTTGTAGTCACGTAAGTATAGAGGTCATAATAGCATCTTGGAACTTGCATGCTGAACAGTTCTGCAAGTTTTTGTAATTAATCAGCCTTTTCCTTGTCTCAGCTTTCAGTGAAGAATACTTCTAGCTGCGCACACCCACAGAATGACTCCTTGCATCCACGGTTTTAGAAAGTACAATTCAAAGTTTATAGAACTTTTCTTGCTCACAGAATTGTACAGTGCTTTAGTTTTATTTTGCACTTACACACTGATAGAAGACCTGCAAGTTCTCTGTTGAAGAATCAAGCCTGTAGATCTATCGTCTTTGCTGATTATGATTAAAACCAGGGCTTCCCTAGTATAGGAATATTTAATGAAGAATTATAATTCTTTTCCCATTATATTCATATGTATTCAGATGGGACTACATCTTATTTTCTTCTGTGGAAATTAGTACAGGAGCAGTATTCAAAGTAGTTGACTTATTTTACATAGCATTATAGAACTGCTAGATCATGCTTCCTTAAGAATATTCTAGCTTCATTATAAAAAATTACCTAAGTTACTTCTGTATATTTTTTTTCCCTAAAATATCTTTGCATAATTACTTAATAGCACTTCCTCAAAAATTACTAGTGCTCAGGAGAAAATGGCTTCTGTAAATCAGAGTGAACTCTGAGATTTATGAATAATATGATAATTTGTTTTCCCCTCCCTTCTCATAACTTTTTTTGAGGAATTAGGCATATCTGCAGCCACCCAATTTGATGTGATTGCCAGAGTCTAAATGCTTTTCATCCGATTACTAAACTAATAATTTGTGTTAGGATTTTGACCATTGGTCCACAGTTTATTTTCCTTGGACACTTCTATGTTTTCATTAAATAAACACAGAACAAAAATTGTGGTCAGACAGAACCCATTCACACCAAAAACAACATTCAGAAGTTTCTGCAGTCTTGTGTGGAAGATCCCCCTTCAGCTTTCCAGTATCCTAATTTTGAAGGTGACCTTCACAAAGATTTAACCAGGGACTTAGTGGAACAAAAAAGCGTACTTGCAAGGAAACTAGACAACTGACTGAAAAGTGCAGCATGGCCCATCATCTGTAAGAAATACGCTGCTCTGCTTGTCGGAATTGTGCTCTGAGCACTTCTGCAAGAGTCTGATGAGACTTGACAAGTGTAATTCTGGTAGGAGACAGGAATTTTAGCCTTTTTTTTTAGGCTGTAAAATATTTTGGTTGTTTAAGAAAATGTTTATGAAATCTAGTAGCTAATTTAAATAATTATGATTATATGAACTGCCACAGAACTGTATTAATTTAAATCAGCTAAAAGTCAGGACCTAAAAAGATCTAACACTTTTATTGTGCACTTGATTATCCTCTTGACTTTCATATTTCAGCACAGTGAAACAAAGCTAAGCACTGTACATGTAAGAAATAGAGTGAGAAAAAGATATCACAACAGCTCTAATGTAGCAGAAAAGTCACTGAAAAAGAATAATGGTGTTACCTGATGGATTATGCTGTAGAAAAATAGTAACCAACGAATACAGAGGAAATAAGGACAGCAATTTAATTAAACATTTTACAATAAAGGAGCTTTAGTTCTAAATATAATCTGCAAGCATTTAATTCCTCCAACTTTTAAATGACACAAACCAATACAAATCAAATTCCAGACACATTTTGTGGAGTCCCTTGTGTTGCATATCACGTAATACACTTAAAATAGACTAAAAGCACCAAAGGCATAAAATGGCAGTTGCAGCCAGGAGTCTGAAGTTCAACTCTTTCTCAGTATTACCGGTGGAAGAATTGTCAATAACCTTTATGCAGCTGAAACTTCAGTGCAATTTCCAATATAAAGATTGTAAGAGGCAGGAATCTTTCTGATTTTTTTTTTCTTTTTCACCAACACAAGATGGGATTTTTCTCTAGTTTTATTTCAGCCACGCTTATTTGGTGTCCTAGATTTCTACTTTATTTCTGCAGCTTCTTCTTCAATTACATGGCCTCAACATGGACATAAATGGGACTGAGGTAATTAAAAAGAGCGTGGAAATTTAAAGGCATGTGAATAGGGCGGGTTCCCAACTCAGTTTTTAGCCGGTGAAAGACTATTTCTCTCATAGGAAAGTTTTCTCCCATATTTTTTCAGGTAGAAAATGAAGGCTAGGAAGCCAAGTGATTGCCTTAGCTAATCAAGTCCTTTTTTTGCCTGAACACCAGAACAGTGTTTAGCCATCGAATTTATTGGCAAGAATGTCACCTACATGCTTTCTGCTTGTCCTGTTTTGTTCTAGTCTCGAGGAGAAGATCATAATGGAGTTTTACCTTCTTTCTGTGCTCTAACAGCCTCTTAGGCTACTCCATGCAAAGGGAATGGAGTTACACAGCCTGGGAAGAAGCTCAGAGGCTGAGCACAGTCTCTGCTCTGGATAGTCAGAGGACCAGACTGCGGGGCCTGCTGCAGACTGTACCAACCCCACAGAGTAGATAACCTCTGTGACCTGCTCCTGTGACCTACCCAGGGTTGCCTGCCTTCCTTGGATCACTTTTGCACCTTTGAAGGACTGTATTATAGATAGGGGTTGAAGTTGCGAGGTGTGGAGAAAAAGGAGACAAGCAGACTTGACAGAGAAATCGGATTCACTTGCTGCTCCTAGCTGCCTTTTCTTTTTTTACTTCTCTTAGAAGAGGTATAGCAGGAACCATTGGGATGGTTGGTAAAGGATCTCTTGAGGAAGCAGGCAGAACATTGCAATTTCTACTGAGGAGGTAAAGATGCTTTAGGTCTTCTTTCCCCAATAATATTTGTTGGTGCTGTTGTCATTCCTGCCTCGTCAAACAGCCCCACTTCCTCTTCACTTGCACATCCCATTTAATCTGGGTTTGCATCTTCCCCTGAGAACTGAATCAGGCCAAAACCCAATTAGAAATTGTCTTGTCTCCAGCAGTGGTTGATAATGCATGTGTAGAGGGAAAAAAAGAAAAGTGCAAGAGAATGATTCTTAACACATCTTCCCACACGTAGAGTAGTTAGTGTTTTAGAAATGTGTTTATTAACTACTGCTAGACCTGGAGCTAGTGCTTTCAGAGAATTATCACCAATATTTTCCATGTTTCCCTTTTGAGAGATAATAGTAGGTATAGACAGACATATTTCTTTTCCTTGATGTGAAATTTTCTGTGTGCCATTTCTTATGCAGGTAGTCAGGATTGCCAGATGCTATTGCAGCTCTTTCCAGTCATGATTATAAAATGTGTATTATTATTTGCAAGTCTTTTTTAAACATTACTCACTGTCTTTCCCAGATTATTTATGATTGCTAAAGGTCAGATCCTAGGGGTACTTTGCTTAATAAACCAACTCTGAGACAGGCAAATGGCCATAAAATATTAAGGAATAGTTGGAAGAAAATGGAATGCAAAGGGGAATGTAGCACTAGACACTGGGCATATCTGTATCGCTCATATCTGGAGTGAAACAGAGGAACTGATTAGAGAAAGAAGCTTTCCTCTCCTTGCTATTCAGTGAATCTTCTGTCTGTAAAATGAAAGAATGCGAATGAGGAAGACTTCCTTCAGCCCCCAAAAAACAGCTGAGAAAAAGCTGATCATCCATAGTGGAGGTTCCCACTTTTAATGTTTCCAAAATTATTAGACATTTTTTCTCTTTAGGAGATTTAAAATTAACTGTTTGGTGCTTTCTCACCATGAACTGGCCGAAACCCAGTTCTACTGGCATTTGTATGGTGTATATGTTCCACTATCAGGCAACTGTAAGGGTTCATTGGTACAACTGTTTTGGCCCTGCACACTAGTCCCAAGGTACATTATATTTTGATCATTAGCAATATTAGTTTTGGGCCCCTTACCACAAGACAGACATTCAGGTGCTGGAGTGCATCCAAAGACGGGCAACGAAGCTGGTGAAGGGTCTAGATCACAAGTGTTATGAGGAGCGGCTGAGGGAGCTGGGGTTGATTAGCCTGGAGAAGAGGAGGCTGAGGGGAGACCTTATCGCTCTCTACAACTACCTGAAAGAAGGTTGTAGTGAGGTGGGGGAGTCAGTCTCTTCTGCCAAGTAACAAGTGATAGGACAAGAGGAAAGGGCCTCAAGTTGTGCCAGGGGAGGTTTAAGTCAGAGATAAGGAAAAATTTCTCCACTGAAAGGGTTGTCAAGCCTTGGAACAGGCTGCCCAGGGAAGTGGTGGAGTCACCATCCCTGGAGGTATTTAAAAGGCATGTAGATATAGGCACTTAGGGATATGGTTTAGTGGTGGACTTGGCAGTGTTAGGTTTACGGTTGGACGTGATGATCTTGAGGGTCTTTTCCAACCTAAATGATTCCATGATTTTAGGAGTCTATTAATTTATTTTTTCTCACTGTCATTTGCTCTGATGTGTTTCCTCTTCCTTTGCTACTGTAACAATGGAAATAACGTGCAGAGCAAATGCTGCTGCATCATCTAACCAGACTAAATTTTACAATGAGAGTGGGTTAAGCAGTGGAATAGGTTTCTCAGAGATGTTGTGGGATCGCTGTCCTTGGAGATTTTGAGACCTGAATCAAAAGGTATCTACCAACAGTGTGTAGGTACAAAGGACCTGTAAAGAAGGCCTAAGCAACCTGATTTTGCTTTGAAGTTAGCTCTACTTTGAGCAGGAAGTTGAACAACTTGACTCCCAGAGCTGTTTTCTAACCTAAACTTTTTCTGTGATGGTATGATGTGCGACACGTTCTGCACATGCTCTGTGGATTTTGTTCAACACCCAGTGGGAGCTTGTTTTGCTGCAACTGTCAGAAAAGTAAAATATATAAAATCTTCTGACTCGTAAACCTTATGAAGCTATTATTATCGTTTTAACAATTAATACAGTGACAATCATTATGGGCCACAGCTGCCAGTTTCTTCATGTCAGTTCTCTATTCTGTGTCAAATCCTAAAAATGCGCCTGCCTTAGACTACATGTGGATATTCTCTAGAAAACTGGGTAAAACATTATAGAAGAGGAAAGAGACTAAAATGACACGCTATGTACTAGCACGTCCCTTACCCCATCTCTCCTTTTGTGTGTTACACCAAAGCAGCAAGAGCGAGAGACAACCTGTGTGGGGGTCTCAGTGTTTTCTCCAGGGTAACTGATGGGCTGCAAAACCACAACTGCCTCCTGGCTTTGTACTTCTACTGCAACACCCTACTTTGCTGATGATTTTGCAGTCCACTAACTCTGTACCGCTTTAATGGTCCTTAGGAGCTGTCATTCACGAAAGATGGAGTTAAGACAATTCTTGTTTCTCTAATTCTCGGTAAAGAATCAAACTGATTCGCAGTAGCCCATGGAGAAATAAAATGTGCACTGGCTCTGTTTCAGTATTTAGCTGGTGCACAGGCCACAGGATGATGCGCTATGTGAGAAGACCGCTTGTAGATGAAAAACCCAAAAAGTTATTCTCTTCTGGACTTGTTTCAAGGAACGCTGCTCTCCATTAAGGGGAAAAAAATGAACTTTGACTGCTGTATGATTTCCTTTGAGGCAGTGTGCAAACATAAGGACAGTACATTCAGTCTTCGTATCTTCAGCTTGCATGTTTGTGTTGCCTTGCATCTCTTGCTTCTTTGACCAAAACTGTGCAAAGTCCCATCCAAAACAAGTTCTAAATATATTCCAAGAAGGCCAGGGATTTATCCCAAGGTAGAACGTGACCCTGTGGAGAACACCACAGGAGAATCATTGGAATAGCCTTGCTATTTCATCCAGAAACTGCGATCTGGCCTCGATGAAGCCTTCTAAATGTGTCTGAATTGCTAAAAGAAACTCTGTTCAGCTTGGGTCGTGGCTCTGAGGGACCTGTATGCCCTCATCCTCCAGCATTATATATTATGGTAGCTCTGCCTCTGATGTAAATCAGAGCAGAATCAGCTTCCTAAAGTGTTCTCTTTTTTTTCATGTTCCTTTTTACTAAAACTTTCAGGAACAGCTAGAGCTTTTGTACCAGTGTATTGTGGATAGGTAGCTACTGGCAACCGGGTCATAGCTGATTCTTTCCTTTTTTCCCATAAAGAATAGTGTAGCAAACTTGAAATAGCAATAAATAGAATAAATGATTTACTTCCATTGTGGATAAAACTCTCACCATCAGGTAGTAACTTTGGTGTATTTGTATAAGGAAGGTTAGAAAAGAATGTTTAAATCATTCATTGTGAAGCATTCTAAAGCTAAAAGGTCAAAGGATTCTCACATCTGTCAGAAAACAGTCTCCAAAGCCAGAAGACGACTGCAGGAAACATGCTCAGCCAAACTTGATTTTGACCCTTGCCTTTTCCGAAGACAAGCACTTCTCATTTCTTTGTAGGTTGGTTTTTTTTTTTTTTTTTTTTATTTAATTTCTGTGCTTTTTTTATTTAACAGGAAAATTATTGTGAAAAATATGGATTTTGTCTGTCTTTTATAAAACTATGTGTAAAAGCACCTGACTGAGAACAGGGAAGCTGCTGAGAGAGAATAAAGCACAATTATAATATGAAACTAAGAAGTGAATAAGCCATGATGGACTGTGATAACGGGCAAGTGGTGACAGCTCACTGGCCTCAGTTCCCCGATTGCCTCAGTATCTCCTCACAATAGTACCGTTTGTACTACTCATGCTTGCTGATCTCTTACGAACCTTATCCTACAATGAGTTACCGAGATCACTGCAAACTATGTTTCTGTAGTTTAAGTTGTAATTTAAATGTACATTCTGAATACTTTGTCTAGGAAACCCCAAAATAGCTTGATTGTTTTTTTGGGGGGGAACATATAGGCTGAAACTTTGGCCATTTATGAAGCCTGAAGTTAGGCCCTGAAAATTACTAATGGCATTTTCAAGTATGGGTTGCTGGAAACCGAAATCAATAAACTTACTGAAACAACATATTTTAAACCGCTCACACATAGATACGTATGCAAAATAAATCTTTTTCCTGTCAAACCAACAGAGGTGCATTATATTCACCTATTTATCTCTGCCTAGACTTTTAGCTCTATTGTAGGGAATTAATCATGTAGGTGAAATATAAAGTCAAATGGTTTGTAATACAAATCTGAATTGGACAGGGAAAATAATAGGAGGCATGAAAAGACTCACATGAAAAGAAGCCAGGCAGAAAAGTTAGGACTGCTTTTTTTTTTAGAGGACATGTTGGATATAGATGAAATAAGATAGGAGTTAGCCATATTTCACGTGATATTAGCTCTAGAAGAAGTAATTAATTAAACTCCTTAACGTAGGTGGTAAGTCTGTGGGACTTTCTGTAGCATACCGAAGATGTAAAGAAACAGCCATGCACGTCTTCATCTTTATTTGAATTTGGATGTTTGCAATGCAGACCTCTGCAACTGTGTCAGTCGCCCTTTTAGAGGCATTTTTACTTTTAGGGCATGATTCTTTTAATCTGTTTTAGTTGTTGACTTTAGGAAGAGGTTAGTACATTACTATAACTACCCTTTTTCTCTGTTGACTATAGAAGTATAAGCTGATTGTATCAGAGCTGTATAGCTACTTCTGGCCAGAAAAATCCCACCAATTGTTGCAAATATTCTTGCTCATCATACCGGCGAAGGGAAAAATCCCCAAGGGTAGTTGTGCTTACTCCTCCACATATTTTAAAGGCATCTAGCACCTTACAACTAACAGAAATTTCCCTGTGGTCATCAGTATGGTAGATCTTTGTGAGGCTGGGGTGCATCTATGCAGACAAATGTTTCCAAACAATGTTCAATCTCAGGTGTTTTGTCAGGCTGACTTTGGCACTCTGGGCAGACTTGTATTTTTTTTTCATGCATTCTCTAACCTCTCAAGGTTTTTCTTGTTAGAATGACTGAGATCCTTATCTCATGGAGGGCAAAATGAAAGGTCCTATATCTTAAAATTACTACTAAGATTAGTACTGGCAATATTATTAACTGCAAATATCTGCTTCTTAGAGCATGGTTATGAACTGCTGACTCCAGGACCATGCTTGTAAATTATTACAGGTTTGTTAAATTCATATGTTCTTGCAAGCAAAGCCTTGTTACAGAAGGCACTAGCAGTCTCAATTCAAAGTATTTTTTACTTCGTCTTCTGTTAAGGAAATGAGGTTTGATCAGATTACTTGGACTTTTGTGGTTTCTTTAAATTCTGTAGTAAAATTAAGTCTTTCTGAAGTCTTGCTCAGGTATCCTAAGCAATACCTAACAGTAAACATGAAGTCATACTTACAAATTTTTCTACTTTTATGGTTTTATATTTCAAATATATCAAATAAACAATGTTTCTATTTCAAATCAATCATATATATGTAGATGTGTATATATGTGTATACATATACTTAAGAATATTTCTTCTTCCTTTTCCATATGATTACTAGCATATTAGATTAGCACATTACTGTATTTGGGTTCATATTTCTTTTTCTATTTTAGTCTATTTCTGTTTTTCAGACCTATTTCCAGTCTTTTATTTTGGATGTCTTCTCATTTGTTCATGTTTTTCTTACTTCACTCTCAGCTTCTGCATTTCTTCTTCATTTTTCCTACAGTGATAAACACTAACTTGGGGAAGACAGTCAGCTCTGACCTCTTACATCACCTTACAAACCCACCAGGGATTTGCCACGCCGTCTCCATCTTTGACATCTACTTGCAAATCTTTCATGAGTCGTCTTTAGTTATGTGCAAAATTCCTTTCATCTCCAGTAGAATTTTTGCTGATCGCTTTATGTATGCACTATATGTATCTATATATATAGACACGTATTATTTTAGTCTACTTCTCCATTGCTTAGGCTTTCTGTTTTCATGCTTATTTTGTTCTTTTGTTCCATCACTCTCTTCCCCCCCTGCCCCATGTTAGCTTCTATCTGTCTTTTTTTCCCTTTGAGCTTCTTCCTCACACTTATCTATGTGTATGCATAAAACCTTGTGTTCCTGGAAAACATATCCGTTGCAATTTCCCTTGCTCATTTTTCTGTTTCTACTACTTGTTCTGGTAATGACAAACCATGGTATTAGCTACATCAGCCTCTGCATCCCATCTGTGCCATACCTTTAAGGATCCTAATTATTTATCACAGAGTGATGACCTTTATCTTTGGCTGCAAACATTCTGTGTAAATAAGCAGCCTTTGACCCCATCTGTAAACCGCAGTGTTATGCCTAAACCCTGTGCCATCCTGTACTTGGGCTTTTGGGGACCCCTGACTTGCTTCTGTGCTGGAGCCTGGAAACAGGTATCTGACAGAAGCCTCTCTCCAGGGTTCTGGGGCCAATGGCTAATTCAAAGCAGCATATTAAACAACCCCATTTATTCACTCAGAGGGGTTACATTCCAGGGAAACAGTGCCCAGTCTGTTCACCTGAGTCCTTTTCATTGTCTCAAATGCTGGTTTTGTCTTGCTCTCCCAAATGTATCCCTCAGGGCCTTAGGCTACTCTTTGTGAAAGGTACTTTGAGGACTGAATCACCATCTTCTCGGAACACGTTTAACTGTTTAAATTTTTTTCGATCTAAAGCATTAAGGTTTAGGAAATCATCCATAGATTTTCTGAGCAGTAATTACTATTTTAGCCTTCATCGTCTTGACTCACTTAATTTCTTATCTTTGGTACCGTTGTGTTTCCTCATTTCCTTTTTCCATAGCCTCAGGCAAATTGAGATACAGGAGTCCTAAAAACGTAGATCCGTCTTCCTGACTGTATAGGAAAGAGCTCTACGTGCCTAGTTCTTGGCAACAGTAGCTCTCAGTAAATGTGATGAGATGGCTTTAGTATGTTTTTCATAGCAAGAGCAAAGCCTCTCAGAGTGCTCTAAATAGAAACTGAGTTACAGAATAATTAGGAAATGGCTATTATAACTCAAATTGTGTGTGTATCTGGTGAGGAAGGATTACAGAGAGTGGGGAGTGCTATAATTTCTTTGGTGTGCGTGTTCTTATAAATGCAAAGTGTTTTCAGAAATGCCAGTTGATGCTGAATTCTGGCTGGCAAGTGATAAATGCTCAGTGTATTTTTCCTGCTGCTAATGCTTTTTTTTTTTCCCCTACCAGCTGGAACTTAACCTTATGCAACAAATAAAACTTTAGCATGTTCTTAAGGGCTTTTTTCTGACTTAGGCTTAACCCATAGTGTGTGCTTCCTTGCAGGGGATAAGAATATTCTATTTTATGTTTTTGAATTGGTGTAGAAATTGTGGAGGGGAAAAAAAATTTTCTATTGATTTGTATTTATTAATTTCTGCAGAATTTTCAATGTATGTTTTTCTGAGATAAACCAGGAAGCAATTTTTGCTAGCAGGAAGAACTCTGTAAATCTTAAAAACTATCGAGTCTGCTGTAAAAGCAGCATTTATACTGTGTCTAACTTAATCTGTAGGAATAAGATTCCTGCACAGGGATCCTTATTCCTAAAACTGTTTCTCTGTTTTTAAAAACTGGGCCTCATTTGGTATTCCAACGTCTGTATCAATACCAATTTTTATTTTATCTTCCTCTCTGAATTTTTAGAAAATCATCCCAGTCAGATGCCTTTAGTCATCTTGCCATACCTGTAGCATTTTTACCTTTACTTCTCTTTTGAATTTTGTAGAATCAAAGCACGTATTTGTGCTTTGGATCCTTAACAGATATTGTTACCATTTTGAATCCCCCAGCCAGGACAGATTCACTGGGTTAAATGAAGCAGGTACCAAAAGTTCACACCTGGTAGCTGACATATCTACTGAATATTTGTGTAACAAAACATTTTCCTGTGAGGCATTTTTTAATAAATGCAAGCGAACACTCAACATTTTGAGAAAGATATACAGAATATTTAGATACTGTCAGAGCTAGAATACTCTGACGGTCCCACCTGTAAGTGTAATGATTCATAAAGGACTTAAGAGAAAATACTAATGCGTTTTGTGACAAGAACAGCAATTTCTAGTAATGAGAGTTTAATACAAGTAAAGAGACTGTCAAAATGTACCCACTTACTCCTCTAAACCCACGAGTTTTACAGAAAGATATAGATACAAATTACAGATAAAAATATTTATTCCATTGACAGCAATAAATTACTCATTACGTGACTTACAGAATGCTCAGACTCCGCAAGCCGGTGCATGCTGTGCCTGATAGCATTGTGTGCTAACTAGCAGATATTGCTAGCTTCCAGTGGATTATTCTTACTGCATGGTTTCTCTCCATACAAAGTATTTAAAAGGACAGAGATGTTATCTTGCAGATGGGTCACAATAGCAAGAAAAAAAGCGATATTCTTCTTGTCCTCATTTTTCTGAATAGCTGAAGTCAGCTTGCAGTCATTTCTGTCATATAACAAAGGCTTCTGAGACCATGTTACTTAATTCTCAAAACTGTGCTAAATATTTCAGGCTTTCTGTCATACGCGGTAGAAGCCACTCCCACACAGCACTGCTGGAAATGATAAATCCATTTATATTACCATTTCCATTGTGACATTGTTTGAGAATTTTGATAGCCTTAGTTGCAAGGATTTCTGAATAGCTGTTGATAAACACATTGATAGATAATATAGAAGAATAAAACAGGAATCTAAAAAGTGGAAAGATAAGGACTTCTGTCCTCTGTATTTTTGCTGAAATTTTAATAGGAATAAATGTTTTGCTGACTGCTGTCCCTAAGCAAAAAACCAGTATGGAAGGTTTGTATTAAGCATATGGAATAGAGACAGAGAGGTTGGTTCTTGCACATTCGGTGCAGAATCGCTGACGTTCTGGGACTGCAATGTGAAGTTTGCAGCAACTAATCTCCCAATACAATTTCCGTAAGAGGTGATACAGCAAAGGGAATGGAGCCCAAGCTTGCCACCGTGCTGAGCCAGGGAGCCGAGGCAGGTGAGTGGAGTCAGCATCCAGCTAGCCTCTGCTCAGTCACCGGGCTGGAGTCACCAGGGTTTTATCAGGACTGTAAAAAGTGGAGCCAGAAACTCTTGTGAAGACAGGAGTGCATGCCTCTCTCCCCATCTCTTTTGCCCCAAAACTGCATGGATGCTTTTTTTCTTTGTTTGTTTATTAAAACAGTGTGAAAGAGGTGATTAAAAGAGTTAGTAAAGTGCCTTTTAACATGCAGTACAGTAGTGGCTGGAGCAGTTCCTTGGCCAGAGGGGATTTCTACTCCTGTCTTCCTGGTGAGCTTTCTAAAGGCCAGGGTTGTGTTTTACCCTAGGCGGCACTGGCTGCGTTACGGAGACGGACCTCGCGCCGGTGAGAGGAGGCAGAGTTCCTTACCTTTCCTCTCCCCTCCAGCTGCTCTCCGCTTCAGGTTATACGACTTGCAAGCATGGACTGCCTGCCCTGGCTGGAGGAAAGCATCAGCCTCCTACGAACAGCCCCGCGGGCAGCCATTTGAGCACTGTGCTGTGGAGAGAGGAGGCTGAACCCTCTCAGGCTGTGGAGGACGTGGAAGGGCCAAGTCCCAGTGCAGTAAATTTTGGAAAGGATGAAGGGACTTTGCTATTGGCGTCCACCTTTTACAAGAAAGTGGTCACCAGCGATGCAGTTTGCATGGTGTGGAGGTCCACGGGAACCAGAGATGGTGGGAAGCCCAGGTTTGCAGATGTGAGAGGTGCTGTTGCGTAGGGGAGTGATAAGCACGCAGTCACGTCTGACTGGGGGACATCTGGCCTGGTCCATAACTGCAACTCTCCGTGCCTTTTGGACATCAAAGCAGTTCCTGAATTTAATTTCTTTATGGCCAGGCAGTAACTGATTGGGGAGCAGGAACGGGGATAATGTTCAGGATCACATTCCTGGCCTTCAGCACTTCGTCCTGCCCACTTGCAGATGTAGTGCCGTGATTCTGTCTGGTGCCTCACCAAGGGCTATGCTGGACCTAGGCCAAAATGGCTCTTTCTTGGGTAGCTTTTATGACTTCAGGGTAAAAGCTAGTTGAGGGTTTAGTTTCTTTCACCTGTAAAACAATGTAAGCGGCTACTGTTGTGGGAGTTATTTATATATTCCAGTGTGCCCTGTTCTACTTACTGACAGAGCGTACTGCCTCTTTCTTTCACCGATACATTTACTGAAGTAGGGCACTCCAGAAGTGTGAAACAGTGCTCGTGAGCTTTTGAGTTCAGCTGCTAGCATCCAGTCTGTATTCCAGAAACTTCTTTTTTCTATTTCTGTTGACGTCTGTTTTTTGTTTAAGTCATATAATGTTTCATGGAGACTTTAAAAAATAAGTTGAATGTGGTGGATGCACTGAGGCAATAGGCAAAAAATTTGTTAATCCACCTCACACTACTTTAGTGGCTTTCCAGAAGGTTTACCTGGAACCTCTTGTGCATGATCTTAACTCCACTGAGTCTAAGAGACCTCAGGGGACATTCAGAAAATCTGTGATAGACTGATGAAAATTTTAAAATTAAAACACCAAACCATTTAAAGAATCCTTCAACTTTAATTTAAGCAAAGGTATATTAGGTTATTTCCATGATACATACATTGTATTTATGTCTGGGGCTGCTCTGTCTGATACTAGACTATATATAGAATTGAGCATGACTCGTTCTATTCCATGTCTTCTACTGTGTGTTTTCTGCAAAATCAAAGCTTCTGACTACAACTGCTAAACACAGACTTTTACTGTAAATTATCATTCTTCCACAGCTTTTATTATCAAAATAGTGGCATTAGTTACTCTTCAGCTAGGTGCCAGGAAAAGCAAACTATTTACCATTCCATCTTTTGGCAATCCACATGACTTACATTTTACAGTGTGTCTGCCATCACAGCTGTCTCAAACCTTTTGCAGGTCTTTGCCAATAGTGGAAAATATGCAATTAAAAAAAAAATTAAGACAGAGCGAGCTGATAATTTAAATGCTTAGAACTGGAAAGTAGTGCAGATTGTGGCATAAGTCTAAATAGCCTGATTGCTCTATATAGCAAGTACAAAAATAAAAAAACAACTCCCCTCACCCGCCAACCCCCCAACAATAAACAAAACCTGCAACAAATCAACAAATAGTCCTCCTGTCCTCAGAGGATGGAATTTAAGGTTACTGAGCTAGCTTTACATCCTGTTGTGCTCCCGTCTAAGCTGTAGAGGGGGGAGCACTTTTAAGGACAAACGAAGCAGGTAAACCCAGTCCACTTAGGCAAAGGTGACTAGAATTTAACATGAGTGTAACTAGCAGGGTAAGAAAGTGCTTCGTCCCCTTGATTCATCAGTTGTGAGGCTGCATCTGGAGTACTGTGTCCAGTTTTGGAGTCCCAGTGCGAGGAAGATGTTAATGTAGTGGAGTGAGACTACTAGGTGGCACTGAAATGAATGGAGTGTATAACGTACAAGGGGAAACAGGGAGAGAGCGTTTGTTCAGTCATAAGACAACTAAACAGGGACCTTACGGCTGTTGTCAGCTACCTAATGGAAAGCTATAGAGAAGATGGAGCTGGACTCTTCCTGGAGGTGTACCGTTAACAGACAGAAGAGTACACAAGGTGCAACAACAGAAAATCCAATTAGATATTAAATATTTTTTCACCATGACAGTAATCAAATGCAGGAACATGTTTCCCAGAGAGCCTCCACGTGGAATCTCCCTCCTTGAAGATACTTAAATAGACAAGTCTCTGAAGAAACTGATCTAACTGGAACTGATATGAATCAAGGATTGGAGTAGATGCTCTCCAGACGTCCCTTCTGGGACCTATCTGCGATTCTATGAACAGAGTTATTACAATCATTCTCTAAGAAAAAGGTGCAATAGCTGCTTTCACAGGATAACGTTTGTGAACATTTCTGAATAGTGTGAAATAGATGTTACCTAAAATAAGTACAGAAAAAATCATCACAAGTGCTGAACCCTGGGGCCCTTCTCTCAAAACAACTGGATTTGTACCTTTTAGATGTTCTAGTGATCTTTCTTTACACACTCAGACATGTATGTGGTCATATAAACTCAGTGAGACAACCGACGGTTCTGAAGTTGCAAGTGAATGCCCCGGCACACAAGTCAGGCTAGTTTTTGCAGTGCAGATTTTTCTGCTAGGGGAATCAGAACTACCTCAGAAGTTAGGATTGCAAATGATTGCACTAATTATTGATTAAATGGGGAGCTGCATAGTTGCTTCACCACAGAACATGATTAATTTGACGTTAGTGGTTGAATACTGCTACAGGAGCATAAAAAAAGATGCATTAAATATATCAATTATGACTTCTGGGTTGATTAACACTGGGAATTTTCACGGCACTGAAGCTATACACACACACACATAATTGTAAATAAAGTAATTTGTTTTAATTCCATTGTACATGTATATATTTATAAGGAGGCTTTTAAAATTTAAAACATAAAAAGAAAGCATACAAGAGGTAGAAGCAGGGATAGGTGACCTGGGAGGAATATGGAGACACTGTCCAAGCACGCATGGGGACAGGGTTAGGAAAGCCAAAGCTCACGTGGAGTTGAATCTGGCAAGGGATGGGAGGGGCAACAAGAAAGGCTTCTACAGGTTTATCAGCAGCAGCAGGAGTATCAGGGAAAATGTGGGCCTGCTGCTGAAAGTAGCTGGGGGCATGGTGAAAGAGGATATGGAAAGGGTTGAGGTACTCAATGTCTTCTTTGCCTTTGGGAATCCCACGTCCCTTAAGATCAGTGGGGAAGTCTGGAGCAAGAAAGACTTGCCCTTGGTGGAGGGGGACCAGGTTAGAGAACATCTAAACAGATTGAATATATATAAGTCCGATGGACTCACTAGTGCTGAGGGAGCTGGCCACCCTTGATTATGTTTGAAAGGTTGTGGTTACCAGGAGAGGTTTCTGAGGGCTGGAAGAGAGCAAATGTCAGCCTTCTATGATGAGGTGACTGGTTTGGTGGATGGAGGAAGGGACCGTAGTGGATATGGTTTGTTTTGACCTTAGGAAGGCTTGCCAGTACATTACATCCTCATAGACAAGCTGAAGAAGTATGGACTAGGTAAGTGGACACTGAAGTGGATTGAAAAGTGGCTGAACTGTGGGTTTCAAGGGGTTGTGATCAGTGGCATGAAGTCCAGCTGAAGACTAGTCACTTGTGGTATAGCCCAGGGGTGATAATGGGTCCTGTACTGTTTAATATCTTCCTTAATGACTTGGCTGATGGATCAGAGGGCAGAAGTGTGGCAGGAGTGGTTGGTAGACCAGATAGATGTGCTGTCATTCAGATGGATCTCAACAGGCTGGAAAAATGGGCCAACAGGAATCTCATGAAATTTAACAAAAGGAGATGCCAAGTCCTGCACCTGGGGAGGAATAACCCCACCCACCAATACATGTTGGGGAGCAAACGGTTGGAAAGCACCTTTGCAGAAAAGGACCTGAGGGCCTGGGCAACAAACTGAATGTGAACCAGCAATGTGTTCCAGTGACAAAGGTGGCCGACAGCCTCCTGTACTGCATTAGGAAGAGCATTGCCAGCAGATTGAGGGAGATGATCCTTCCCTTCTGTGGTAACGAACAAAGAGAAGAAAAGAATGGCATGAAAAAAAAAATTTATTACCTACAGGCCTGACTGCACACTTAAGAGGCAGCTTCCACAGTGTAGACTTTTATAAATTAATTTATGAAATGCTAATGGCAAGTTGTGTTCTGTTTCGGGAGGATCTTGGTTTAGGTAATTTAGAAATGCTGAGCTTTTAGGTACCAGGCTGCTGATGTCTAGACCCTGGAGTGAAGGTGCTGTGCTCAGGCTCTTAAGACAGTGCTTTGGGATATATGATAAAGTGGTCCTCGAAATCAGTACTCTGAGTAAGAGGGCCAAATAGATTTGGATAAAGGAGAAATACAGAAGAACAGGATGTCACTGACATTCCACCATTTTTGAGAGCTTAGGTACCTGCTTGCAGCCCTGAATCAAGCCCATTCAAAAACTGCAGTATGGCACCCCTCCAGTTCAGCTTTCAGGAGTCGATTAGAAGTTACCACCGTCTGTAAATGACTGCAGCACTTGCCTTTTCATACAATAGTTCTAAGGTTAGAGCACTTCCCTCAGATTTGAGAAACTTTGTTTCAGCCTCCTCAGTTTATCTTATACTATGTCATAAAAGCATTGGCTAAACTGAAATACAAACACGAAATATTTTTAAGGACAGAAAATAAGATGTCAAATTCTTTAACTTTTATTCTTTGTTTTTATCACCCTTGAAGTGATTTTGAAGTCCTCTATGGCATGAACAATAATTTGTCATGCATTGCCTCTCATTCTTGGCCTCTTAATCTTAAATGTGCATTACCTTTCAAAAAAAGTCTCATTTTATGCTAGACTTGCTCAGATTACAACTCTAATTATGATACCTGTTAATCTGTGATAATTCACTTGAGACTGTATGCATGCTGATACATCCTTACAGCTTTAGACATCGTTACACATACCAAATATATTATTAAACTTTGCCCTTTTAAACTCTGTATTTAGTTATGAGTTAGCAATTAAATATTTGTTGCATGATGATAATAATGCCCCCATCAAATAAGGGGACTGAACTGTTACGTATAAAACACATGGATTAAGAATGTTTTTCTGTATTTACTTCGATTATAATAGATCTTTTGGCAGTCAGCAAGTCTGAACTTGCTTGTTGGCATTTTCTTTCATTATATGAAGGATCAGGATAATTATGTATGTGGTTTTCTCATGTCTCAACTGTCGCAGAATTAAATGACTGAGAACTTAGCTGGAAGGAAGATGACTGTATTTATTCGTACTTACTATGCATTGTGTGGTTACTACAACACATGACATAAATCTTTAGAAAACTGCTCTCCTGCTTGATACCTGGCTCTTTAAGTGGCAGAATTCTCTCTTAATCAGGTGCTTTGCTTGTCATCTGACTCCACTGTTTCTTGCCTTCTGCTTGTTGTCTATCAACTTCAAAAATGCAGTAAGTTTCCTCACTGTATTTCAGTCTGCAAGGAAATAATTAAAGTATAAACATGATGAATCACATATATTTGACCTGATTTTGTATAAATGTGTTCAGAATGTTGTATTTGCACGCAGTATTAGCAAGCTTCAGCAGCAGTTATAGCAGATAGGCCAGTGAGTACTTTGGGAATTAGTGGAGTTCAGGAATTTCTTTAGCTGAAAATCTCCCAACATCACATGATTCACACTAAAGATTTCTAATAGGAACTGCTGAAAACTTCTCTTTTAACTCTGCTTTTATCTTTGGATAGCGATACTGGGAATCACCAGGTGACTTTGCTAGAGATAGTCTAACAGTATTGGCTACAATAAACGAACGTGCAGTTACATCTCAGAAGACCTTAGAGTATGTGATACAAGACAGATTTTTCATTCTGCCTCTGAGCTTATTTTAGTATACAGTCTAAAATAACTTACCGCTCTAGATATCTTTGACAATCTCTTTCAGCATGTAAAACTACAAATAGACAGCTCCCACATCTCTAGTCTATGCACTCTGTCAATGCAACAGAATAAATCCTAGTAATTTAAACCATCTTACTGTTATCCCGGAATTTTATTTATGAGAATGAAGCAAAACTAGGAGATTAACTAATAAAAGGAAAATAGCACATACTACAGTGTCCCCAGGTGGAAACTCCTTTAGGAACTGAAAGTTACTTGTGCAAAGTTGGACGTAACATTATTTTGGAATCTCAGATTCAGGTCTTTTTGGACAGCATCAGTCTAAAAATGAATAAGTTATGTTTATTTATGAGCATGATTGAACTTCCTAGCATTTTTTTCAGTGTATCTCTTCTTGCAGATGTCAGTCTGTCATGAAGATTTTTGTTTCAGAAACATAAATCATGCAAATGGTAACTCCAGAGGTCAACTTTAATCCGTAGTGAGTATGACTTTATAGAATGCATTTAAAAATTCCTGATAAAAATATTTGTCTTTTGTGAATTGTGAGAAAGTGATCCTACTATAAACAAAACATTGAACGAGATTCATTTCAAAACCTAAAGTTAAGGTATTATTTGAAGTGTGACACCAAATTGCAGCTGAGGCTTTGCTATTGTCAGTAGGAAGAAAACGCCATAGGTGTCAAAAACATGCAATTTAGAGTCAGATATTGTTGTCTGTCCTTATAGAACAATGGATGTTGGAACAGAAAATTCTCAAGAGATTATAGTGATTGAAGTGTATGGCTTTTCATGCCCTGCAAGTGCTGGAACATTCATTGTGTATAACTCAAAGTTATATCCAGTGCAAAGTTGCTGTCATATACTTAAATGATTCGGTAGTCATGTAAGTGCATGGTGATTTTCAGTACTCAATTGTTTACAGAATTTTTTTGGCCCTAGCCAAAACAATGGGACCTTCCAACTGAACTAAACCTGTTAGTCACATTTATTACAAATGTTAATATCTTGGGAGAGAAAAAAACAACAGCAATATGCAAAATTGCTCAGACTGTGCATCAAACACAGTTTAGTATTTGGTGACAGACCAGAAGCACAGTTCTTTAAAACCATCGTGTGTGTCAGTAAAGTATTTTGCAGCAGAAAGAACTGCTGTGCCCACGTCCTGAGCCATCAGAGCCCTGTGACGATGACAGCAAGTAGCACAGAACGGGACACAGCCAATATGCGAGGGTGTTGTCATTTAATGTGGCAGGCAGTTAAACACCACACAGCCGCTTGCTCACTCCCCCCCGGAAAACTCCTGGGTTGAGAGCAAAGCAAAACAAGGAATTCATTCACTGCTTCCCATGGGCATCTCCAGGGAAGCCGGGCTCTATCACACGTAACGGTTACTTGGGAAGACAAACACCATCACTCTGAACGTCCTCCCCTTCCTTCTTCTTCCCCCAGCTCTATATGCTGAGCATGATGTCATATCATAGGAATATCCCTTTGTTCAGTTGGGGTCAGCTGTCCCGGCTGTGTCCCCTCCCAACTCCTTGTGCACCCCCAGCCTCCTCGCTGGTGGGGTGGGGTGGGGTGGGAAGCAGAAAAGGCCCTGACTGTGTCAGCACTGCTCAGCAATAATGAAAACACCCCTGTGTTATCAACACTGTTTCCAGCACAAATCCAAAACGTAGCCCCATAGTAGCTACTGTGATGAAAATTAACTATCCCACCCAAAACCAGCACAGAGGGCAAAGGAGGTATCTCTGCTGCAGGGCGGTGCAGGAGATGAGTTTTTTCTCTCTACCAGGGAGCTCAGGGTGGTTAAGGTGCTGTTCTGCAAGGCTGGAAGAGAGGCTTTGAATGTCTTCAGGCTGAGACTGAGTTGCTGTGAAGATCACTGTAGCTGCTGTGTTTTGTACGGAACACACTCCGCCCAGCATGATTAAAGACTCTTCTCAGACTGGACTTCTCAGGAGATACAGGCTGGGCAACTGCTGACTGTAAATAGTGTCTTTTAGCCCTCAGCCCAAGATGGGAACTAAGTTGTTTGGCTTTCCTGGGTGGCAGCAGTTGTGGACTTGCTCTAAAGTACCATTCGGATGGCAAAAAAGTGAGTGGCAACAAGCTTGGCTTCAGTTTGAGGACTGCACTTTTTGGTTTAAGGTCTGGAATCTTTTCTGGACCCTGATGTAGGTGTCTTATTATTTGTGAGCTTCAAATGCTACAGTCAGATATGTTATTGGAAATCATAACCCAAGGACAGATAGAATAACTGCGATGTGAGGCAGCTGGAAGCTAGCTTCAGTGTCAGTGAATTTTTTTTTTTTTAAATGCCACTCTGCTATAGTATATGCACTGGGGTAAGCACTGAAGAAATTTACTCTGTTATCTACCGGTCAGAAGTTCTGAAGTCAAAATTAAGTCCTCTGTCTTTTGCTTTGATGACTTGAGAATTGTAATGTTACACTTTAAAATGTTAAATATCTCTTGCTGTGGTGGGTTGAACCCAGCCAGCGGCTCAGCCCCTACCCAGTCACCTGCTTAATGCCCCCCGCCCCCCATGCGGGATGGGGGAGAGAATTGGAAGGACACAAGCAAGAAATACTCATGGGTCAAGACTAAGACAGTTTAATAAGTGAAGAAAAATCACCCCCACAAGTGATACAGAAGCAATCACTCTCCACCTCCCACCAGCAGACCAATTTATCACCTGTTATACGAGGGAAACGCCCACCAGAAAACCCCCTCCAGGTGATGCTCTCACTGTGCTCTTGGGTCCTGCCAGAACAGAGCCAACGGCTGAGTACCAGCCTGCTTGGTGCTTGCAAGATGGAGGTGATTCCGCACCTTCCCTCCAGCAAAACTGTAAGCACTGGTGGAAATTTCATGCCGAAATATAAAATGCCTATGGAGATGGGATGCTTTGGGGTTAGGAAGCAACTGAGATACTGGAGGACTGCACTTTTGGTTTGAAGAGTGAGTTCAGTGGGATTTAGACTCCCAAATGTTTTTCTTGCTTTGTCCCCGAGTCCCTAACCCTGTTATATACTATGTCTGTCTGTGAAAAATGCAACTATTTAATGAATAGCTGTTACGCTGTAAGAAGGGAATTGAAAATCCTAAATTATTCACTGAAGAACTTTAGAGCCTTACTAATTCTGAGGTTAAAATCCATTTCTGATCTGGCATGTTATTAAGTGTCTATTGTGGAGCACTGATAAGGTACAAAAGATTACCTTTTAAATGACTACATTTTAACCTATGAATACAGTTAACACCTGGGGACTTCTTCACTTTCTGTGAGAATAAAAAAGCCTGCCGATGAAATGAGTGGTATTATGAGCTAAACTGTGCAGAATTAACGCTTTCAATTTAATGAGGATACACATATAAAAAGAGTGTTTAACTCAGTTCTTGCAGCGTGGTTTAAGCTGAAACAATGCTATTGTACTCCTGGAAGCTTTTCTGTTCCTCCTTTTCCTGTGAAAAGGCTGATGATCAGGGCTTGCATTTTTGGCCATTTCTCACACAAGCTCTGATCCTGCAGGAGAATGTTTCCTGCTCCTAATGAAGACAGCAGAGTAGCAGTTAGCTTCCTTTACACTACACAAAATAGGTGTTAAGGCTGCATAGGTTGTCAGCTGCTTCCTAAGGAAAGATAGTTTCTTCCAAGCTCAGATTCAATCTCAGATTTTTTTTTTTTTTTAATCCTTTTCTTAATCAAAAAAAGATATAGGTACTGTAAAGCTGTTCATCCTTCATAAGAAGTTAAGCTTGATTCTTATTTGAGACTGCTGTAGGCACATGTAAGAAAAAGTTGTATTGTGCTATGTACACAAAAAGGGCCTGAATTTTGGCACTTTTAATTATAAAGATGAGTGAATAAAAGTATTTTTCTAGTTCATGGGAATTTTTTTTTGTTTGTCTTTAAATGAAATCCTGGTTTCAATCCAAACTCATCTGTAGGTCATTTCCACCTACCCACTCACATAAACTGAAAACTCTGACAGTCTCACCTGGGCAATGTGAGCATTTATTGCTTCAAAAATAAAATGTCCCACAATCCCATAGCTGCTTAGCTAAATTTCAACAAATGAAAACAAAACAAATAAATTTAACTGATTTGGCTGCCTGTGAGTCTCTAGTTTGAAAACTTTAATGGCTGGGGTGTGGTGCAGAATTTGACCGGACCCAGTAGAGATGAGATTCAGAAGTTCCCTGAGACCCTACCTTGAGAGTGTAACAGAAAATTCACCTGTAAAGGCTGAAAAGAAGTACACCTGGTTCAGTGAAACAGCATTTTCTGGTGAAACTTTTGTTTCATTTGCAGTTTCATCATACCTTTTTTTTTTTAACCTAAATATATCACATGTGTATACTTAATAATGACCTCACAGAATTGTACAAGAATTCTTAAAACAACACCCACCCCACCCCCAAATAAAAGAAGAAAACATAGGCCAGTGGTAAAACGTGTTTGGGACGTTTGTGTTTCCTGCGTGACTACATAGTAAAAAAGTTATTTCAGTGACCTTCACTAAAGTATGTAGGGAGACAAGGTGTTTCTGTGTTCACCTATGTCGTGGGTTGACCCAGCCAGCAGCTGAGTGCCCAGAGAGCCCTTTGTTCCTCCCTACCCCATCACCCCGGCAGGACTGTGGAGAGAATAGGAATGGCAAAAGTGAAAAAACTGCGGTTTGAGATAAAGACAGTTTAATAAAGCGAAGGAAAGGGTGGGGAAAAAAGTGATGCAAAGGCACTCACTCACCACCTCCTATAAACTGAGCAATGCCCTGCCAGTCTCTGAGCAATGGCCGCCTTGGAAACCACCCCCACCCCTCCAGCTTCTTCCTCTACACCAGTTTTTTTTTTGTTGTTGAGCTTGATGTTACATGGTATGGAATATCCCTTTGGCCAAATCAGGTGAGCTGTCCTGGCTGTGCCCCCTTCCGACTTCTTGCTCATCCCAGTCTACTTGCTTCTGAAAATTTCTACGTATGTAAAGCTGATCCTTTGGGTCTGTTGTTACGTTTATTTCACTCCCTTTCTGAGGCTAAATGCAATTTAATGAAAATATGCTGGATTTTTGGCTCTCAAACATGAAAAGCAGAAATGTGGCAATACGGTCTGACAGGGTGGATTGATCTCTGCTTGCACTTGGGCGTCTCTGCAATTTAATCTTGTGTCTTCGTCAGTTGTATCTTTTTTTTGTAACTGTTCTCAGAAAAAAACATTTTGACCTTTTATATCTGTCAACATTTTTGTTTACAGATTTTGAACGATGGGTTCTGAAGAAAGTTGTTTTTTTGAAAATCTTTGATGATTCTTGATACATCAACAAAAACATCCAATCTGTTGCCTGAAATTTCTATTCTTGTGACTATTTATGGAAAAATGTTCTTATTCTTTTTTTATATATTTTAAGTCGATTTATGCACATTGCCACATTATGCATACTTATTATTGCACAACTTCAGTGATGATTCTTTCTTATCAACATTAGGACCTTATTTCCATTTACCATGTAAATGCTCAGATAGCAGAGCACCGCACTAGATCTTGGTGCTCTGTGACCATAGACAGAGCAAGTCAAGACAGAGCTTGTCATGGGTGCTGATGGCGCAGATCTGTAACAGTTCTAAGTACAGAAGGGAAGAGAAATGAATGTATTATAGCCATTGTAAATAACTTCTGTCAGTTAGGTCACTGGACATACAGTTAGTATAGTTAGTATCTCTAAAATTCAGACAAAGAAATATATTCCTGCAACAACTTCTCCCAAAATATTGCTGGTTTTTAGAAACAAGCTGCCAAGGTATCCATCCCTCCATCTCTGTTTCATTCAGCAGTTTATAATAGAAGCTTTGGCCAATGCTTATTCTGCATCTTTTCATTGTCATTTTGAATGATAGCTGTCACGCTGGAATTTTTAATTGTGGATGCTGTTTACATGTTTGTGTGTTTTGATGGCTAGTAGAAGGTTGCCTGGTTTTCTGAGGTGACCTGGCTGTACTCTAGCAGTGACAGTTGTGCATGGTGTGAGTTGTGAAGGGCACTGGGAGGTGAATTTTCTTCAGCAGTATGGTGTTTGATAAATTAATCGCTATCATATTGTGCCAATCTAGTTTAGTTTTTAGACTGCAGTGCTTGGTATGCTGTGTTATTCTGAACAAGATACTGGCCTTTGTTAGGGAATTACAGAATTAAAATCTGAATCTGCATTAGCTTTTCTAGTTGTAGGCTGAATATAAGAAACATTTTGATGGTTTTGAGGTATGATGGAGACCTGTGACTACACCAAGGGCATAGCTAAATTCACTTTATGCTGAAGGTGAAGCGCTAGACTGGATGCTGCTCTGTTGCGGAGTAGCAGTAGTCCTGAGCTGTACCTCGTTCTGCTCTGGAGTATTACTAACAGCCAGGGCTCTCTGCAGCAGAGGAAGAAACTTGTTTCCTTTTTCTTGGGGAAAGAACACGCTAACACAAATGACAAAACAGCTGGAATAACAACCACCAAATGCTGATCACCTTAATGAAAAACGAAGTTGCAGTTTAAGCCCCCGCGCTGCTTCTGGGTTTGGCTTTCTGCAGGACAAAAAAATATTGGCTGCTGAATTCAGACTTTCCCCACAATGTTTTGCAGGAGAGTTAGTCTCTTAAACGGCTTGATGGCTTGCTGAGTGCCTCAGTTGCTGCTGATCGGTTTGTTGTTGTTTTCTAAAGGTGGAGCAGGTCCACTGGCACCAGCAGGGCCCTCGGCAATCCTTATAACTGAACCAGCACCACTACTGTCTCTCTGCCTCTGAGTCATCATTGCTAAATTCTGTACTTCTCTCTGGAACTCTGAGGAATGGCATGTTTTAGATTAGAATTTTCCAGGCATGTTTAGTAAACCTTGTTACTAGCTGAAAGCAAACCAGCTTTGTTCTCCTGTTTTGCCCCTGATCACAGCTACTCACTGTGGAGATCTTTGCCCCATGGTACCAGAAAGAGCAGGAACCTGAAAAGCACCTTTTGTGTGATATTCTACTAGGAAATTAAAATTCTGATGTTCAGTTTGAATGTGAATTTTATACACATGCAAATTTTATTATGACAATTATTTCTTTTTCTGCTATTACAGTATTTTTTTCTTTTAATTTTGTTTTATATTGCAGCATATCCTCTAATATTTGAACTGTGCTGCCAGTCACATCTCAGTCTGTTTTTATGTCTTTAGCTATTTGACTTTCCACTTTTTTTATTAGAGAGTATATTTAGAACATGTAATTCCAGCGGTTTCTTTCTGGCTACATTGTAGATTGGCATGTTATTACCAGTTACTCAGACAATTCAGTGACATGAAACGCATCTACAAAGAGCTTTGAGGGATGCTCTGCAGGTAAGCTGGTAGGCCAGTAAATGTACCTTGTTGTTGTTAAATTAGTGTTGAAAGCATTTTGAAAGAATGTTACAGCCATAATAGAACAAAATAAAGGATACTGTATGAAAAACTAACAAAGAGATCACCAGCCTGAACAGACACAGATTTAAAACTATAAACTATATCAGCTCTGCACTGCAACTGAAATTGTCTTTCATAAGCAAATCTCTGCCTGTACCTGTTACCTATCTTTTCTGGCTGACTAGATGCTAGGGAAATGGCTATTACATATGACCAGATTTTGCTGCCTAGGAACCAAAGATTGTGATTGACGGATGTAAGCCAATAAAAACCACCATCGGTCTATCAAGCTCCGCTGACCTTCTGTTGCTTTGAGTTTCTTCCTGATTAGCCTCAGTGCTGTGCTTAACTTAAGTAATTATCTGTTTCAGTCATCCACAGGGATTCTTCCCTACCTTTCACTAATTTGGAGGACCATATAAGACTTTCGATCATGTGTGTAATCCCCAGCATAGTTCTCTGGGGATTTTGTGTGTTTTATCATAGAGGGGAAAATGCTGAGATCTAAGAATAGACCTGTAGAAAGGAAAGGACGTGGCCATCAGCTTCACCCTCTGTTCTCTCTGTCACTTGGGGAATGTGCCGTTTCATTCCTCATTCTGCAACAAATGTCTCCCAGGGCTGGGTCTGATTTTGCTGCAGCACAGTGGAGTGTCTACTTTACCATGGACCAGCAGTGATCAAGACCACCCTATTTCCTTTCTGCTACCATTTCCCACTTGAGATTGGTAACCTCCTTCACTGTTCCAGCAATGTGAATTAATAGGTAGCTTTTTCATGCTTCCTGCCTTCTACACCAAATAATTTGCATAAGTATTGGCCAACTTTTAAGGTCTGTTTTGCTAGTGAAAGAAGAAAGGGGGGCATGAAAGGAACGTAGGAAAATTGATCCACCGAACAGCAAAAATGTACAGGATTTGGCATCAAGTACAGCTCTGCTTCCTCTATGCTCTCAGAGAAAAAAAATTAAGAAAAAATAGCAGTTAATATATTACATTTATTGTGTAATAATCTCTAAGTGTAGTGTAAAGATGAAGTGGGGATTTAATCTTCATTGTGAATGAATCTTTTTAATCTGCATCTTAGCCTGAATATTGTAATGACTTCATTCTAGAGCACTCTACTGCTTCTACATAAGGTTTCGTTAGGGTTTTTTTAAAGAAACTGGGAGACAAGGGATATTAGATTTCAGAAATTGAATTTGGATGAACCCAGATTTTAGAAAGCTGACTTTTTAATGCAATTTCCCGACTGCCTGTTTGACTGTGAGCCAAAGACATTGTGTGTTGTGGACACTAAACAGAAAGTTGAACAGGAATCTGTAGCCAAATCACTCAGTTCACCTTCATAGTCCAAGAAATGACATATGCAAATTGTTAAGATCAAAAACCTAAGCAGCCAAACTTTGGAAAATGACAGGACAAAATTTGTTTATGCAAACTTCTTTTGGTCTAGTTGTTAAGATGGGCCAAATAAGATTCATTGCAATTTCTTTGCAAAAGCTACTAAATGATGCAGTATTTTTCCTGCTAGACACAGGTTTTAGGATTTTACCTCTAGGCTGCTTTAAAAATAATGTATGAGGTGGTAGAAAAGAGTAGGGAGAGTTAAATATTTCCATGGAATGATATAATGTGTAACAAATTCAGATATTTAGGTCCATGGCACGTAGATGTTGCTTTCATTTAGAGAAGAAAAAAAAAATGGAGCAAGCCCCTAGAGGAGATGTAGCATATTCTTCAGCTGTTTACTACCGGTTGTCAAATAGACTTTCTCAGGAATTTTGAATGCAAACTCTAGTAGAAGTTGGGACCGAGTACATAGCTAGAGGCAGTTTTACTATTGTGTGCCCATTTGTCTCATCTTCCTTCCAGTCATTTGTACTTGCCTCATTTTCTCTCTTTTCTTTCTGAGTTCACTAGTTGCTCTCTCTCTAGCCCTTGCTTTTTAACGCCTGCAACTCTTAATCCTTCTACGTTCTTCTGTCTCACCCGTTATAGACAGACTCCTCTTGTGTGCAGCCTGAGCCTCGTGAAGGGAACTACGGAAGGTGCATCCTTTTTCTGATGTCCAATGCTAGAGTTCAGCACTTGGCATCAGCAAAGAGAGACCATCGATGAGGGTCTCCACGGAGCCAAGGCAGGCCATTGACAAGGGCCCTTTTGTCTGCACCAGCCTGGGCTGGAACGTTCATAGGATGGAGTGGACATATTCTAGTAATACGCAGAGGAGCTGGAGTATGCTCTGTAGGAATAAAATCAGAGGTCTCTTAATTTTAAAAAGTGTGTGCTGTGCCTGTGTGAGTGTAAGCCTTCTTATAGGTTACTTCTAAATTGCTGATGTCTTCTAAGGAGGGATCATAGAATTATAGAATGGCTTGGGTTGGAAGGCACCATCAAAGGCCAGCTAGTCCAACCCCCCTGTGGTGAGCAGGGACACCTTCAACCAGATCAGGTTGCTCAGAGCCCTGTCCAGCCTGGCCTTGAATGTTCCCAGGGATGGGGCTTCTACCACCTCTCTGGGC
>JAVKLA010000053.1:22992477-23030296 GCA_034782735.1 Sagittarius serpentarius
GAACAACCCCAACTCTTTCAGTCTGTCTTCACAGGAGAGGTGTTCCAGCCCTCTGATCATCTTTGTAGCCCTCCTTTCGACCCGCTCCAGCAGGTCCATGTCTTTCCTATAAAGATAAAGACACAAACATATCCGCATTCCCTACTTGCAAAATGTCTGGCTTTTTGTCCACTCTGTAGAACGCTAAAATATTCATAGCAAAGAAGTTAGAAGCTTATTTTATTTAAAGCCTAATTTTAACCCAGTTTCTGAATGTAATAAGGCTCATACTATTATATTGTCTTCCTACTATTTTTCTGATAGTCAACAGGATAGAAGAAAGAGGCCCAGTGAAAGTATGGATACAGATTCAGAAAAGAAGAGTTCAAAGTGCAATATTTCAGTCTGAAGAGTAAAAAGTTGCCAGAGCTATAGGAAACTGCAAACCCAATCTCAAGAGTGGAAGTAGTAGGCGTTGTGGTGCAAACTCTCTACCTAGTAACATATAACATGAGCATTTTTCATGCTATGCTACACTACATTACTCTTCTGTCTTGCTGCCTCCTTTATCTGGCATTTTATCTTCTGATTTTCTCTGAAGATTTTTTTAATGCTTGCTTTCCTTTTATATAACTTTCTTGCTGGTTTTCTCTTCTCTGCACTTTCTTCCCCCCTCTCTCAGCATCTTTCAGGATGTATCAAGTTTAGCATTGTTATGGTTAGTTTGCTCAAAGGAGAATGGCTATTTCTGAAAACTCATTTGCTGTGAGGGGTGGAGTTTGCCAAAGTGTCTATTCAGCTTAAGGGACAAGTAGTTGGCTTACTGCCAGCCCTAAATGCATATTCAAGCAATTGTCCTAAACAAAGCCAGGATACTGAGAAACTTCATGATGCGATGAAAGCTGTATATTTCTCTTTTTATTATGCCCTCAGTATCCTAATGATCTCAAGTTATAGTTTAGTTAGCAACATAAAGCCTAAGTTAGATGGTTATGAGGATAGTATTTGATGTAGGAGACATTACAATCCTGTGGAAGAAACCAAAAGGGCAATTATTCTTTCTCTTCTTGAGCATGCTCTTTGCCTCTGTACATGACTGAATTAGTGACTAAATAATCATCGAGTTTTCCTCGAATGGAATTCTCTCAATGTCTCTAGGCATTATCATGAATTGCGCTATCACAGCTCTGCAAATAATAAAAGCAGGCAAATAAAATGCTATCACTACACATAACACAGAAAGAAAACCCCCTTACTGATAATGATTACAAGTGACAGTTTCTTTCATGCAGTCCATAAGCTGGGGTTTGAACTTGTAGTAGTGCCACATCTCATTATGCAAAGTGATTGTGGCGAGGGAGAGCAAACCAAACAAAAAATAACATTCATATAACATTGAGGAGCACTCAGTTAAATAGAAATGTTTAACTTCAGCTCAAGAATGTGTCGTGACAAAGTCCACAAATAGTTAGGTGGCTGATATAAATCAGATTTGTGTGAAGAGCTCACCTGAGAGGAGCATACAAGTAGCACACACTTTTAGCCTCTGTAGCTTAAGAAATGGCAGCAGAAGTATTAGGTCAAGAAAGCCCAAACTATATAGTCTCTCAAATAACCAAGTTTGTTTATAGTCTCTCAAAGCAACCAAACAGGAGAAATAAATTCCTTAGAAAAATGAATGAAAGAAAGTCTATTCTGCAACTTAGTAAGATTCTGAAACCCAGCATCTGACACGGGGATAGTCAAAGTTCAAACATCTTTCAATGAAAATTTTTAGACAATACCTTTTTTGCCTTTCAGAGATATTAGAGTTGCCGGTAATGTGACTAAGCATGCTCAAAGCTAGCTCTGAGATCCGTTATGCTTCCTGTGTGCTCTAGCCAGTACAATGGGTTTGTTCTTGCTCGCTTTCCATTTGACCTCAAGACTATCTGGCAGCACTTCAGTTTGATTTCAAGAGAAGTATTGCACCTGTTGGCTTTACCGCATATGTGACACTTGTGACTTCAGTCATTCTTCTGGCAGGTTTCAGCCTGGACCTTGTGTTTTTATTATTGGAAGAAAGGTTTTTTGTCCTTTAGATGATCAGGCAAAAGATCAGTCTTTTCCATGTGGTGAAAATACCTTCTTTATCTCCTCAAAGAAGGAGGAAGATGATGGATCATTTAGTGCTGTTAGGGACCAAAAGAGAGGGTCTCTATGTGAAGGCCCTCAGAAACACCCACTAAGCATCACTGGTTGTAGAGGGAATATGGAGGTTCAAGGTTTTACACAATGCCCTTTGTCAGGAGGCAAGGATTATTGCCTCCATTCATCCGTACCAAATATGTTTTGATTATTGAAGTAAAAACATGCCTTAGCAGAATGCATCATGCTGTATTCATATCTATTGTGTTCCATGCATCAGCTAAAAATACACTTTCATCTGCTGCAGACAGCCTAGGAACTTTTGAAATGTGTCCAGGCAATGAAGTTTCTTAGCAAGACCCAACATTTATCCAAAGTGTTTATCTGAAGAGCAGGCAGGCAGGCTTTGAGATCCATTTTATTTCTAAAATTTTTTGGTATCATCTCAGGTGGTCATCAGCAAGGACTGGAGTTTACCATGGAATGAATTTACTTGTCAGTCTAGGCTGTTGACAAAAAGTAAGGAATAAATACCAGTCTCACAATTTGCAAATATTGTAGTTACTCGTCTCCTAGTTTGTGGCATTGTTTGTCTGAGGTTTTCTGTTTATCCTTTGACACCATCAGGGAGAAACATACTAGAACTAGCCTTATGATTCTTGGAGTTCTTTCATTTTGTGCTTATGTGTGTATACATATCTGAAACGAATCGATGCAAAGGAAAATTGTTACTTCTCTGGAAGGAAAAAACCCCAACATTCATGATCCAGAACATACACTTGTCAGAAATGCCAGAGAGTATACTGAAACCTTGATATTAACATAAATTTGGTCTACTTCATAACTGTCTACTTTATAGTAGATAAACTTCCTAATTCTCTGTATACACAAAATGTTGCGGTTCTGTTTTAGTGTTCATTTTCTCTCATTCTTCACCATCCACAGAAAAAAGTATGTGCTAGAAATCTCTTTGGAATGTTTTTCATCTGTTTTTGAAATTATTGCATAGACCTGAATAAAAATATTTGATATCTTTAAAATATGTTAATATATTGCTTTGGTGAACTGAACATGAAACAGGTTAATGAGTTTTTCCCCTCAGTAAATCTGCATCACTTCAATGCATTTTAAAACAGTGGGGATGAGCATTCTGTACATCACAAAGAACAGATTTTTATTGAAATGCAAGGTGTGTTAATATCACCAGACAGTTACAGGAGGCCCTCAATAAAACCAGACCACTTCCATCCCAGAGCTCCAGCGTCATACTGAGGCTCAAACCTGAGGCTATCAGTCTTAGGATCTCACAAGTATGACTTAAACAATCCCACACAGATGGCTTTCAGCATCTTGCAGGTTAAGGTGCAATTTACAGTTAATAGCTAGTGTTGACAAATTTGGCATGCTGCTGTTGGAATCTTTGCAAATAGTTATTAAATGTTTAGTTATCAAGTGCCCTGTGTATGTGCTCAATTTGCCTTCCCATAACTTTGTGTTATTGTGACTGTGTCATAGTTAATACATAAAAGTATGTCTAATTAAAGAAATAGTCGTTAGGTTTTCTAATGGATCCTTCTTTAAAGGCACAAGTGTTCCTTCTGATATTAAATGTACTTCATATATTTATATATCAAGTGTATATGAATATTGTTCCTTGGAAGGTATGAGCCAATATATAATAAGATGCGAAACTATGCAGTAACACTTCTCATATAGTTTATGGGAAATGCTAAAACTTTGCAGAATCCCACAATAAAACAGTTGCATGTTTTTTTCAAAGACTATGTACTTATGTAAAAATGTATGAAAGATAAATTTCATGGAAACTGAGTGAGGTTACTTCTCATTTTAGCTTCCATAATGCATCCTATTGCAATCGCCTCCTGTGCATGGTGTGAGCAAATGACTGTGACGAAGAGCTATTGACACAAGCTGGCAGAATGTGATTTGGAGTTATTTATGGACCAGTTCGCCTTAAATTTAACTTTTTAGAATGCTCACATGTCCCTTCAGCTACCCATCAAGAGTGCAAGTTGTGTAAAATAATTACATACAATGTATATCATTCAGGAGTGACACAGATTTTCTGTTGAAATGGTTTTTTCCATCTTCAGTGAGGTGGGGATGTTGTAAAAGTGCTGTGAACTGGGGTTTTTGTTGTTTGTTTGTTTGTTTCAACAGGTTGTTTGACTCAAATATTCTAGCTGTAAATCAAAAATATTTTGACTAGAAATGTAGTTTTTGTTCCCACACAGCATTTTGGCTTTGTTCTTCCTGAAGAAGAGATTGCAAAATTTTACTGAGAAAAGCACAGTTCATGCAGTAACTACAATTTCTAAAGCTAGAATTATTAAGGTAACTCTGCAAACCTGTGTTTTTAGTTTCGGAACTTCAGATTTCCAGTGGAAAATGTTGGTTTAGGGTTTTCAATGAAACTCCAAAATTTCAAATTTGAAGTTTCATTGAAAAATACATTCAAATTGAATGTAACTTTTAAAATCTTTTAACATCTATAACATTAAATAAAGTTTGCATGTTACTGTAGGGTATATTCTATACTGGTCTGCAAGGCTTTAACATTTTTTCTGATCAATTCTTACATTCAGGTGTAGCATTATATTTTGGCATCATAGAGTTTGACAGATGAAGTCTAAGGTAATTTAAGCTTTGCTCCATAGCTGGCAATTTAATGTTTATATTTAAGCATACGCTTAATTTCTGTCTGTGAAAAATGAGCACTTACTTTCAAAGTAAAAGTAGCATTTATTAGCACTGAAAGTGAACCAGTTAATGGCCTAGGCATGTCCTTGAAGGATATGAACATAAAATTCTTACTTATGTTCTTATTTTATTTGTCTGTGAGGTGACTGTTTTGTTTTCAGATAGACTGGCTGTCTCAAGTTGTTTCCTGAATCATTGTGTCAGTCATTTCAGGATACAAATTATATGAAAAAAACCTTGTTGTTCATATCTGCTATGTGAAAACCTAGCTGTTGGGATGGACTCAGCAGTCAGAGCATGGGTTTCTCTCTTCTTCCTGGGAGAATTTTTCACACCAAAGTTTAACATTCAAAGCCTATTTGTTGAATATTCACTGAAATTGAATGCAAAGTGGGTGACTGTCAATTTAGTTTTTGTGCGTAACAAGAAGGGAAACGTGCTGGAGAAATCCTGTACTTAATGATTGCTTTTGAGTCCACCATTGCAATCTTCTTGACTCAAATATCTTCCTTTACTGGAAGGAGCTATTCCTTGCCATCCGGAGTCAGCAATATAGCACTCATCTCGTTCTCCTTTCCTCCTCAGAAATTAGGTATATAGAGTCCGGTTAGCCTGACTGGCATATTTTGCTTTTGGGAGTAATGTCAGTGGAGCAGAGCAAGGACTTACCTCTCCTGCTTATTCTTGGGGGGTGGAGTTTCAGTCTTCAGGATAGCGGTAGAAAGCAGCGGGGCTGGAGGTGGGAACCCCGAGGTGTTCCCGCCTGCACCGTCCTCTCCCAGACTCCACCTGCAACCTGCTGCATGTGGCCAACAGAAATCTCTGCCGCCTTCTACCATCTAGTGATACAAAAGAACAACATAAGAAACCCATAACAAAGAAGATGGAGAAAACATCTCCAGCTATCCCGTTTTTGCCTGCCTGCCTCTTGATCCCTGAGGAATAATGTCAATCTTTGAGAGAGAATGCTAGAAATAATAGAGATGGCTATTATTCTATTTTATTCATGTCAGTTCTCATTCCCTGGAACCACATATTCTCTGAAACAAGAGAAGGTCCTGTCTTACTGGTGCTTTAGTGTACAGCCCCAAATCACAGCAGTGAGTTGTTACTCATATTCTCAAATGTTTTACAAGAGTTTCCTCAGCAAAGGCTTGGTGTAGCTAATTCTGGCTAGCTAGGCGCTATTACTCCATCATGTGGGTGTGTTTGTGCACATGTGTAGGTCAAATTAATTATATAGTTTCAATATTTGAAGAGAGTCAGATTCTAAAGATGACAGAAAAATACTTGGAATAGGTTTACTTTATTCCATAGATAAATGTGATGTTTTAAGGCTTGGGAAAGGGTTCTGTTTGTTTGGTTTGGGGTTTTTTGTATTCTAAATTTCTTATTAAAAATAGTAAATAATGAAAATGAACCAGCATGAAAAAAATGCATATTGTCATTAAACAGATTGGAAATGAAGCTGATTAAGATACACTCAAAATTTGCAATTTTTCCTATCAGAATTTTGTTGAAACCAGTGCATAACAGAGAAAATGTATATTTCTTGAATCCAGGTAAGAATTTAGATTTCAGAAGAACAGATGTAGAGCTTTTCTAATACACAGAGACATTTTTTTTTTTCCTATTGTATTTAAGGGACATGTCTTTCTGTCAAATTAACAGTCTCCACAGGAATACCATTATGAGTAAAACTCTTATTAGTTATTTCTAATTCCAAGATTTCTTTAAAATTGTTCCCATATGGAAAAATGAATGAACTAATTTGCAAGTAAAATTTGCCTGTATTAGCTTATACTGATGTTTCACTACTTCTAAGCGAGTTAGATTTTTTTGAACTGTTGACTGCAAATGTGTCCATGACTTCATCCAGTTTTCAGGTAGAAATGATAACTAAATACCAGAGTGTACAAGTTAAGAGAATCCTGAATAGTGTTTTTAGTGAATGCTGCAATAACTGGAAAGGCTTAAGGTCTTTCCTAACTGTGGCAGACACACAGGTATAGCAGTGTACAGTGTTTGGAAAGTTGAAGACTGAAACAAAAATATAAAAGAAATCATTCTGTAGAAATTAGTCTGAAGTATTTCCATAGTAAGAAGAATTTGTTGATAAGTGTTGGTAAGTGTTGATAAGTTGTTGATAATTTTGTTGATAAGTTTCTGGAATTGCCAGTTAGTTACTAGAAAATCCTATTTCTGTTCAGCTATACACACCTATCTCAAATAAAATCGGAAACAAACATGAATATGTAAGCATTGTTTATTAGGACTCAACCATTTTTATTTCCTTATACAATAATTTGTCTGAAACATTCCTATGGGGACATAGCTCGCAAGCTAATGGCATTTGGCTGAAGGAAAGCTCATGATTGGAAAACCTAAAAACCCCCAAAACAAACAGAAGAAATATTAGTAATATGCTGAAATACAAGCCAATCCAAAAGAGAGGCATAAGGACACACTTCAGTTTAAACAGGACTTATGTTCTTGTGCTTAATGGGCGAAAGATTTCTTGAGTAAGGAGTAAAATCGGCTGCTGTACTATGGAAAGTGAATGTGACTAATGAAACGTTCCTCATTAGATCAATCTTGGGATAATACTTTCCACAGAAGTGAATAACTACCTAAATTTCTGCTAAACTTTGGGAGTGCAATTCTGCTTTCACCTCTTAGCTATGATAATCGTTCTTTGTATGTCTGTCTTGTCAGAGAGAAGGTTAAAGAAATTGTGAAATGCCAGGTTAGATTTATGTGGTCTTGCGCAGCAGCATCCAATGTACACCTTTAGTATCAGTTCTGCAGCTAATGTCAGTGCTGACAGATGCATTTTCAAATGCTGAGAGCATCAAGAATTTCTTGGTGCTCCAGGAAATTAGCACAGTTATCAGAAAAGAGTTGCAAACTGAAATTCTGTATCACAGGTAATGGAAGCTTTTGTGCTAATAATAATGCAGAAACCATGTAGTTCTGCAAAGCACATAGGCACATGCTTAGTGTTAGACATGCAGGTCTCATTGCTGAAAATAAAACTACCTCTTTGGATTACAAGTCTGGACTTAATTTTGAGAGGGTTTTTTGTTTGGTTGTTTTTTTTAAAAAAAGAAAATAATGACCTTTTAGCACTTTTTGTAACTGCACTGAGAGCACGACTACGTTAAATTAGGAACTGCTAATAGCTTATGTAATGAACAAGAAGTTTAATTTTCTCTTGAATTATAGATTTCTCTTTTCAGATTACGAGGTGTAAATGAATGGAGTACGAAGGATGCATTTTAGAAAACTTGAAGTAACCATGCAATCATAAGAGTGCTCTCAGTTTTTCAAAGGCGCAGTATTGAAATGGCAGAAGCTATGCTTTGGATTTGAAATTTACTTGTGTTCCACCACTTAGCCCCAACCATTCCTCTCACCTAACTTTCTTTCTCCCTGCTGTGGATTTAGATGATATTACAGAGCCATAGAATGGTTGAGGGTTGGAAGGGACCTCTGGAGGTCATCTTGGCCAACCCCCCTGCTCAAGCAGGGCCACCTAGAGCCGGTTGCCCAGGGCCATGTCCAGGTGGCTTGTGAGTATCTCCAAGGAAGGAGACTCCACAACCTCCCTGGGCAACCTGTGCCAGTGCTCAGCCACCCTCATAGTGAAAAAGTGTTTCCTGATGTTCAGAGGGAACCTGCAGTGTTTCATTTGGTGCCTGTTGCCTCTGGTCCTATCACTGGGAACCACTGAAAAGAGGCTGGCTCTGTCCTCTTTGCACCCTCCCTTCAGGTATTTCTATACACTGGCAAGATTCTGCCAACCCTTCTTTTCTCCATGCTGAACAGTCCCAGCTCTCTCAGCCTTTCCTCATATGAGAGATACTCCAGTGCCTTCATCATCTTAGTGGCCTTTCGCTGGACTCTCTCCAGTAGCTCCATATCTTGAACTTGCATGTTTTTCACTGCATGTGTACAGGTACCCTCCTTCATGATCAAATTGGGCCCACGATACTGCCAGGTAAAAAGCTCAGCAGTTGAGAGTTTATTGCTACTGGCCAGCTAAGACTATAATACAAACAAATCAGGGTATGTATGTATGTTGTGCAATGAAATACCTGAGTTACCTGTGGTATTGAAAGGAAGCTAGCCATAGCAATATTGAGCTCAGCTTGGGCTGTTAACTTGCATTTTAGCTTTTGCTTTTTCTTCCTTAACTCTTTCTTTGATACTTTTTCTTGAAATTTCCCATCTATTTTGGATCTTAAACATCTGGGGACTAGGACTGTCCTTTGCCACAGTCTGTGTTCTCTTCAACAGAGATGCCTTGTCCTGCTATAAGGCTTTTCAGCATCACTGTAGCACCTGTTTTTTAGTGTCGGGCAGCATATTTGAGGGTTTTCCAGCACTAAGATGGCTACCTGAGCTTTCAGATTTTGTGTGCTTAGCTGAACTACATCTTCTGTTCCTTTGAAGTGTGTGCCATTTCTAATATTAGTCCAAATTATGAATAATTTCAGTGTCAAGAATTACTTGTAAGAGTGTATTAAATAATTTGAACACTTACTAAGCTTCTTAACCTGGAGAAGGGCTGAAGAATCCTTCTGCACTAACTTTTCATACCCCTCCATTAGACTTTGGTCATGGAAGCACAGAAAGAAATTAGCTAGTGTCTCTACATCATCAGTGAAAACTGTGGAAAGTACAGGGTGACTTCTTGCTGTTGATTCTAAAGAGAGCTTCAACTGCAGTCCTCTTCTGCAGAAGAAAAGTAACCAAAATCATTCCAGGCAGTAAGCATTTCAGTTAGGTTGCTCACTTGCATGTAGATAAAAATACATGATGTGGATTTGTAGATCATTCAATTTCAAAGTCAATTACATAAAAACAAATATTAATAAATCAGAGGCAATGCCTATTCTGAAATGAAAATATTAGAACAGAGACTGAATGGCCCTAAAATGGTGCTCTTCCTGTGTCACAATATGCTATTAAATTCCCTTTCTCCTTCTAAAGGAGCTGGAAAACAAACTGGTAACAACTGTAATTTCTCCTTTCTTATTAACACAGTCTATGTTGCTATTCAACCCACAGTATCATGAATATTTAAAATAAGTAGGAAAATAACACTCGCTGTGTTTATTTACATTAGTGTTCATTGATCACTCGTATAAAAACTATAGTACAATGAATGCAGTGTGCAAGCTTTCTGCAGCAAAACACTGATGCAAACAAAAAAAATTAATCAGCTCTATATAATGTATGAAACATGCAAAACCTAAGTTATGAAGGCAATGTTTTAACTTGAGTTACATACACTGTAGTTCAGATCATTAATGGATATCTGCTCTGTATTTTGAAAGGACTAACTTAGCAATTAGAAAGCAATTATAAACCCATTCAGGTGGAAGACAATTATGATATTAATTGGAAGCAGTTTAAGAACATTTAATTAGATGCACCCAAAGCCCCAATTCCATAATCGGAAGGGAAAGCCATGCTGTTAAAAAAGAAACTAGCTTATATAGGGAATAAACCCTATTTATAAAACAAATCCCAGAGAAGAGGAAGAAGATGAGGTAGAAGAGAGGATAACTTGATAGAAACCAGTACTATCATAAACTGGTAATGTAATGTAGAAGCTAGGAATTGGAGGAAATATAACAGGAAAAAAAACTGGAAAAAAACTTAGTGACCAGTGAAGCAAAGGCTGATATCTTACTTTCTAAAGTATAATAGCAATCATATCTATCCATTTGATTCCACTGGTAGCTGCAAGTTGTGGAAATCGCCATAGTAACAGCCAAATACAGTTTTCTTTCAATAGCTATTACTGTTCTATGTTTGTGGGTGGGGGCTAGATACTCCCTTAAGTCCTGATGAAGAAGAAAGAGTTTCTTCTTGGTTGAAAGTCTTGTGGATGAGAAATGACAGCTAGATACTTTTTAAGTAGGAGAATGAGTTTTGTGTTAATTTCTTTTTTGTCAGGAGAATGACAAAATTTCTCTATGACCTGATCTTTTGGGCTTGCTAAATTAGGGTAAGTGCTAATGAGGACACTTTAATATTAGTTTCTTGGTGCAAACCTTTCAAAATTCCAGAATATGTCACTCTGTCTGAGGGACATAAAGGGCTGCAGTAGTGTATGACATATTTTCTGATGTTATTCTGATAATGGTGGAAAAACAAAAGAATTCTGTTTTGCCATGTTTCCAAGCAGTTTTGTTGAGAATTTTTAGTATAGGTTTTACTTGCTTATTCTTATGGGAAATCCTGAGGGACAGAAAGGGCAGTGGAGTTATTAAATGCTTTAGAAAAGGTAAACAGAAGAGAGGAATTGTTAAGCTAGAAAAGGTCATGTTTGGATAGATTGGATTTGAGAAGATGAGACTGCTTCTGAAATGCTGTGTCTGAGAGGAAGAAGGAAAGAACTCAAAGGCAAAGAAACATCCTTGAAGATGACTCTTACAAGTCTAAATCCGAACTACAGAAGTGATGATGAAAGGAAGCCATCTTCATACCCATATTATAGCTCATGTAGCAGAAGTAAGAATTATTCTGCATCTTAAAAATCAGATCTGTCTTTGTGTAGCCCTAATGATCCTTTTATTTGAGAGGATGAGTTGGAGGAGCCTTGTATTAAAAAAGCTCCCACACTCCCTTCCAGCCAAATCCAAAGTCTTTTTCTTATCACTGTAAAAAGGTTTAATGAACTGCTGCACAGATGCGTGTCCTTCGGGTAGCTTTGACATTCACAGCCATTCTGATTCAGATTCTACTCCAAATTGTCCCAATTCCTGTCCATTCTCTGAGAAAGTAGTGGGGCATATTGCATTATCCTGGTTACAATCCATTAGTTCTCAAGCTTTCTATAGAGGGTTTTCTATGCCAATAATTTTTCTGCAAAGATTTTCCTGGAGGATAATCCTATCATAGTACTAAATCTAGGGATGTGCACGACATGCTCTATCTCTTATTGTTGGACTTAAAAGCGATGATTTCTGAGGAGCTGGGTTCAAAGCTTTTATCAGCATTTAAGTGATGAAAGCAGTCACTAACAGAAGTAAGTGTTTGCTTTATATACATTGTGTCTGATTACCCTGCGTTACTTATCTAAAACTTCTGAGCTAGCCTAATAGGACTATCTAAAGTGAAAAAGGTGAAAGAAGCAGGTATTTAAAAAACACTGAGCTCTGGCTAGCCAAAAACCTGCTTTGGGAAAGCTGTAGCTGCTGGTTTGACTAAGGAAAATAATATGACAATTAACATAAGTTTGGGTAAAAGCCTGTTAGCTTCAATTTAAGGTTCTGGCATGACCTATGTTTGTTTCAGTTTGTGTTATATCAAAACTGGGGAAATTAATATTGAATTGAATACTTTTTTTTTTTTTACTCTCACTACTGAATCACATGCTAGTGTTTTGATTTCCTAGACTTGCTGCATATCAAATCAGATGCAAGGATCTCTGCATGTGCTTGTACATTGTGTCTAGTCAATCGTGACAGTTCATCGTGTTGTCAACTTTGCACATTTGTTGACATAAAATTTCAAATGGTATCTTCTAATTAAAACAAGAAAGACATAGTATCTTCTACGCTGTGGTTTCCTGGTCAGGTAACAAGTATGAGGCTGTGGGTGTTGAACTTCATTCAGGAATTTACAACATCCAGATAAAGCATGGCGCTTTAGCTATCGGGTGAAGTAGGCCCCTGCTTAGAGTCTTAAGAGTTGTTGCTGGAGATGATTGACTGTTGCCTCTGTTTTAGGGTGACTGGGTTAGAGAGTGTCTGAGAGCCCTTTCTACCTATCAGACAGTAGGCAGGTGGGTAGGCAAGCTGAAGTGCTCCTGCCTTGGAGGAAGAGGTGGGGCTGTGATTGCTGCCAGCACCAGCTCTCTCACCCCCACCAGCCTCTAGCCTCGCAGAAGCAAGCGTCGTTTTCCAAAGCCTTCCAGATCCCTCCCTGACTTTCTAGACTATTTCTGTTCTCAGGTTGTTCCTCCTCTCCCTCTTCCCTTGGATGACAGCAGCTATGGTGTAGGAGGAGGTGTAAGACTGGTGCAAGGAAAAGAAAGACCCATTACTTGTGGGGAGGGGGAGAGGGAGAGGGAGAGGCTGGAGCTGCAAAATGATGGTAGAGGTAGGAATGGAATTGCCAAGGTGGAAAGGAGATAGGAAGGCAGGTAGGAAAATCCGAGGGTAGGCCAGCTGGACCCTGTCTTTACTGGCATTTTTATTTCTAAACACAACTGTGTATGTCCTTGTCTTTTTCTTTTTTATTCTTTTTTGTTGTTGTTGTTGTTGTTGTTTGTTCTTCTATCATTTTACAACTTGATTACTTTTATTTGTTGTTTGTATCACATCCCGAACCATTTTCTCTGGGGAAGAGCCCTCACAATACCTTAAGTGGGTTGTTTTTAAAAGCCCTATGGTTTTCAGGCTATGTCTGAATAACTCCTTCTTGACATATTTACCTTGAGAAACATGCTTTTTCGAGTCCTGCAGAATATTTCCCGGTGGAGCAGACAAGAGCTCAGGATGTTCCCTGAAGGTTGCTTTGTTTAATGTCAATTTCTCTTCTGTTATCCATCTTCATTTATGAATTAATCAAGGAGCACATTTTTTATATCCTTATCTACCCCAAATCATGGCTTGGTAATACCAGCATTGGGACTTCGGATATTGTTTCCAGATGATGAATGTGATAACTTTAATACTAATGAGCATATACAAGCATACTTTCCATAGGACAAGTAGTCCTCATGAAAGATAGAATATTGCCTCAAATGGAGCCCACTTTAGAATCATAGTGAGTGGTAATAAGCTCCTTAATAATATTTCAATATCCTTACAGGAAAAAAAAAAACCCAACCCACAAATATAGCTGGTGACTATCCTAAAAGGAGTGAGGCTTACCCATGAAATGCTCTGTGAAGCATGCAGGTGCTTTGTTTGGGTTACTCAGAGAATAAAGAAAACCATAGCATTGTGTCTGTGTGCTGTTCTTTGCTGTCCTCCCTTATCTGCCAGGTAGATACTCAGATTGTGGGGTTTTCAAACCCAGTGCTATCTGATTCGGGAGGGTAGAGGTGGCAAAATGAATAAGAGAACATGCGTGCCCTGAAGACCTTGTGTCTGCTTGTGTTAGAGACAAGGGTCCTCTGCAGATTGTGATATATTTTACCTCACAGTGGGCATGGGAAGAAAACCTCACAGGCTTCGTGCACACAGGAGACAGCTCTTAACATCAGAACATCTTCTTGTTTTATTTATATGATGATCTTCCAAACAAGGCCTGTTAATGGAGAACAGCTAGACTGAAAGACAACAGAAAGGGATAAAGAGAGAGTGGGGTGCTGGAGACCTAAAGTCGGGGTTTTCTGAATATTCTTTTTGGTGGCAGTTTTGAATTTGTTTGTTCAGTCTGGTTTTGTGTGGTTATTTTAATTCTGGATCAGTTCCGTCTTGCTTGTTGGTGATAATAAAGCAGCTCTGCCTTTATTAAGGGAGTGATGCAGGAATACCTGGCTGGGGCAGGGGGCATGGCAAGGCAACGAAAGAGGAAATGAAAAAGTACTGGCACCTCTAAGGGGAGCAATATCCATGGCATTCTTGTATGAGATCTGGAAAAAGGGAGTATTTGGGATGGATACAGCCAGCACTGAGAAGAGAGTGTCCACACTGTACATTGTGGAAAGAGGTATGGTAACATCTGAACAGCATAGTTCCTGAGAAATGCTATTGATCCTTTTCTAAATATCAGAAGTTCTCCAGTTCCTGTTCTGCTGATATACTTTTTCTTTAAATAAATAAAACCAGCTCTGGTTGAGGTTTTTTTTTGTTTGGTGTTTTGTTGTTGTTTTGTGGGTTTCTTTTATATTTTTTTTAATAACGTTATATACTTCTTGCTACCATGTCTAACTGGGTGCCAGCCATGCTGAATTGGCTCTGTGCTGGTCACTCTGTTCCCTGGACTTCAGGGTAGTAGCACAGGGGCTCTAAAGATGACTTTGCCTTAGCCACTTTGAATTAGTGCAGGATTATATCTGACATGCATTATTTCATGCCATCAAAGGACGGCTTTCCATGGAACCAACTGACCGTGAGTCAGCAGCATGGCACAGTTAAGCCCCACCTGGATACAGCAGCCAGAGCTGATGGAGAGGGTTTGTATAGTACATGTTGAATTGAGACTGTCTATCACAGAACTCCATCTTCTAGTGGAACTTGCTATTAAATTGTAATTCTATGGTCACACTATTAAAATGCTGCCATATAAGATCTAAACTTAAGAAAATTACCTTCATGGTAACAACAGGGTAAGTAAAATTGTTTTCCTATAATGGATACTGAACTGCACCCAAATGAAAATTTTCTCAGACTTTTACCAACAGTGCCAAATAGATGAATTTTAAAGGGCTATACTGTCAGGTAATGGATTCAAAACTAAGTTCATGGTTAAAAAGAGGAGATAGATGATCTGTAAGGAAATAAAGGTGTCCTCCGTCTGTTGCCTGTGTAAAAACTGTTTGCAACATGTTCCTTGACATATGTTGAGCGCATAAGCAGATACTGCTGCCCTTGGTTTGGCATAATGGACATTACGGAATTAGATGTTGTTATTGCAGTAAAAGAATGGTCTCGTTTGAGCTTCATTCATAATCACTGAAAACAATCAGTGAAAACAAAAGCAGTTCCATATTTAATTTATAAGTCTTAAATAACTTTTCCATTTCACAGGAACCACCTGTTGACCGCTAAGGTCCTTCCTTGCTCAGCAGATTTTGATATTCAGAACACTTCCTATGTGATAAAATTGCCTCATTTAAAAAAAAAAAAAAGTTCAGTCATAAAAATTATTTTGATCTTGTATTGGTTTCTCTTTACAATTTTTTTCAAGTGCTGAACTGTAAGCTTAAAAGCTTATACTTATATATTTTGCTAGTTTGAAGAGCTATCATGGATTTCTTACACCCCCCCTTGGAAAGTTGTTGCTGTTGATTTGATACATGAACACTCAGGCTCTTTCATAATGGCTGGACCAAAATCTTTCTCAGAAGAACAGATAGGCAGGTTTGAGGTCCTCCCTTATTTCTTTTGTAATTTTCTCAAGTTGTTACTTGATGCTTCCTGGAAATGCAAATGAACAGAGTTTAAAGGGAATATTTTGAAATTCCAGACCATGTCAGAGTGGTCTGAAAGGGCCTGTTGCCTCCTAATACAAAATGTAAATGCATATTATGAGTAATACACTTTATTTATTAGTGCCAGCAGGACATAAATACAATTGAAAGCAAGTAAAATAACTTCTTAGGTATCGGGCTGTGGAAGTCTACTGCCTTCACCTCAAGATCAACCTGTGCAGGCTAGTTAGGGAATAATTAAGGAAAATTATGTTCTCTGTACATTCTCTGGGATGTCTGTTTTCTGTAACTATCTACTAATGAACCCCAAGAGAATTCCAACAGAGCTGAGAAACAAAATGTGATCCAATTTATTCTCAATAATTCTTGCTTCTTTCACAGTAATATACCACATAATCAGCAAACTTGCTGTTCTGGGGTTTCATAACATTTTGACTGGAAAACTCCAAACAGGTTTTATGGTATCCTTGATGAGATTTTAATGTAAGATATTGAAAAAATGTTTGATTTCTGTGATACGTAGGAGAGAGCTACTTTCAGAGGTGAACTATTGCACTAGTTCTTTGACAAATGCTAAGTGCTGGCAGTATGAAAATCACACTCCTGTGAATTCCTTCAGTTTCTCGGACAGTCTTGAACACAGCGTTAATAAATACCCAAAGGCATTATGCCATGCATGATCCCAGGGCACATAGTCCCAAAATTATATTAAAAGATTCAAACTAATAATAACATATCTTTTAAATGATGAACTTTCTTGAGTCCACTGAAACATACCAGAAAAAGATGAGAATCTGGGGAGTAATGCATAAAATCAGTTATATTTCAAGCAATTCAGTTTCTTTAAAGACAAAGTACTTCACTGAAAACTTCATTGTCTAAACTGCAAATAGGTGGCTAGGACTCATTTCTATACCTAAGCCTTACACAAATCTCACTGGCATTAGATTCTCAGCTTGCAAAGCCACTGTATTTTTTGATGCTGAACAATTGAGTGAAAGAGAAAACCATGCTCAAGAGTACATGATCAAAATTAAATGCTTGTGATATGCCTTTGAAGTTTAAGTCTGTATAATAAGCATGATGATGAAAAAATAACCTTTTTGGAGCCTTGGGTTTTTTACAGTTCATCAAATTGTAAGTTGAAAACTAGCTGCATAGATATCACAACTGTGGTAAAGTAGTTAATGAAGGCATGTTATGTTTTATTTGACACACTTATCAGAGTAACAAGATAACTGACCCTCAGGTAAATACCACTTGGACTTACTCTGTATGAACTAATAACTAGTGATGTTATTAATGTCTCTCATATATATGTGCAGCAGCTCTTCCAAGAACTTTGCTGCTTCTGTTTTTCTCATCTTTAGCTGAAGGCATGATTAGTGTGGTCTGGTGTTTGCAAACTGTCCAATAGCTTAATGTAACTTCCCCTGACAAGAATTAGTTGTTTAGTTAATTAGTTGTTTTTGCTTTGTAACTTGCACTGTTTGGGGATTAACAATGTCATATTAAAGAGACACCGTGAACATGCTTTTCTTTCAAAACTGGCTATTTTATAAATCTACTTCTCTGATAGAATACCCCTTAATTAACATTTTCTAAAGTATATTAAGTGGTGTTTGTCATTCTATAGCAATGCTGAGTTTTGCCCTCAAAACAGTAATTCACCACGATATTTACGTGTGAAGGATACAATGGACTTACTTTTTGATACTAGAATGACTTTTCAGAGTTTTCACAGATATACTTTATGAGGGATATTTTTGTTCTTTCTTACCATTTTGGTGAGCCAAAGGCCACAACAGATCTGCTTATGACTGCCATTTTCTTTCCATGACAGACATCAACTTTGTTTAGATTCTAGAGCTGCTGTTAGGAAAAAAAAATAATCGTACTTAAAATCTCGGTTCTGGATACAGCTTCTGCCATAGGGTGCACAGCTGTGTTGCTTGTTTTCATTTTGATACTATATGACAAGACTAATGTTGGTATGTGATTTACCAGATATGTTAAAATGCTTATTCAGACACTGAAAAGAGAAGTTTCCGTATCACATGTAGAATATCCTTGTCTCGGAGTGGAACAACCTGTATTGTGGACACCACTGCTCAGAAGCATTCTGGTGTCTGCATCAGTTAAACACTTTTAATAGTCTAAACCCAGCATTCCTCTGTTGGCAAAAACTTTGAGGTGTCTAAGTCTTTTAGGTACTTCTGTTAAGTTGCCTTGTAGAAGCTCAGAAAACCCTGCTTTCAGGTCCCACTACTTGTATTCAAGTCCATGACACCCCAGCCAATGGGACTCCCAAATTAAGATTCCTAAATAAGAAACAAATATTACTCGAGGAGAGGGTCTTGAACAGGGGGAAGCGTGTAGCTTCTTTGTCAGACAGGCACACCAGGATTAGATGCTTAAGCCCCAATCCTTTTCTTAGAGTCTGTTTTTGATATTTCGTACCTTTCTCATGTGAAATGATCAGCTTGTGAGCATCTCTGTTTAGCTACTGTTGCTCTCATGATCTCTGTGGGGAGCTGAGTGGCTAGCTCAAGGCTTCTGGATTTCATTTGATGATAACCTGCCAGGCAGTTATTTGTTGTAAATCTGAAAAGTGAATAAAACCTCATTTATTTCTCATGCATAGGTTGTACTGAGGAAGTATGGTTGTAATTAAACTAATGTATGGAGGACTGTTGTTTCTTGTTAACATAGGTTTTATCCAGATATCTGGAATTAGCTAAGAATTATAATGTAGAATATGCAAAGATGTTGAACAGTTTGTAGCTGCCTAAACAAAAGTAACTAGTCTGCCTGTATTTCAGAACTTTAGCTATTACACCCAGATAATTTTCTGTGTATATGTCTTGTGGATATGAAGGGGTTTTCCTGCATAGTTTTCCAGTAGATGCTCTGCTACTAGCCAAATTGTAAAGGTACTTCTGCTGGCAGTGTTCCTGTAAACAGCCTCCTCTGGACAGGACATTTTGGGGCTGGGGGGGTGGGAATTGTGACAGTAGAACTTTGGAAGGAAGTCAGTTCAAAGGGGGAGAAAGTTCACCAATGGCAAGAGTGAAATGTATCTACAGTGAGGAGAGACCAAAGTACTTTAATTTTTCATTGTTATGGTTTTGAGGAGGTTTTTGCAGGGTCTACTGTGGACACCTGGGCTTGGAGGTTAGGTTGCCTCATTTCCCCCTGCTGTCAATGAAGAGAGAGAGGCTTCTCGAGGCAGCATGTTGGAGCAGCAGCCAGACTTACAAGCCCTGAATACGTCTCTGGGGAACCCTACCACTTGCCACTGACAATAAATGAAGAGTTATGGAGACAGAGTATATAAATTAATAGCCCAAATCGAACACTGGGATGATAGATATCTTTCTCCTTGTCTCAGCTGTGTCGTACACTATTTACTGGAGACATTTTGGGCCGTAACAGGTAATTCAGCCAGCCATTGACCTTTCTCAGCAGCCAGTTTGCACGCAATTGCTTGATAAGAGGAACTGACCAGACGCGTGTGTCAGGAGTTGGGCAATGGACCTGCTGATTCAGCAAGAACTCTGTCTGGTCTTTTTAATCATAAAAGACTTGGCCTGAAGCGGGACTGGAGATTAAAGGTATAACATTCAAAGGACAGCATGTGTATTATAAGTGAAAATGTAAAATAACTCTTTATTTTCCCTTACTGAAATGCTTTTAAAAATGATTTCCTCTAATTAGAGCTTGCATGTTAAAATGTATACCTTGTAAAATACGTATTAAACATATTTGTAACACCAGTATCACACAGGGTTAGACTACAGTCTTTAAACACTGAAGTTCTTTGCACCTTCACATTTATTATTATCATTGTGATTGTACAGTGAGAGTTCAATATTTCCTTGACTTATGAAACTTGCTTTGACATAATTATGGTATTCATGCTCTCACAGCTTTAACTCAATATTTAATATATCATAGTCTTATGTTGAAAGTTGAATATTTCTGGGTATTTCCATTAGAAATGAGATGGAATCAGACTTTAGAAAGGCAGAATCAGACTTCAGAGATCTCCAATGTTAGAAGCAACTTGTTGATAATAATTCTATATTATTTTCTCACTATTTTTGTCTTGAAATTATGTGGAATTTAAGTACTATAGTGTTGTTAATTACCTTTTCAGGATGCTGCACCAGTTAAACAAGTTAAAATTGCTTGATTTCTCTTATCTTCTCATCATATGGACTACCTAAAAATTTTTTCCTTTCCTGCACAGAGATGTCACTAAAAGAATTTTTCATAAGGAAAATAAGTGTTTATCTTCCAAATAAAAGAAAAAATCATCTTGAATCTCATGAAGCATTCAGATGATTAGGTTGATCTACATGCCTGAACATAATTACAAAAATATATATACTCTTATCCTGAAATGATTTACATAGCTACAGGGATATCTTTGATTAGTTTAATTACAGTTGTTCAAGTAGCTGTCCAGGCAGATTTTGAAAGTCTCCAAGAGTTTCTCACCCCACCACCTTTTCCAGTTGAAGAAAAACTGCAAAAGGCTGACTGCGGAGACAGAGAAATCTTGAGAGCTGATAGTCTTTAAGAGCAAATTAGAAAAGCATTGGTTAAGGTTCATGTGAGTGTTGTGATGCTGCCACGGAGTGAGGAATGGACTTTGACCTCTTGGTATTTTCTTTAGCCCTATGATTTTAAGAAATGGAGCTAGATGTTTAAATATCCAGCATCAGATATTGAGTATGCATTTTAGATCATGAACACTTAATACTGGATTTAACAAAGGAAATCAAAATAGATAGCTAAATCCAGTCACTTCTGAAAAGCTTGGCTTAAGAGCGATGGAAGGCCATATGTAACCAGAGATTATAGCTGTTGCTTTTTCAGAGTGAAAAGTCAGACCCTCAAAAGTTTATTTTTCAGCAAATTCTGCAGCAGTATTAACCACAGCTAATGCATTTTTTTAAAGTTTCTTTTTCTTGTGCTAAAAGCTTTCTGTTTTCTCTGTACAGATATTTATGTTTTAATTATAACTCTTTTTGACTAATTGTGTTTAAGGGGTACTTCTTAGATTGTTTCCTACCATAAAGAAAATTCAAGCAATATGTGCAAAACTGTCTGACTTCATTATTAGGTATGGCAGGAAGTCATTGAAATATGGTATAATAGAGCACAATAAAATTATTTTCTAAGTGAATTGCAAGGGTATTGAGAAAATACATACCAATAAAAGAAGAAGAAAGAGTATTGCCCTGGCTACTTACACAGTTTAAAACCTTTTCAAGCATAGTGTCAAAATACTTTTTTTTTCTGTGAGGTTTTACTTCACGCTTCTTTAGCATAATGCTAAAGACCCCTCAGTCTGTCAGAATAAAGTTGTGACTTCAACTAGAGAACATATAAAGAACAAAGCTGTGTGTTTCCAAGTGTTGAACGGTAGATGAAATTCTGTCTTTACTTGGAAATGCTGTGTTGAAGAATTTTATTTTCTAGCATAACTGAAATCATTGTCACAGGATGTAAGAGGTATTGTGATTCTCCTGGTAGGGTTATTTCTTATGAAGAATCTGGTCCGAGAACACGAATCTATCTCACAAAAAGGACACAGAATATGTATTAGAAGTAACTTTTCACATACTAACCTTGGTCAAACCAGAAGCAGTATACTTCACGGAGGATGTTCTGCATCATGTTAACATTACAATCCCCAGAACAACTTGATGTTTCTTGGTTTCCTGTGGAGCAGTTGGTTTGCAAATTCACGCACTTTGGAAAAGGTTATTCATAGTTTCCTAATAGAGTCTAAAATAAACTTTTCCAGGCTCTTTATGGATTCCCTATACTTCTGCTGTAGGAGGAAAAACAGAGTTATCATATAGAATGAGTTTACTTTATTCTGACTAACACTATTTTAAGAGATCAGGATTAGAATATATGCTAGGTTCAAAACTATTGCCAAAACTGTACTTGCTACCAAGCTAATGTTTTGTAGCCTAGTGTAAACAATTCTTTCAGTAATTAAAAATGTATTCTACATTCACACAGGAAATTACTGCTACCGAATATCAGACAGAAAATGAAAGATGTTCATTTGCACAGAAGATCCATTAAAGGTAGTACAGATTCAAAAACCACAAAAGCCCACATATGGGCTCTGGGGACACAGAGGTTCAGCTTGCACGCTTTCTAATGTTCTCCTTGATATGGGTAGGTGATCCTCTTCCTTATAGAAGCTGGTGCGTGCTGTCAGTTACTCTTGTCTGTATTTCCCCATGGGATGCTTGCTGTCTTATTAAGACTAATTGGTGGGTTGCTGAAAACAACTGCAGGGCTTCAAAATTGTGAGATAAGATAGTTAACCTTCTGTTTTCTAGACATTTTAATCCGTTCCTAAGACTTCTTACCTACTTGTGATCTCCATGTTCTGTACAAAACATGGCTTTGTACAAAAACCTCTTGAAGTGGCTCTCCTGTCGTTCTGGCTTTCTGAAGGAATGGAAGGAAATGCAACAGAATGAAACCCCTTTTTGGTGTGAATGTTCTCCTTTAAAAAATTCCCTGGAAGTTACTGAAGGTGACTTTGCTTTTGAATGTATTGTTTCTCAATAAATAATAAAGTTTGTGTGAGTAAACTTTAAATTGGATTAACACTTCATGCAGTGCTACAAATACAAATGCATTTATTTTCAATAATCTGGAAGTTCTCTTGACTTCAGAAAGAATAAATATTTTTTTTATATTTCTGCTCTTAAAGGTGCTCACACAAATGTTTCATTAAAGGTAGAAGTTTTTAAAAATTTCTTTTTGACCTTGTCCACCTAACACATATGTGCAGACAAAAATTCTTAATATAAGAAGAGCTTCATTTTCTTTTTCATGTTATCCCTGGTGCTAGGGAATTTCTGCCCTTGAGGTCAACAGCAAAATTCTGATTGAGCTGCTGTTGGTGTATTATCCTGCTATGTAGCGTGTATATATCTGACTCATCAATTTATTTTTTCCATGGTTGAGATACAAGATTCCTCTTCCTAGAGTCTTCCCTGCTAAAGGACCTGTGATGAATCTGAAACAGTATTGTGACAGTGTGTTATGATGGCAGAGAGAAAAAAGGAACTTAAGGGCAGATTTCTTCTTTTACCTGGTAAGCAAGGTGATAGGAATTATTGTAAGGAATATGAACAGGAACACTCTTTATGCTATACTGTCCTTGAATGCACTTAAAATGTAGGCAGGATGAAATATCTGCTCAGTACCGCTCTCCTTTCCCTTCCTTTGCTATTAAGGTAGTCTAGACAATTATCAGAGTACGCTTATTTTCTTCAGTTTCTTTTAGATGGTTGGTTCTCACTTAGGAGAAATGAAACTTTCTGTAAGTGTTGCCATTTTTATTTTCACTAGTTATTTAGGACTTTCTTCTTAAGTGCGTTATGGGTTTTGTTTAATGATTTTGTTAGAGGCAGCCAAAGGTAACCAACAGAAGTTGTGAAATCTCTGTTGTTGGACATGTTCAAAACTCGACAGGAGAAGGCCCTGGGCAGCCTGCTGGAGTTGGTACTGTTTGAGCAGGAGGTTGGACAGGATGATCTCCAGAGGTCCCTTCCAACCTAAATTACTCTGTGATTCTGTTAGCCAAGCAGAATCTATTCCCTACGGTGTTTGTACAATATGTTACCAACATTTTATCAGGTATTTTCCTATACAGACATAGGAATAACTTTTGACAACTATAGGACTACAGGCTGAGTGGAGACCTTATTGCTCTCTACAACTACCTGAAAGGAGGTTGTAGCGAGGTGGGGGTCAGTCTCTTCTTCTAAGTAACAAGTGCTAGGATGAGAGGAAATGGCCTCAAGTTGCGCCAGGGGTGGTTTAGACTGGATATCAGGAAAAATTTCTTCACCAAAAGGGTTGTCAAGCCTTGGAACAGGCTGCCCTGGGAAGCGGTTGAGTAGTGGAAGTGTAGATGTGGCATTTAGGGACGTGGCCTAGTGGTGGACTTGGCAGCGTTGGGTTTATGATTGGACTCGATCTTAAAGGTCCCTTCCAACCTAAATGATTCTGTGATTCTGTGACTTAGAAAAGAAACTTAAAGACATGAAAAGAGTGGAAATGACTCTCAGTCAGTCATCCAGTGTTGACAGGTTTCTGTTTTTTTTTTTATTTTCTTGGGTTTGTTTCATTAAACTAGAAACAAATAGAGTATTACCATTGCTTTAGTGTCATTGAAAAGAGGTGGATGTGTTACTGTTTTGCACTCAGGCTCATCATACTGGACTCCGATATGATAACAGATGTGCATCCACCCAGGAAATTACCATTTTCAATAAGAAGCAGAGCAGCAAATGGATTTTCATGCATGGAAAAATAATGTAATAAATGGAGCAAGGCCCTGGCTTCATAAATTATATGGTCGTAGAAGGGAAAAAGTACTATTTGTTTAAATTTCTGAACCTTCAATACAGCTATAAACCAGGAATACTTTCTACTGCCAGTAATAAAATAACAAGCAGAGGCTTACCAGGTAAACACATTCACAAGTCTGAAGCTCCACGCACATATGAGTTTCCCTATAGACAATTTTATCTTTTAGTGTCAAGTACTGAAAATAGTTAGGGAATATTAGGTGCGCTTATTTATTAATTTATTTTTATAGTACAGTGCTCTTTCTTGGGAGACTCAAAATTGTAGGAAGAAGGAAAATCACTTTTATTCCTTTATAAATCTTTCTGTTCCCTAATTCCTTACTGAAGTAAATTAAAATCTCTTCACTGAAGTTCAAGGATGTCATACAGACTTTGAGGACTGAAAAGAAACAGGCGCATGATTAGTGAGAAGTGGTCTAAGTCTGAACAAAGAAAACATCAGAAAGACTTTTCATCCAACCTTAAAGTTATTTTAAGTGCTTTAAAGTTAATTTAAAGGAACAAATAATTATCCAGAAAAGGACATTAGAATCCTATTAGGATCAAATAGAATAGAATATTCTATATTATAATATTAGAATATTATAATTAGAGTAATATTTACTATAGTTAGAATAATAATTATTATTCTAGAATATTTTATGTAACATAAGATAATATAGAATATTAATGTTCTTTTTTTTTTCTAGAAAACTGGTTTCTAGCTTATTTGTGTGGCTTGTACTATCACTTTTGCTATGGCAGTTCCCTGTTCTTGCTTTGGTCCCTTGCCAAACTCTGTTGGAAAAATGCTCGTGATCATATATATCTCCATCTTAAATGAACTCGTAAATAAATAATTTTTTTTCTTGCTTGCTGTAAGAATCCACAAAGTACCCCTCACCTGTTTCTCAGCTCTGCCACTATCTTGCCTCCCAAAACCTTCTTTACATGCATCCAAGGGGATCTCTTTTCCCTCTATCCATCTCAGAACTCACATTCATTATTGTCCTTAGGCATCGATCTCCTTTCTCGGTTCTCTTCTCCTATACTTCCTCTTGAAAGACAACAAAAAGTTTACAAAGAAAGTGCATTCAATATAAAGCTTTAAAAAATGCTTTAAAATCTACTTTCTGAATCTAACATTTTCTTTTGCATCCCCCTTGCTGAAATTTTCTTTTTTTAATTTAAGTCCAATCATTACATTGACAGTGTATGGAATCCCATCCTTTCCTATACCACAGTGCGGTGCACGTTGACATTTCTGCACTGGTGGATGCTAACAATCATATTAACCATTTGCAAGTGGTCCCACTATTAGAATTACATGTTTCAATGCTGTGGCAAGACTTAGCCCACAATTTCAGAGCTGCTATCCTGACCTAATGTAGGAACACTCCTCCGTGCTGTTGGTTTGGTCAAGGAAGTTTAGGTAATGAAAACATGGGCAGTTCTTTTCCTATCAAAATAAACAGTGAAACACTTTAAATTGCTGTCATAAGAGGGTAATGATTACACTGTCTGAAAGACCTACTGGCTACTTTCACGCAATTAAGATCCTTTCCTGTCTTTGTCATAGAGCTATTTCTGCTTGTGTGGCAAACAAAGGGATTTTAAAAATTCAGATTTAATGTAAATAGACCCAAGTCAGATATAAGTAGGGTTTTCTGAAAGTCTAACTTAAACTAGATTCATACCTTATATAATTTTAAACTCTTCACTGATTTTTCAGTACCATTTCAATACTGTAGTTTGCACTGTGAATTGCATTAATTATTCTAGCTTGAACTTTGTCTCAATTTGTTTGGTCTCATTTAATGTTCTGTCCATTGCATCGTGTTAGGATCTAATGTTGAATGCCATCACTGAATAGCCAGAATGCCACAAGCTTTACCTTATGGCTCATCACTAAAATATAGCCATTTAAATTTTACCTGCAAAATATCTGACATGATTGCTGCTGTTTATTTTTCAATTTGGAATCAATTGAATATGTATGACATTCTTATGCCCATTAAAAAAAAAGGAAAAAAAAGGCTGATTGTGCTATTGTGTTATTTCAGGCTTTTGTGAAATATTTTTTTTTAATGGACAAATCCTGGTCTTTCTTTTCCTTGAGGAATCACAGAGTAAGTAGCAGATGTTTACAAAGAGTAATGTCTGTAAGTAAGGGAAGTTTCCTGTGGAGGCACCTAGCTTGGTCGTTGCCTTGGCCTTAAGATTTTAGTTCATCTCACTGCCTAGCAACATTCTTTTTCAACACTTCCACTCTTCCAGATCTAAACATTGGTAAATTAAGTATTCCAGTGTCTTGTTTCCTCTTTCATTTTCTAACTATGAATAAAATGAGGATGGACATAATCCTTGTGATGTAATGGGGTGAGATCTCCTAACCATAACATAAGCTTGTTATGTTTGCATAGCCTAGACAGCAACCCTGGGGCCACCTTGAGCGTGCTCAACAGTTTCTAAGCATGCTGTAATGTATTTCAGTATCATTGGTGAGGACAGTACAGAAAAGGGACTGATTTTCAAGCATGCAGGTATTTGCCTGAGACACTAGACCACCTAAAAATAGGTTGAATTTATTTTTCAGTGGTGACCTTGGTTAATTAGTTGTTGTTGGGAAAGACTTGCCAATAAAATATGTCGGGTGTATAGCAACAGATGTCTTCTGGGCGGTGCTGAGTGAGATGCCTGAAGCATTTCTCATCAGATGGAAAATGGGTTTCTCAGGCCGTGCTTCTGTTCTGGCCACACAGTTTATTCCAGGGTCAGCCATTTCCTAATTTTCCCAAACCTATACCCAGCACACTGCACAACTTACAGTAACTATGACCATGAGTTAGGTCACAATTCTTATGTGTTCTTGATATACGGACAAAAATGTGCTTGCTGCTTCATAGTCTGTAAAACACGGCTTCTGCTTTAGGCATTTTATAGTTTGTTCCATAGTTGGCTTTTTGCAGGGGAGTGCAGGAAAGGCACTAAATTTTTTTTCTCACCTTGTATTTCTAAACAAAGTACAATATCATTCTTTTGTTCGGTGAGTAACCCAAAGATGTTGTCTGATGCTAGTCCTCACCGCTGACAGCAGTGTGATTGCTTGGGTGCGATCCCAGTAAGGGCAAAATTCGCAGAATCAGATTCTGCCTTCCTGTCACTGAGCTGACCTACGTTATGGGTCCCAGCCAAGGAGGGGACAGCACATTAAGAAAAATCTGTTAAACGTCACAAAGGAAACAGAATAAGTAATTCATTTTAAAAACCCTTACATTTCTGTTTTAGCATCTTATAATCAGTTCCTGAATTAGCTGAGTCATGCAGACAATCCATTATTCTATTTATTAGAAGCTGCCACACCTAAACTGATCACTCTGATGCCTTTGCAGTCATTTAAAACTGAGTATTAAAGCAAAATGCATTAAAACTATCTATCATACTGCTTAATCATGCTTTGGAGCTGTCTACAGGATACCAATTCATGCATTTGGGGCACTACTAAAAATTAATTGCAATATAGAGCACACATTTTATGAACACAGCCTTTAATGTGTTTGCCAAAGTAATAACTGTAATGGAAGTCAGAAGCTTGGACATTGCTTTAAAAACTTGATCTCTGTTTACTTTAACTTAATTTGAATGAAGCATTGAATGACCTAATGGGTATCGCATGCTCCATAAATTAAAAAAATTAAACATAATTTATTTCCCATAAATTGCTCAGCCGTTTGCAGAATTTAGAACTATCATGTGGCTAGAGAGATAAAAAAGGACTAATAAACTTTAGTAGTAAAAAATACAAAAACTTATGGAAAAAAAAGCTAGTTAATTTAAACTCAAAAAAAGGTACACATAGCACATTCATAACTTTTCAAAAATTGGCACAGAGAAAAAACTTTAAAGCAGATATACTAAAAATTATTAATTACATGAGTCCTTTTCATAGATATTGAAGAAAAAATCTTAGCCATTCTAAACAAATTATCCATTAAACTTAACCGCAGAAAAAAGAGAAAAAAAGTGCTAGTGTGAGATATAAATGCGTGGTGCAGCACAGCAGTCGCAAATGAATGAATCATTGACAGAGAGCAATCTGTGTGTGATAAAGATGCTGAAAAATTAAGAAATGTCATATCAACATTTAACTTGAAACAAATAAGGAAGCCATTACATTGGATAATTTAAATTCAGCAATTCTCTGCTGAAAATCCTTACAAGGTAATGTCTGTGCTGTATCCTGCCTCAGAAAAGCAAGATTTGCAAAAGAAACAGAAGTTGAGTGTCTCTGAAATCTCATCTTTTTAATACTATCTTATTTCTGATAACATGAATGTTTCCAAAGAGGAATTTTGAACTTAGACCAAAATCAACTTGATGGATGTTAGATTTTTGATGAATTTTGTCACCCTTTGTAACTTTGTATCATTCTACTTGCTTTCCTAGCTTTTGCAATTTTTGTATGAGCCGCTTCTCTCGGTTTTCACGGTTGTCACTTGTTCCCTTCATCAGTCTTAAATTGGTCAGAGCTAAATAATTTCTATGCATTTCTACTTAAGATATTGTTTTTAATACAAATATGTGCACAAAAAGATACACGTAAGTGTAAAACATACTCCAGAATGTAGTTTGTTACTCCTGTAAGTGGACTATCTGTTTTTTGGTCATCATCAAGCAAACATCTTGCTGTTTACATGAAGTGAAATCGTTGAGTAATTTGGTCTTTCTGTAACACCTTGAGGAGGGGTAGCTGTGCAAATAAAAACAAAAGTTTTAAAGGAATTTTTTTTACATGAACATACCTGTTTAAATCGGCCTTTCTTAGACCTGTGTTACAAAGACACAGTGTGTGCCTTCCTTGAAGTCACTTTTATGGACACTCCAAATAGACTCTCCATCCCTACCTTACAGTGTGTCAGCAGCCGTGTTGCCATGGTGATTGAATATTGCTTATTGCTTAAAAGACAATCATTTTAAGTGCTCTAAAATCCATTGGATTTCAAATATTGCTTATTGCTTAAAAGACAATCATTTTAAGTGCTGTAAAATCCATTGGATTTTATTGGAAGTGCTCTAAAACATACAGTAAAGATATAGAGAGGTGAAAGATACAGACACGATGTACAGGCATCTGCTCTTTCTTTGGTTTATTCCAGGGAGCAAGAGGCAACAGAGGAAGGTTGAACACTTAAGAAACATTTCAAACTGTGATGTTTCTCCAGCTGTATGAAAGGTCCAGCGGGCACACAGCACTGCCCATCACGTCCGAAAAGAGAGGGAGGTCTACTGCCTTTCACCTGCCTTCCCACACGTGCTGCTTTGGGGTGATGCATTTTATCAGCACCAATTCTGGGCAGGGGGATCCGAAGCAAGTGGTGTTGAACCTGCTTTTTCGTGCACTCTCTACAATTGCTGTGTTTCAGGCTACAAAAAAATTCTAACTTAAAATTTTCGCATGTCTAGTGAGTCAGTCTTTCTGCTGATACCAGGGATCAACTCAAACCCTGGTGTTGTGCGTATCTTGACAGCTAGCCTACATTGTGCACAGATTGCTAGGTGACACCTGGCAGCATCTCTAATTATAACATCTAGCTGGTGTTTCACACAAGCTGCACGCTTTCACTTTTGAAGTACAGGGCTGCTTTTTTTCCATACTTAATTTCAAATGGCAGCTTATTAACAATGAAGTTTTGCAAAAATGGCAACTGATCCTGCCCACAAATGCCAATAAAAGATGTCACTTGAGTTGCTGCTGTTTCTGTCCCCAAATCTGTTAGTTTGATCCCTACCTGTGTTAGCTCTGAAAATGCATGCTAGCTTCACATGCTTGACTTCAGATATAATCAGCTTCTATTGTCCTTAATCCATTTTGAGGAGTGCCCCAATTTTATCTTGAATTCCTCCTAAGAGAGAGCTTTACATAAACCCTCAGCAACACATGGTAAGAGTGTAGGTGGGTCCATCTTACTTGAACTCTACCATATCTGTCTTGATCTTTTTCTGGTGTTAAATGGGTGAGTGAAAGCATTTTGCACCGAAGTGCCTATTGCTGTACTACCATAGTGTAGCACAGACTGTTGATAGGAAAAAGCACTTTACGCTAATGAATTGTAGGTAAGGTGTTATGCTTTAAATGTTTGTTGAATTTTGTAAAATAAAATGATGATTAATATCAGCTCAGCTTTCTGCTTAGGAGGCTGAATTTGATATGTTTTTCACAGCCTTCCTATCCTCCCTATTCCTTATTTTTTGTGGTAGAGAAGAATCCTTTTTCTACCACATCTAAACTTCTCTGTGTGTTCACACATGCCTTTCAGCAATCTTTTATCCAATCAATATTTGGGATAAAGACTGATGAAAATGCACACTGGAGAGCAGTTTCATTTTTGTACTCTAACTAGAAATACATTTGAACTGGGTCATGTCAATTTGCTCCACCTGAGCCCAGGCACAGTGCAACAAACATAGTTAAAAGGGTGAAATGTTTAAGTTAAAAAGACCCATGAAATAAAGGACACCCCATCTTAAAAGTGGAAATAATCATTTTGGTGCTGTGGAAATTAGTCCCTTTGTTTCATTTCACAGTTTACAAAAGGTCTTTTCTGTAGATGTGAGTGCTTCTAGAACATTTGTTGGACTTGGGAAGATCTGATACAGACTTAAATTTAAGTCCTGAGGTAGAATCTGGGAAAGGAAAGAATTCGCTTACTTCTGTGAATAACAAGGGACGTTGAATACTGAAATCACCAGGTGTCTGGGATGAGAAGAGTTTGTTGGATGGGGCCCGAGTGACTGGTTTCTTGAATTAACCTGAATGTAAATTAAAATTATTTTTTCATGAGATTTCTGGAATATACTTGTCCTGGTTTCAGCTGATACAGAGTTAATTTTCTTCTTAGTAGCTGGTACAGTGCTGTGGTTTGGATTTAATGTGAGAATAATGTTGAAAACACCCTGATGTTTTCAGTTGTTGCTAAGTAGCGCTTATCCTAAGTTAAGGATTTTTCAGTTTCCCATGCTCTGCCAGCGAGCAGGTGTACAAGAAGCTGGGAGGGAGCACGGCCAGGACAGCTGACCCCAACTAGCCAAAGGGATATTCCATACCAGAGAACATCATGCTCAGTATATAAACTGGGGGGAGCAGTGGATGGCTGCTCAGGCACTGGTCAGAGGGTGGTGAGCAATTGCATTGTGCATCACTTGTCTTTTCTTGGTTCTAATTCCTCTCTCTCTTTTTGTTATATTCCTTTTCATGACAATTATTATTATTATTGTATTTTATTATTATTATTATTGTATTGTATTTTATTTTAGATATTAAACTGTTCTTATCTCAACCCATGAGTTTTACTTTGTTTTTCCAGTTCTCCTTCCCATCCCACTGGGAGCAGGCAGGAGTGAGTGAGCGGCTGCTTAGTGTTTAGCTGCTGGCTGGGGTTAAACCACAACAATACTTAACCCCAAAAAACTCATTATCATTTTGCTTCACTCTAACTGAATCAGTCTGGCAGCACCATGCATGTTTCGGTGATTTTTTTTTTTTTAAAATATGTGGGACTTTACTGTGTATTAAGTAAAATGGTAAAAGTAAAATTCAAATTTCAGCTCTACCCACCAGTTATCCTACCTTGCATCATCTTCAGTGATGAGCTGTTGGTCGTCTTCTTGCACTGTAAAACTTGGGAAGTTGTAAGCCAAGGAAAGGTGTAAGCACATCACCTAAGTTCAGCAAAAACATGCTCATGGTGGAATCCATACATGCCCTTAGCTTTCCAGTTAAAACTACGTAGTTTCACAAACTCCTCTGCCACCCACTATATGAATGATAAAAGAAATCGCATGTTTATAACTGAACACAAAGTAATTAAAATTTTGGGGAAGTGTATTTTATTTAAATGAATTTTATTTAAGGGAGTCTTATTCAAGGGAAGTGCAAACTCCTGCACCTGTGGAGGAACAACTCCCATGCACCAGAACACGCTAGGGGCCAAGAGGCTGGAAAGCAGCTTTGCAAAAAAGGACATGGAGTCCCTAGAAGTTGAACATGAGCCATCAGTGTGCCCTTACAGCAAGGAAGGTACCTTGGGCTGCGTTACGAGGGGAGGTACCTAGATTGGTCCTACTTCTCTTGCTAATTTTTTTCCCTGATTTCTGTAAGCAAGAAAAATATATTATGTTTTGGTTTCTGGTGGAGACTTCTAATTGTTCATGTTTCTAGAAGGCAAAATAAAGTTACGTTCAAAGACATTTTGTTGGTATATTCCCAACATGTGGTTATTAGAAGTATAGCCATCCAAGGCTGCTTCAGAAGATGCTCATCACGTTGTAATTTTGCTCTACATAAAATAGAAAACAGGATCACCACAGTGCCCTGTGAATGCTTACGATAGCAAACTTTGGTGATGCTCCCTGTACTTAAAATGGATCACCACAGCTGCAACAAGCACTATAGGACTTGTATGGTCTTTCTGGAAGAGCTGACTGAGCTACTCCTCTAAATTTGGAAAAAACAGTGCATATCTGGAATCAAATCTGAGAACTGATTCTGATGAAAAATATTCACATACGGAGTGGATTTTCTGTCACTAACCATTGAGCAGTTGGTAATCTTGATTACTGTAGCATAGCTTAATACATTTCTTAAGGGCAAAAATGACCTCTCTTCTGCTTTCTTGAGCAAGCTGCCATTTTAATTGCCTCTTTCAGCCCTCCAACTTTTTTCTTAGTCTGTGTCCATGATTTTAATCAACCATCTGTCACCAGTGGTGCTTTACCCTGTGTTGTAGCTATGAACCTTATTGCAACTGAAGAGCAGACAAGACTAAAAAAAATAGCTAAAGTAAAACAAAGTAATGAAATAACAGTGAAATAAATATATACAGTTCTGTAGAATGCCTGAATAGGTTCATTTTGTAGAAATTATGGTTGTTTATTGAGGACTGAACTTAACTGCTGAAATTCTTCATAATCAACATTCATTTCTGCTTTTATAAAACACTGAGGAAGACGTAATGGAGGTAAACAATTCTGTTCTGAATGGATGGGGATTTGTGTAATTAGGATGGTATCCTTTAGAATCCAGCGTCTGAGAATATTTTAGCAGGAGATTCAGAGCCAGAGTTGGTTTGCATTTATTAGTGCACTTAGAGCAATGAAAGTAAATGTTTTCCGAGGCCTGCTAAGAGTGGCACTCAACATCTCACATTTTTAGTTTATACAGGGGAAGCTCTAGTATCTCATATACTGTTGTGTGCTATAATTTCTGGCAAGTGCTGACATTAGCTATAAGGGCTATTGCTGCATCCAGTCATGCTCTAATTACAGCACAAGTCTTAGTGTTTCCAGGCATTACTGTTTTCTAAGCTTAAAAATGCATTTTGTCATGTGAACAAGAGAATGATGCAATATAGAAATTCATATTCTATGGAATAGTGTCTGATAAGGTTAGTGTAACTGTTTGTGTCATGCTAGAGGTTCAGATTCTAAAAGGCTTTTTTGTCAATGGACAAATCCAAAGAGGAAAACATAAAACAGCATTTTTATCTTTATTGTTTTACTTCTTTTTCAGATAAGCACTTTGAACCTCCTTAAAATGTATAAAGACAGGACAGCATAACTGACAGTTTGTCCCTCTTTCGACCATCCAAAGACTCAAGTGCTTGTGATGGCAGTCTCACTTGCTGAGTTGAGTAAATGTTTACTACAGCTATTAAAAAACAACTGGAAAAATCTAAACATAATTACAGATAGCTGCATATATGAGACTTAAATCCAGACTTCACTTAACAGCACTACCACCGAACAACACAAAATGCTTCTGTTGAACTAAAGAAATGATTGTTTCATTTTTGACAAAATACAGCTGCAATTTTTTTTATCTAGGTGAAGTCAAAGGATAGTGATAATATAACTGGCTTGATCTGAAGCTGAACTGATTGGTTGCAATAGCACAGGATTAAATTACTTTGATATATGCAATAATGAGGTTTATGTAACTGGTATTTGTTACATGAATTACAAGATACTTTTTTGATTTAGGGTCATCTTAATTTCTCCAGGTCTGAGGTGACTGATCAATGTAACTAATCTGTGTGATGATTGCCTCAGAGAATAGAGCCTGAAAATGTTCCTGGATCCACGAGGTAAAGATAATGAAACGTGCCTGGGAAATAGCCAACTGCAAAATCAGAAAATTCTGCAGGAGCTGAGAAACCACAGCTTAGAGCAAAGCATTGTTTATCTGCCAAGTGATGGACTGATACGAGAGCAGACTTAACTAATTAGTAAAGCCTCCATCCTTCCCCATCTGGAGATTTAACTTTGGTGTGTGTGCACAGGCTGAACATTATTAATCAGGAATTGATCGAGGATCCCTGTGACTCCTGGGCAGCATTTCTATGAGGTGAGCCAAAACAGTTTCCTTTTGGCTAGACAAAAGAGTAAAAATGCTGTACAGTGACTCAGGGTTGTTTTTGTCTATTCTACGTATGCTGAATTAAGAAACAAATGAGAAAATGCAAACTTGTAAGTCATAGTTTTCATAGTCATAAATATATATACTTTTAAATGCAATACATATATACTTTTCATTGCAATACATATATAATTTACAGCTGTTTTTTTAAAACAGAGTATGTTTCTGGAGTGGTAAGTCGTTTCAAGTGGCTCCTCAATCAATGATCATTCTAGTGTCTGTATCCAAAACTGTGACCCTCAGGATCACCCTCACCAGATAGTTGCTAGCTAGTCTGCAGGTGCTCAGTTTCAGTGTAGAGTTCCTTAGTAACTGAGGTGGATTTTTTCCTGGACGTGCCAAGAAACAACTCCATTTTGACAGGGCTAAACATCTGCTTCACACCCAACCTATCTTGGGATCCAAAACAAAAATAAGCATTTTCTGCATGGGGCCAAGTAGATCAGGGTCCCACAAAACACAGCTACAGGAGGGAGGGTATCTTATTTCTTATCAAGCAGTTCAATAGGAGGTAGGTATAGAGGACTAAATCCCTTTCCCTGAGGGGGACTCAGACCCGTATCTTTCACCTTCAGGGTGACATTTACTATCCAATGCTGAAACATTCATCATGCCGAGGAGAAAGAGTAAGGCAAAGAGCTGAGAATATCCACCTGATTAAAAAAAGCTCTAGGCTTCAGACCTTGCAAGATATTTCCATAAGTTATGTATTGTTCTGTAACTGATATTAGCAAGCCATTAATTAAAATATAAACAATTATTTGAAGATGGACTGACAATCATGACTCGTCCACTTTCAAATTTTTTTTCCATTTTTTAATGAAACACTTTTGCACACCCCCTTAGACTAGCCTCAAGCTTGTTGATTAGAGCAGTCCCTATCAAGATGAGATATGTTTGAATCCAGAAAACAGGAAGAGAATTATGATTATTTCCACGAATGCTATAGGTACCACAAAATATTAATTCACATGTGGTCTGTATAACAGCTTCTAATGGTGCTATATATTTCACAGTCTTGCAGAAGTCATCTTAAATTAAGCTTTCCAGTGATACAAAAATAGGTGGAGATAAAAAAGGCTGAAGGATACTAGGAGAGGACAGAGTAAGAAATTAAAGTGTTAAGTGATCATTTGAGAGAGAAAATACTAGACTCTAAATCTTCCATATCAAGAAAAATGTGTATTATAATTTGAGAACATTTCTTTCCCCACTTTTCCCACTTTCGGCTGTTGAACTTTCAAAGGTAGAAGGGTTGTTGTTGCTAAAGGATAAAACTGGAAGACAAGGGTAATATTTTAGATCTCTGTTTTCCACAGGAAGAATAAATACAAATTCAACATCTCGCTAATGGGTTTCCTTTTAAGTGCTCGGTCAGAACAATGTGAACGGTCCATTTTGATAGGCTGGTAATAAAAATGACAAAAGTCAAACTGAAACACAGAAAACAACATTTCTAGATCAAAGCTAAAATAGTAAAAGCAGGGTCTAAAAGCTCAACATCATACAGGCCAATGAAAGATGTAATTATGAACAGAGTGAAAAAGATTGCATTAATGAAACCTTATATTGTAAAGTTAAAGAATACTGTTTCTCACTCTGACTTTGTACTTTCTGAATATAGTACTTTCTGTTTGATGAAGAAAAACTTTTGAATTTGATGAGGGCAGTCTTTGACTTGGATACTGAAGTCTGGTCTTTAAAAGTAGCTTGTGATTGCCTAGGGGCTTTTTGGATCCTTTGGAGGATCACTCTTGGGTCATTTATTTAGTTCTGCTCGTAGTTTGGCAGGTAATACTCTTACCTCAGACCCTATAAACCTTTATAAAATGATTTATAAAATCTTACCTTTATAAAATGCAATTCCCTATTTCCTTCTTGAACCCATTGTCATGCCTTATTTCAGAATAGGCAACATAGGAAACCTTTCTCATTCACTTGTGTCTGTGACTTGTATTCCAGATTTCTATCTTCTCTACTTTTGTGCTGTTCAAACCATGTCTACATTTGTTTTATTTGCTTCTGCTGATCACTTTGCTCTTGCCATCATGATCATTACCAATGCTTATTTCTCCCTGAATTCAGTTCTCTCCCTCTGACACTTCCCTTCCCATCCCAAAGTCAAAATTTTCTGATTCCAGGTGAATTCTGCTAATATAGCAAACAGAATCACAGTTCTCTCCCCACTTTTACTCATTCTAGAATAACCTTTTTCCTGGAAAGTAGGACATTGTCCTTGGGGGTGAAAGGTGAGTTGAATCCTTCGTGTGAAGGACAGTTGTTTTTGCAGATTGTATTCACGTTGATAGGCATTTATGCACACAAACATTCATGGATCATCTCCCCATGCCACCTGATTGACTATATATTTTTTTTCCCTGTATCTTCTCTTCCCCTTTCTCATACTGCAGAAAATGCTGTCCTTTGTTAATCTTTCTTCCCAACAGTCTTGCATAACTACTTAGGTCTTTTTCTTCATATTGCTACTGTACATCATTTGCAAAAGATGTCTTTCTCATCAATTCATTCTTTGCTTCTGATACAGTCATCTCCATACATTCTTCTGTCCCCGTGTTTCAAAACCTTTTTCTGAGTTGGTTCATAAGGCCGCCCTCTATTCAGGAATTTTACAACACATCTATAACTCTCAGAAATAGAGATCAACTCTTGTACTTTGATCAACTTGCACTCTTTTCTCCAGCTCTCTTCTTCAGCATACATGCTGTTTAGAGAGAGAAGCTGGCCTTTAATATTTGGAAAGTGCATTCTAAACATGTGTAGTATAGTCTTAAATAGCCATTACATTCTGTCCCATGGCAAGCAGCATTTTATTCATGATTGTTGCGGTTTAAGCCCTGCCAGCAAGTAAGCACCAGGCAGCCGCTCACTCACTTCCTCCCCAACCAGTGGGAGGGGGGACAGAATCAGAAAAAAGGTAAAGCTCGTGGGTTGAGATAAGAACAGTTTAATAGAACAGAAAGGAAGAAACTAGCAATG
>JAVKLA010000053.1:23038605-23052386 GCA_034782735.1 Sagittarius serpentarius
GCCAGAGGTGGGTCCGACTTGGAGCCAGGGAAGCTTCTGGCAGCTTCTCACAGGAGCCACCCCTGCAGCCCCTCCCCCACTACCAAAACACCACCACACAAACCCAAAACAAACTCACATGAGGGAGACCGTGTCTGATCTCTGTTATGGCTGCATGCTAAGCATTGGTGATATTCATGAACAGGGGCTTTCAGATCACAGCTTCTGTTTAAGAGCTTTCTGCCGAAACCATGCTTCAAGCATCTAAACTTCTTTTTAGATACCCAGATGTGATGGGTGACCTTCCAGTAGCCCTGATGCAAAGGTCAGCTTTTCTGCGTTTTCTGCACTGCCCGTAGCAGACTCTGGCAAGGAGGAAGCCGATGACAGCATGCTGACTGAACTGACACCACCTCCCTTCTGTACGTGGCACTGAGCCCTTCTAGAAAGGTCTTTCAAAATAGAGCAGTCAATTTATTAAAGCAGATCTTAAGGAACTGCAGTTTGAGAAATGCTGGATTATTCTTCATTTTTAATTGCTTTCTGGTTTTGGTTTTTTTTTCAAGTTCTTTTGTGAATTATTGTAGTAAAGACCAGATCTTTTCCATTGTAATTGGGAGCGGAATTTCTAATTAATGCGTTGTATTTCTTAGCAACCAAAACATTTCTAGACACAAGTGAGACTAACACTAATGGCACCATCCAAAAAGACAATGATTCAGAGTCCTCACTGAAGCTGATTACTGCAACAGATTTTATTTACGATTGCATAAAATGAAAATAATTACAAGGCTGTCAGATATGAATATTATCAAGAAGATGAAAAGAGTAGTCAAATATATCTAGTGTCTGATCTTTCATCTCGCCCCCCAGAAGGTTTTAGCTTGTCTAAATTTCCCATTTTTTTTATGTTGTCTTATAGGTAGTATGCTATTAAAGAATTCATGATTCTATATAGTATTCCCTGGGGTTTCATTTGACACTTCTATACACATTTGCCCTGTGCCATTCGAAGGCTCACTGTTTGCTGCTTTACATTTTTTATTCTGCAGTATCTGGTACTTTCCGCTGTCTCCAGTAATGGCATATCAGCCTTTTCTCAGTGAGAAGTGGAATTGTAAAATTGTATATTCTAGAACAATTTGTAACGTGTTCTTGATTTTAACAGAACTCTCAGTTACTGTAATGTGATACTCATAATTTTATATTTTTAAACTTCTGATATGGTTTAAACTTGAGCTTGTTTCTTCCAAAGAGAAGAGCTGTGCTAGAACATTTACTTACAGGTCAACCAAAAAATGGTATCATGAGGAAAACAAATTTGGAGTTGCTAGAAGCAGTACCTTGATCTAGTTTGGCTTGTACACATAAAGTTTTGTGAAATAGATAAAGGTATCTCTTGGGCCTTGGGAGAAAGCTCACAAAAATAATTTTTTTATAGAAAAAATGAAATCTCTCATTTAATACAGTCAATTAAGACACAATATCATCAAAGTAATAGCTAATAGTATTATAAGTAACTCTGTTGGCTTTGCTGAATTTGGGGTTGCATAGCTCAGTGCACCATGTAAGTGCATATCATGGCTCAGTCTAAATAGAAAAACATGGAATAAAAGCAGAGATCTGTTATGCCCATTTTGGGATTTCAGCATGGAAAGCTGAGACATGGCCACAAATAAACTGTGTTTTACAAAAGTAAGGACTTTGCAAAGTTTTTGTAACAGAAAGTAAGTATGGAAATAAACTCGTGCTGCTTGTACTCTGCACTAGCAAATAGTGCCAGGAGATGTCACTTGGGTCTGCTATATGGTTTTCCACAGAGTTAAATGGTTAGAAATTTAATGTGGTCGTGGCCTTAGCGTGGTCCCAGCCCCTGACCACCAGCACTTGCGTGAACTCCTCAAGTGTAACTGGGAGCTTTGACCTTCGGGGTATTGCAGGGTTGGATGGATGGGAAGATGGCTAGTAGGAGATGCTGTGGTTTATGTATCCCAACAATACTTGCTCTGCTCTGTTTAATTTACAGGACCAAGGGGAATGATATATAGGTCTAGATGACCTTTGCTGCTATTGGTAAGGATGGCTTCCTCCTTTTCCTCATTGTGCAAGCATGTTGTTTATTTTGTGAAACAAAACTTACTAATAGTTTATATTTGTACCCTCACCTGAGGAGTGAGAGTGTAGCTGGCTGCTGTAACAAGGTTTGTAGCCAGGGGTCTTTTAAGTTCCTGGTGAGTATGGAACCCACAGTAGTATGCAGAGGTTTGCACGCACAGGGGCATGCAGAGTCAACAGCCTCCGTGGTGTAGGCGGCTTGCCCATGGAGCAGCTGTGGCAGTTCTCCGTGGTCTGCTCCTCCAGGTATGACACATACATTATGTTTCCATACTTGTTGCCACTGATGAAGCACCCTAGTGTAAGTAAGATATCCTGTCTCCCCACCTATCTATCTCTTTTTTCCATCTGCAAAGCAAGAGGAACGATGATATTTGATGATGATGTTCATTATCACAGTGAAGTATCTTGAGATTGATAGATGCTGTGGAAGAACGATATTAATAACAAGAGGGAGTTACTGCCACAGCTGTAAATCTGGATGAAAAGTATCACACTGCACAATTTTGACAAAACTGCATTTTTCTAAAGGAAACTGAACCATCTTGTGGGACTGAATCAATTCTAACACCAGTTTTGACAGGAATGTGTCAAAATGAATTGCTTTACCTTTTTATTTCATTTCAGTGGTGTCAAAATATTTCATATCAAATCATTCATTTTTCACTCTTTTTCGCTTTTGCCTGCTTATGGGTAAATTGCACCTGTGAGCTGTCTCCTAGACTCTGTCCTGTGGGTTCTTTTACCAGGTTTAGCTTTCTAACCCAGGTAGATGACTTGGTAACACTGCTTGTCCTCACAGACTGGTTAGGGGTGAAAAGGGCTTTGTACTCCTTCTTTGTGGTTTGTTAAGAGAAGTAACACTCTGTAGATATCAGTCCTTACTATATTCAGATCTTTCTATGTGGATCCTCACAAATCTTTCAGTCTCAATATGGAGCCCTTTCACGTGTTTGAAATGCTCTGACTGCAAGAGAATGCAATGCAGTTAATGTTAGAAGAGACTTTTTTCCAGGAGCCCTGGGCATGTGACTAATTACAGAGACACAGAATAACGTGTCTTAAATTGATGTACTGTTTATTCATCCAAAAGTACATAGGATGCATACAGCTTGGGGCTCACCTATTGCAACACTTAGTTGAGATCTGAAGTCTTGGGAAACGAGCTTAGCTCCGCATCACAGCATTGCAACAGCTGCTGTCTAACTTGGCACAGAGAGACAGACTTTCCTCCTCCTGAGTACTGTGGCTCTTTCAGCTGCACATTCCCCTCTATTTTCCTCCAGGCCAAGGTCCTTAACAGTTCAGTGGTCTTTCTAACCTTGAGAAATGGGCTGGTGAAAGATATTTCTTACTGACTGGTTCATCAGTTATTTCCCCCGAGGAATTCTAGTATTCTGACTGAAGAGATCCTAATGAAGACATTACTTTGTTTTCTGCTTGTTATGGCTAGCAGCTCTCTTTCATTTAACTTCACACAGCCAACCAAAATAATGTCAAACAGGTAAAAGGAGATAGATCAAAGCCTCAGACATAAAATAAGGAGAGAAAACATTTCCAAAAAACTAACTGCATATCATATTGATGAGGGTTATAAGAACATATTTTCACACCTCAAATTTATTCATGAAATCGCCTTTCAGCTAGGCTAGGTAAAATAAGAATTTCATATGCAAGGAAACATTTGTGTTAGATTTTTATTTTTGCTTTTATACCATCTTTGCTTAGTTTTTATTATCTTCCCTCTCCGTTTGTTTCCAATGAAGTCCTTCAAGGCTAGATCAGAAATAGGAATTGTACAATGGCCAAAGCTAGAGGTACAGAGGAAAGTCTGCTCTGTTAGGACAGTCAAGAACCACAGCATAATTCTAGTTACTTAACAGTGTCTCCACTCTACTGTTGCTGTAGCCATTAACTGGGAATGCAGGAAAATGAAGAAAACACAAGGATGAGTTTTAAAACAATCAATTCTTTCTCTAGTTCATTGATCTGCTGTGTTGGAAGGAGCTATTCCCAAATATTTGTTTGGGAGGTTGAAAGGCCAGCTTGCCAGGTGGTTGTCCTGGTTTTGGCTGGGATAGAGTTAATTGTCTTCCTAGTAGCTGGTACAGTGCTGTGTTTTGGGTTTAGTATGAGAAGAATGTTGATAACACCCTGATGGTTTCGTTTGTTGCTCAGTAGTCTTTAGACTAACTCAAGGACTTTTCAGCTTCTCCTGCGCAGCCAGCAAGAAGGCTGGAGGGGCACAAGAAAGGTGGGAGGGGACACAGCTGGAACAGCAGACCCAAACTGGCCAAAGGGGTATTCCATACCATGGGATGTCATGCCCAGTTTGATGGAAGGAGGAGGAGCGCGGCTCGGGCGTCGGTCAGCAAGTGGCGAGCAATTGCAGTGTACATCACTTGTCTTGTGTATTCCAATCCTGTTATTATTATTGACACTTTATTGTTGTTATTAGTGTCATTGCTAGTTTCTTCCTTTCTGTCTATTAAACTGTTCTTAGCCCACGAGCTTTACTGTATTTTCTGATTCTCTCTCCCATCCCACTGGGTGGGGGGAAGTGAGTGAGCGGCTGCGTGGTGCTGAATTGCTGGCTGGGGTTAAACCACGACAGTGGTATAACTAACTTTGGAAGAAAAATACTTAAAGAAATGGGGAACTGGAAAATGGGATACGATAGAATATCTAATGTATTTCTTTGACAAGGACAGCTAGGCAGAGTTTATGTGGTATGTAGTACTATGTCAGAATAGTAAAATATATACTGTAATGACATATGAGGAAATTACTCTGAAGCTGGAGAAAGTGGGAACTAGCTGAAAAATGATTAAATGAGTAAGGAGCTGAATAAAGAATAGATCGTAATAGACAAAGGAAGTGTTGAGATGGGGAAGTGGTTGTATAGTCTTCCTGAAAGTATAGTTTTGAACAGATAATTTTTAATGTTTTAATTAATGGTGTACATATGAAAACAAGGGAAAGGAGATTTAAAACCCTCATATGGGCCATTTCCAAAGCATCCTCCTTTATTGGCTTCTGCTCCAGCTCCATACATTTCCTATTCAAATAAAATGCCTGTAAAGTCCATCGTATGATACAGTAGGAAATAAACCCCCCAGCATTCACCGTTCTGTAACCCTCTTGGAGATTTCTTGCAGAAAATATTTCTTTTTGTGGTGCCTCAAGCACTCCATCTTTTCATAAATCGATCAAACCACCTATGTGCAATCAACTCCACATTTGTTTAGCTAAACTATCATTTCTGTTCCTGTCATCCACTGGAGGCCAAATGATGGATCCAGGCTACTCAGGAGTAGTCTTTGTAAAAGTTATGTAATGCTGTTAAAGGTTAAAAAAGCATTCAGTGATTTATTTGGTTAAGCAGGTGTTTCATTGCCGGGATTTCTTTGACGTTTATGTTTATTTCCCCTGTGGCAAAGCCTGTGGTAAAGTAGTATGTAGTTGGTAGAAACATTTTATAGCTAGGAAAAGATACAAATCCCTCCTGCTTCACTTCAGACTGTAAGGCAAATAGAACAGTTTGATAGTTTTCTGAAAAGATAAGCATACCCTAATTCTTAGATGTAGTCATAGTTTCTCAATTTTCTGGGAAGAAAGGGAAATTCTTTCCAGTGATTTATGACAGAATTTAGTAACTGAAGAAGAATCTGCTGCTGAGATGAATTGTCTACCTACCATGACTGATTAATTTTTCCTCTATACCTTTCAAAAAGTAATGTAATTTTGGCATTTGGACAGCCAAACCACAATTTAAAGACTAACTTCTCTGGTAACTAAAATATCCTGGTTTTATTTCAAATGCAAATAGTGAACTGCTCAAATATGATTCTTACCAGGCTAGTATTTTGTATGCCATAATTCAGGAAGGAAATATTTTCACATGTTTAGGTTTTTGAATTAGAGTACAAAAAGTAAATAAATATAAAGGATTTCATTTTTAGTATTAATTGCACTGAAGAATCACAAATTTCCTTGAAAATAGTAATGAAAATTTTTATTAAATTTCATTAAGAATCCACACAATAATGTGTGATATATGTTTAAAATAATATGCTAGATACTGATTCTTCCATTGTGTACTTACTGTCAGTCGAGAGTTGATAGGTAATAATAATTTTCAAATTATTACAACCATAATTGACTTGGCACCTCTACTTTATTGTGTGATTTCCAATTAGATGTCCCGATGCTAAAGAAGGTCTTTTCCTGTGTTCTATTACATTTTATTACTATTGTCTGTTAACTTCACTCATTTATTTACCAGGAATAAATTTTGATACTTCTTTAAGCAGTCTGACACAGAAAGCAGAAAAAGATATATTTATTTCTGCAAAAAGCTCTAACTCACAGATATCTCATTCATATATCTGTATCTTGTTATGATAGTTGGTACTGAATATGTAAGTACTGGTACATGAAATGGGACTGCAAATTATCTTATGCTTGGTAGGTAAATGAGTCTTAATCTGCTGATGGTATATGCAAGCTTTTACATTGGTGGAAAAGGCATCTCACAACTGAAGGATGTAGGATTGAAGTTCAGTGTACTGACTATAGAGGTTAACTCTGGAAGATCAAGAAAGTATCCTAGACATTACTGCCAACAAGTTTTGGCAGAAAGTAGGACAATGAGGAAGGTAAAATGACCACAGATTTTCCAAGACTGAGATCATCTTTTATCACTGTAAACTCTATAATGGACATTCAAACTAGTCTTTCACAGTAAAGAAAAATTTAAAAAGCCTGAAAACCTAAGAATAGCCTCCGTGTTTCATAACTTACTTATCTCTTAGAATTAAACTAATTTAAATTTAGATATTGCTGAGAGGGAGCGCTCTCAAGTTTTGGGGACTCTGAACCCAGGGGGAAATCAGATAGACAAATTTAGCACAATGACTCATTTTTTTCAGGGACGTATATATCTGTGTTTGATGTCAGATGAAATAGCCTAAAGCTGAAAATTTAGCATTCCCATTTTAACAGTTGCTATACAAAGGGAACTAAAAATTATGGCTAGATGAGGATTATTAGAAAACATCAGTGTTTTTTAAGTTTCATTTAAAAAAAATAGATGTCAGGTGGGAATAGCACTGCATAATTTTCTAAATTGCTTCACAGATTGTCTGTTAGTAGGTGTTGCATCGTACAGTACAAACAGTTGTTTCTGTTTAATATTATGGCAGCATCTGGTGGACCTGAACATGTCTGTGTTTTGTTAGGTGCCCTATCAACACTGAAAGAATGAAAAGAACCTTTGGATTCAACCCTAAGTCTGTGTTGTGTTAACTTTTCTAGCAGTAAATTTTCTGGGAATACTGATACAAGATTTGAAGGATGTAGGTTCAGAAATCCTCTAGTGTCTCTGCTTGGCAGAAATAAGACTTCCTGATTTCACTGTTCTCTTTGTTCCTTCTTTTACATGCATGTATGAGCACATGTATATGATATTCCATATTGCAAAGCAATAGAAGTTGCACAGTAAAATAAAAAATACATATATTTCATTCTTCCATATTTTTGTTTTGTTTCCTTGCAGGTGTCTATTTATTTATACGTAACAAAAAGTAAAGAGTAAGGCTGAAGTACAAAATCTTTTTGCTTTACCTATGCATACAAAAAAGTATATTTCTTTTTCTGAAGCTACCATAATTGTCAGAATTGCTTCTTTCAATGGGCTGTGATACTAAGAAGACAACCCTCAGAACAGCATGTCAGTGTTCTCCAAGACAGCAGTGGTGTTAGACACCTGCATGCTGAGGAAAAATGAGGAATGTAAGAACTGAAAAAGTGATGACCAGAAAATAGAAGTGGAACCAATTTTTTTTTTTTCCTTGAGTCCCACACTGGCTCTTTCAGGTATTTTTCTATTTTTGTGTAACACAAATAACCACTTTCTTCTGTAAAACTTATTTTTTTCCCCTGTGAGGCATTCATGACAAATTAAAATCTTGAGGTCTTTGCATTGGTGATTTACTTTCTGTTTTCAGCATGTATTTTAGATGACTCATTGCATTTTACTGGCTTTATTATATCATATTTAGCAGTATGGGAAATACATTAGTAAATCTAGCATGGTCACTCATGTTTTTGGGGCTCCTGAGACATTTATACTTCAAGATGGACAAAACAGCTAAGAGCTAGAAATATGAGAACCTGAATTTAACCTTTTTGAAAGTATGTAGGAAATGAATATTAGCTTAGTATTACTAAAAAAAAAAAAAGTACAATAAATTAGAATAGCCACTCTGTCAAGTGTCACTTCATAACTGTTTTACGGAATATGATTAAAAATAAGAGATATTTGATGCAATGCCAAAGATCATATTGAACTATAAGGGTATGTTCACAAGCAAGTGCTGAAGTGCTTTGCCACATCATAATCAAACTGAGCACATGCAAAATGGCAAGTATGTAAAGAAAACCCCTTTTCATTAAGCACAACCGATTAACGTAATTATGAACTCTCAAAGGAACAAATAACTAGTTCAGCCTTGGGCAGAACAGCTAGTTATTTCACTGGAAATTCTGATAATAAGTGTTTTAAGGTTGGATATATAAGTGATACGGTCCATGATGTTTCTCTCTATAACAATTGATATTTTTCTTCCCCCAAATTATACTTAACATTCCTTTGTTGGTTTTATTTTTTTTTTTCAAAATAGACTTAGGGCATCACTTTCTTCAAGGGCGGAAACTTAACAACAGTGATAACAAATGTTCTGTCAAATGAGTTGAACAAAAGGTTATTATTAGGAGTCTACAGCAAACAGACTGGTGGAGCACTGAAGCAGAAGTGAGGAGAAATGGGTTCTTTTTCTTTGTTCTCTCTGCAGTGTGATATGACTACACAGTATATGAAGAGCAGATCTCCAGAGCTTTCCAGGAAGCTTATCTCTCTCTAGAAATTAGAAAATTGTATCTTCTCATAAATATTGCCACCACTATAATGACTAATATAGGTAAGTACTTGGTAGTGAAATGTCAATGTTGGCTTTACAGCACTAACTACTTAAAATGTATATTTTTCTTCCAGAATTTAAATGATCAATTTTGATAATTTTGTGCAGGTACCATACAAATGTTTTTGAAATAGAGGAACATAAGAAAATGTGAAATAGAAATATTGTTGAAAATTTCACAGAATCCTGCCATTGCAAACCAGCAAAAGGAATATCTGGTAGAGATCGGGTTGTTGCTGCTGGCATAAAGAAATCAAGAGGGGTCTTTAAACTACAGGAGGATTTGATTCATCTCCAGGCTTATTTATATAAATTTGACTTTAAACCACATTCTTACTAATCATAGCATTCTGGAAAGACATAGATCAGTCAGAGGACCTTTCAGTTATTACCTTTAAAGTCAATAACAAATGAAATTTAGGAAAAAACATATTTTCTAATAAAGACCTAAATGTCTCAGATGGGAAAGACTGATAAATACGAAATGCATTAAGCATCTAGGCTGTAGAAAATTCATGGAAATACAAGCTCCAAAGGAATTTGTACAGTTAACTCCCTTAAGTTTCTTAAAAAATCCCAGCCTATGTCTTGAACACTACATTATACAGAGAAGTAGTTGTTCTCCAGCAGTAACATTTAATGCTTTTCCACTTTTTTCAAAAAGCAGTAAATAATTTTCCAGGAACAAATTTTAAAACTTCCTTTTAGTGTTCCCAAAGACTAGACAAAATAACTTAAAGTCCATGGTAAAGTTATAATTATATGAGATAATTCCTCATGCACTTGATGTTTTCATAACTTAATTTTTGTAATAACCATAAGCTAATATTCCCTACTTGAAGAAAGCAAGGAGATAATGTTCTACTTATGAGTGCTCATGATTTTTTATGAAGCAAGACTAGGATAGATAATATTCTCTAGCTTATGAAAGCACAGTAGGAGCTACCATGTTGGTTGAATTTTGAGTTGTATAGTTCCAAAAAATGGACTGCTTTTCTCCTGTGTTCAGCAAGTTCTTGGGAGGGAAATGATCCAGTAAATCTGTCGGACAGCTTCCGTCAATAGTGCACTAATAAGATTTTAAAGCTGCCATCTTTTCAACATCTATTGAAAATACGAAGTTGGGGGCACAAGGATCTTGCTTATGTACAGGCAGATAATACAAATCAACTTTAATAACTAAATGATTATACCAGAGTGGTATTTATGTATCACAGTACATATCATATTACTTGTGGCAAATGAAAAAAGACTGGTGCTTCAGGGGCTGCTCTCAAAGGGACAGTCATCCGTGTCTAAATATGCTTAGCCCCAGAAGGAAGAGTGGAACTGTTGCAGCCTACTTAAATGTAGGCTTTCAAGTTTAAACTTCAGGTGCAGCAGCCAATCTGACGGGGAGCCTTGTTTCTCTGCCTGTGTGATTTTCACGTGAACAGAGCATAATCAGGATGGCACTCCAATTTTGGAGTCACATCCTGGCTCTTGTTGGAATTCACACAAGACTATTGCTTGTGTTAGGCTAGAGCTAAAGCACTGGAATCAAATTTTTAGAGCCAGAAACATTTATGTATGGATCCAAGCCATTTTACTGACCCTTTTCGATTTCAGTCAAGCTATCTGTGTAGCTATGAGCAATTCCAAAGAAATAAGAGTAAATTAAGGAAAAAAATGATGCCTGAAGCCTTTACTGTCCTGAGAGAACTTATAACTGTGTTCAATCCAGGTATAGGATCCCGATGTAGTATTTTACAAAAGTTTGACAAAGGTGAAATCTATCACAAGAGAGCTGCAATCCCTGTTCTTTGTCTGTTCTTTCTGAGGTGTCCGGCAACTGCAATGACACTGAGAATTAATCATGATTTATTATTCCATTGAAGCCTAAGCCATAGATCAGTCTTTGTTTTGCTTATGTATGTTTAAGTAACGACATCCAAGAAGAAGGTGCAGGAGGCAGCTCTAGTGAAATTCTTATTCAGCTGACTGCATGTAAATACTTCCACAAATGGCTTACAAATAATGCAAATTGTACTCACTGGAAATCATGAATGCTCTGAGATCAGTGTGGGATTTCTGTCACTTTTTTTTGAGACCTGCAAATAAATGATGGACAGATTCAAGAAATAAAAAAGGATAAGATTAAACCTAGATAGAACTTAGATGACTAGGCTCAAAACTGTGCTGCAAAACATCTGAGCTTTCACGTGCTTATCCCAGGAGTGTTCTGAGCTCAGAATATCTTCTGGTCATATCTTTTTAGTTTACAGCTCTTGTCTGGCATGTATGCAAGCATGAAGCCTGGGAGCAGCCCTGTGCGTTTCCTGCTGGCCAGATGTAGGTGGGTCCCAGTTCTTGTGGCTTGTTTGTGTGTTTTAGAGGGAAGCTCTGTTCAAGCTTTGAAACCCTCTCCAAGGACCAAACATGAAGCATTTACGATTTGCATCCCTGGGCTTGGAGGCAATTGAGTCCTTCCTGGAAGGCAGCCCTAACTGCTGGATGGTGTTGTGGAGTTAATACAAATGTCGTGTTTATGTCACAGAGCATTGCTTTCCTCCTCATATGTTCTAATGTGTAAAATGGGGAGACAACATTGCACATGTCCTCCTTAATTAGAGGACTGTGGAGGGTTTTTAGCTTGAAAATGGCATGGACCTTTAGCTGATAGAAGAAATATATATATGTGTGTTATCATTATATACATGCATGTACGTGTGTGCATTTAATCTATTGCGGTAATATACTTAAAAAATAGCCCATATGTTTTATAATTCAAGAGCAATTAAAATGTTTTGATAATAGCTGGGGGTTTTTTGGAGACTAATTACTTACGATCGCTATAGTTTTCACATGTGTACAGTGGATTTGATTAAACAATTTTTTGTATTAATTATGATAACTAGTATTAGACATGCTCTTGCCCTATTGTCTCTGTAGTAACAGTAGCAGTTAAATTATTATGATCAAGAAAGCAATTCATAAATATTGCAGTAGCAGATGTGACTGAGGAAATGGTTTGCAGTTCCAAGGCTATCACTTTCATTGATTGTAGTGACGGTAGAATTGCTGGAGGTTATATTTTTTAAATTAGACTTGAATTTAAAAATAGAATACTAACTCGCTGGTTTGCGTCAGATTCTGTTATTTATCTCTGAGGCAAAAGAGATCATGATCTGGAAGTTCATGTGAGACTTAAATCCATGATTTTTAAGAGCAGTCTACCTAGAAATAGTTCACATTAATTGACTTTATTGAGTTTATAATGCTCCAGATAATATGTCCTGAGGAACAGGTTGAAGCTTTTATAGAACCATGACATAAAATGGTGTGTAGTGCATCTGAGCAGCTCTGCTCCTCCCATCGTATCAGCAGACCATGCCAAAGTGTCATCCTGCATCATGAACAGATTTTCAAAGACCTCCTTTTCCTGAGGCAGAACCCTCTTGCTCTAGTGCTGGGGCAGGAAAGCGATAAGCATCTATCTCATTAATACTTGTACTGTTGCTATGGGTATCTTCCCAGAGCTCAGCAACCTCGGCTCATTAGAAACCATTTGTTGTTGTAATCCCTTTTGGATTTCATGGGGTCTTTGGAAATACTAAGCAAAAAGTGATGATCTGATGTATAATTTATGTTAGTATTGAATCATGCCAGTTTCCTTTATATTTCTTTTTTTTTTTAATCTTTCAATGTGCACAAAAATATTTTTCCAGATACATGCTTACCTACGTATATGGCATTTCTTTCAACATTATACCTAATTTGATGGTGCTTTATCATTTGACATTTGTAACATCCATCCCATGTTGCTTTTGTGTTTGACTAATTTCTAGTGGGTAAGACAACTTAACAGTGAAATAGGGGAGTCACCAAAGTGGTGTACAAAACTTTGGATTCTGCCTACTGAACATGAAAAGAATATACTTCAATTTCATAACAACACTTGCATAATGACTGGAAAAATACATACCGATTTTGGAAGAGATTCTAAGGCATATTAGAATAGTGCTTTGATAAGCCATTCTTAGCAAAATCGTAACTCTTCCATTTTGTGGATGCTGATCTTATAGGAATACATGTTGTAGTTCCTGTTGACCTGCACCTAGTAGTAGGTATTTTTAATTACTAGTGGCTGTTCCTGAAAGTCTGTTTTGTACAGTAAATGTCAAAAACTGTGCCTTCCCAACATATGTGACATAAATGGTAAGAAAACTTCTGCAGATCAAAATCAAATTCTAACAGTGCTTACTGAAACTGTTGCCTCTTCATACTAAATTCATGCTCATTTTGTGTCCTTTTACTTTCATGAATGAGCAGTGACCTTTTGCAGATGACACAAAATGGGGTGGAGTGTCTGGTACACCAGAGGGTCATGCTGCCATCCAAAAGGACCTTGACTGGGTGGAGAAAGGAGCTGACAGGAACCTCATGAAGTTCAACAAGGGGAAGAGCAAAGTTCTGCACCTGGGGAGGAACAACCCCAGGCACCCCCACATGTTGGGGGCCAACCAGCTGGGAAGCAGCTTTGCAGAAAAGGACCTGGGGGTCCTGGTGGCTGCCAAGTTAAACGTGAGCCACCAATCTGCCCGTGTGACAAAGACAGCTAATGGTATCTGGGGCTGCATTAGGAGGAGTATTGCTAGTAAGTCAAGGAAGGTGATCCTTCCCCTTTACTCAGCACTGGTGAGGCCACACCTGGAGTGCTGGGTCCAG
>JAVKLA010000053.1:23064247-23079424 GCA_034782735.1 Sagittarius serpentarius
GCCATCTTGGGGGTCCTGCCCAGGCTGCAGGTGGGCATCTGCTCCCCAACTCCCCTCCATGGGCTGCAGGGGGACAGCCTGCCCTCTCAGCAGGGGCTGCAGGGCCATCCCCTCCTCCGGCCCACCTCGTCCCCCGCCTTCCTCACTGACCTCGGTGTCTGGGTAGGGGTTTCCTCTCACATTCCAATCTCCTCCCCCACTGCAGTTTCCCCTTCTTAAACATGTTATCCCAGACGTGCCACCACCATTGCTGATGGGCTCGGCCCTGGCCAGAGGCAGGTCCGACTTGGAGCCAGGGAAGCTTCTGGCAGTTTCTCACAGGAGACACCCCTGCGGCCCCCTCCCCCACTACCAAAATCCCACCACACAAACCCAGGACACTTTAAGAGAAAGATTTCATCTGTGCATATGTGGACACAAATTATTTGCACGAAAGTTTGTAGTATATCAATATAATACAGTTTGTAAAGGTTTGAGTGGGATTTTTTTCCAACATTATTCTGTTAAGAAGACTGAGTCTGTTTTTCCTTTCAGTGATAGTGAATGTGACCTACATTTGCAGGTGTTACGAGATCCACACTGTTAGAGGTAACTGGTAGGAGATGGTAGGCACCAGCCATGGGCCAACAAGCAGAGTCCTGTGCTCTTCATAGCCATTAAAAAGCTTCCACAGAACAAATTAATAGTGCCTGTTTGTTTATCTCCACTACAATTCATGCTATCGATGAAAATAGAAACCCTCCCCTCAAATGTCATAGGACTGTAGAATAAGTTAGGCTGGAAGGGACCTTTAGAGATCCTCTAGTCCTTGCTCCGAGGCGGGACCAACTACAAAGTTCGATCAGGTGGCTCAGGGCCTAATGTTGCACTGATTCTAATGTGACAAAAAGGTGAGAAAGGCAAACGGTAACAAAAGGCCTGAAAACTTACCTTTCCACTTGCCACCTGTGTCTTTTCTAGGGCAGCATGTTCTTCATCTGTTTCTTTCAAGTCAAATTTTAAAAGGCTTTCCTAGCTGCACAAACTCCACGTCTCACTGGGATCCATTTGAAAGTCATCTTTTCCATCAGTTCCGAGGCCTGGTTTTGGATCTGCACCTTGGAATAAATGAGCTTCCCACTGTTGCAACCTGCCCTCCTATAGGTTACTGCTTATTATTATTTTTTCCCCTGCCTAACCACACCATATTCTTCTCCCTACTCAGCTTTTCTCCATCCTTTCCCAATTTATTGTATTATTGAAGCTGGTCCCAACAAGCGTGCATGTTTTCTTCCAGGAAGAGAAACTCTTCTTCTAGAGTTTCTCACCTGACCCATGGCAAAACAGGTAAGACAAAGGACCTCACCTACACCTTTATAAACAAAGCATGCAGCTTATGATACACTGAAAACAAGCAAATGTAGTGCAACCACCACAGCATCCTTAACAAATATTTCTAAAGTGACTTAGGGATATTAGTTTTCTAGGGATCCCAGCCACAGAGGTATTGTACCCAAACAGACAGGTTAAGGTAGTTTCTGAAAAAGAAGGTGAAAGACCAGATTTATTCTCTTCTAAATGTCTGTAGGACTTCACAGTCTCAACCCTTCCCAACCTCTGGTTTGATAGCTACTTCTGACAATAAATAGCATTTGGTTTCTCACACGTAAATTGGCTGTTAGTTACTTTGTGTAATTGACGCTGGTTAATCTAATTTAGGTAAATGTTCTGGAGCATATTAATTACTTAGTACCTTAGCTATAAAATAATTATATTCTCCATGAACATGATGTGAATTACTAAGTTTCTTCAGGCCCAAACGAGAATTTTTTTAATGTTTTAATAAACATTTTGTACCCTTTGCATAAATTAAAACATAAGGAATACTAGCCATTTCTCTGTTATATGATCCAGTCTATTTAACTAACATTATTGTTGGCAGAGGGCCAAAGGCTTGCAATTTTTCACAGATAAAATTAGTAACAATTTCCATTTAAAAAGACCTTGACAGGAGGAAGGCCAGCCAGATGGATTAAAAAATAATTCTGTCTAAACCAGAATACATTTAAAATACTTTAAGCATTTCTTGACTTAAATAAATTCTTTACGTTTTCCTTTCCCAACAGATTAGCATTTCATAGTCAGAGTTGAATACAGAAAGCTCTCTCTGAAATTAGGCATTCTGGGATTTATAAGGTAACTCACTCAGATAAGAAAGCTATTTATTAATTTTAATATTCTGTAAATTTGGTTTTTTTCCTATTACCCAAAACTTTTTGTGGGGCTTTATATTACCTAGATGAGGGGTTACATTCTTTAAATCTAAACATTTAGCCAGCCATATGATGGAGAGGGATTAAATTTCCTTTTTTTCTCAAGCAAAGATCACAGCTGATTCCACCCCCCCACCCCCCATTTAATTGCCATCATTTTCAAGTAGTGAATTTCTTAATGTTCACTTAAGAGCATAAATTCCCAGGGATTTAGGTTTTTTCTGGGCATTGATGAGCATACTCTGCTATGAACCGGGTAATAAGCCTTGCAATGACTTTTGACAGATGATATTTTCCCTGCAAATGTTTGTGCATTTATATTTTCAGGCTAGTTTTGATTTAAAGTCATAGCATATATATAAGTTTAATTTGAATTTTATTCTACCTGGTGTGTAATCTGACACTAGATTCTATTTTCATAGTTTCACAATTGTTCCTCTAATATTTCATATAATTGATTTTATTTTATTTCTTTTGGTAGCTGGAGTATATATATAATATACCGTGTTGTGCATAAATACACATATATACATATAAATAAATATATAATATAAATTATATAGTGTCATAGATACCTTCTGTGTATCTCCTATGGTGCCCTGAAACTGTGTATGGTGGTGTAAGACATAAAATTGAAAGTGTTAATTAATGTTGGATGAAAATAATGACACGGTGGTATTGATATGGTCATCAAAGAAAACAGTTACTTTTTACAGTGCAGCTACATTATTTGATATTGCCTTTCTTTGAATAAGAAAACATTTGGTTGCTGGTTTAATTTCTCAAGGTGCATGGAAAATTATCTCCCCAAACAGGTATATTTAAATGTAAATTCTGTAGTTGATTGATATTGTTTTTGAATGCTTCGCAGTTCATTAGAAGTGATTAATAACTGGTTGGCATTTGCATATGTGAATATGCATTCACCTGTTCAAGAGATAGCAGAGGGACTAGCTGATCTGAGGATGTATCAGTAGGGAACATCGGTGGTGCCAGATCCCGGTGCTGGTTGAACTCCTGCCCAGGTGGTGCACTCAGGTTCAGATTCTCCACAAAGCAAGTGCAACAGTTATATCCAGAATGTATTTATTTGGTGCCTTACACTATATCAGGTACCTTTTCACCTCAGCAAATGAAGCCTTTTTTCATGAAAAGGGGAAAAGTGCCTTACGCACCCACCGTCTTCTACAAAAGGGTCACCGTTCGCTCACAGTCTCCATTCTGAGTATGTACAGCATTTGTGCTGCCTGTTGCTGCTGTTGCTGTTGTCAGTGGTTCAGATGAGACCTGTGACCAGGAGGCCTGCTACAGGCCATTTTCAACTTCTGATAGCTAAACAAAATGTATTGTTGCCTGATCCGCCCTGAGGGAAAAGCACATACTTTCTGGTGAGCAAGGCTGCTTGTTCCTGCTCTCGTGTCATCCTCAGCAAAATGGGTTACATACACGTAGGATGGGTTGGACTCAACTGTATAGGCCAACACACCTCCTTCAAGGAATCAGGTGCCCAAGGCAAGAAATAGCCGTCATCTTATGAAACATGGCTATGACAAATGGTGTCAGTAGAAAGTGAACATGAGGAGAGGAATAAAATTTGTCACGAGGATATGAAGGAGAGAAACAAGATACTAAGTAAAACACTGAGACTCAGTTCTTCACTTCATCTGTTGCCAACATGACTGCCACAAGAACCAGGGGAGCTTCTGGTCACATACCTCTTCTAGTCCTTTCTTCTTTTATCATACTGAGACTTGTGTATAGATAATGAGGCAAGGGTAATTCTTTAATAGACAGTATCTCCGAAGCATTGCCTGAGGAAGACTGACTGGCTGGCATTGGGAACTCTTCAGAAGTTTAGGGAAGCATATGAAGACTCTGAGTTGGGCTGTAGTGGTTTGTGCACTTCTGAAGTTTGTAAGTCAGACTAGAGAAGGATGTACGGGGACGGGAGCAGTGGAGCTGGCCTGGTCTCTAGCAGTCTCCTGTAAGTTGCAAGTGGATTTAGAGACTCTGGGTGTTTCAGGAAAAGGGGAATAATCACTGAGGCTATGCTAGCTATTTTTGCAGTACAACTACCTTATGCCATGCTCTTGGCTGGTCAGGCCTAAGGGTAGACTTACATCATGGACAGCAGGTGTATAATGGTGACTACAGACTCATTTTGACATCTCCAGAACTGCACAGAGTGCCTTTTGTACATGACATTTGCTTACAGGTCCCATCTCAAATGGCTTTGCTTCTGGTTGGCAGTGTAAGAGCAGGAGCTTGAAGTACTAAGCAGCCGTGGGAGATGCCGGTAATGTGATCCCTGACATCTGACCATGGCTGATCTGCTAACAGTCCCTATGGAGCCTGCCCTGTGCCTACTCACCAGTCCTTGTCTTGTTCCTCTCTGCTGGTGGTAAGTTGAAGCTATCATTTCCCATGCTGGACTTTCAGCTCTTTCTTCACTCTATGAGTCCCATCCCTGCCTATGGACTGAGAGGTGTACCAGCGTGTGCTTGAACAGTGGGTGCTGTATAACCTCGGGCTGTAGGAGAGTGGGTGTGTATGATGTCCAGAGCCTGTGGCTTCAGCCAGGCATGGGAGGAAAGAGAATCAGAGGAGAGAAGTCTCTCCGTAAACCACATCCATAATCAATTTGCTACTGACACAAAGCCACATAAAGCAGCAGTCCTGCCAGAAAAATGACTGAAAAGATTTCAGTTTGTTTTCCATGTGGAGCAAACCAAGGTCATTTTTAAACTGATACCATGACACAGGATCTGTAGCTATTTACATGAGTCACCTGTGGATGCTTAGGGATGTCTAAGTTCTTGTCAAACACATACATTGCATACAGTTTCTAGCATTGCTGGAGGGCTGTGCTTTGCTGGACAGCTGAGGTTTGAGTGCTAGAATAGTCTTCCTTCTGTTTGCTGAGCAGCAAAATGGTCTAGCTAGGCTACAGAGTGTCTATATTCCTCCTTCCTTTTCCAGTTTCTGAATTGAAAACTGCTAAGCTTAATGGAAACCCTATCTATCCCCTTATCTTTGGAGAGATATGCTATCTGCTCTTTAACCAGCTGTTCCATTTATTTTTCACAGTTTCTCCATTTTCACTACTTAGTATAAAGGAGCTAAGCACAGATTTCTAAGGTTTGCCTTCAAATTCTCAGTCTTCACAGGAATGACTTTCAGACGTGATTCACTTGCATATGTGTAGTTCTACTGTGAAGGAGCGGTCTGTCTATAAGTTTGTGCTATTCCTTTCTAAATTGTTGCTGATTACCTCTATGGTCTGATTTGATACTCAGTCCTGCAGTCCTGAAGGCTACTGATGGGTAACTTAAGCAGAGCTCTGTGGGGCACACTTTTTTCCTGTGGATGGCCAGGGACAATGAATGACAATGAAAGATTATGCTCTTTTCCAGAGGATTAATCCATCATGATACAAAGTGAATTTATAATTTTTTTCAATTAGATTCTAAATGGTTGATAATTGAGCAATTTCGTTCTTGATGTGGGAGAGCTCCTAGAAGAGTAGAAAGTCTTTGAAAATGTAATTCTCTCTAGGGTGGTCTAATACACCATGAACCTTCCAGGCTTCCGGGCTTAATGGGCTTTCCTTCCAGCTTGCCAGCTCTAATTAAAGGCAAACTCTGTTTCAGTTTGTTATTCTATTAGCTTGCATAAAATCACCACATTTGCATGAGCCTGTCAAACCTCATATTCAAACCTGCTTAGTCTCCTGAATGAAGCAAAAGATTTCCTTTCTTTTTCTTCTGGCCATCATGGTCTTCTGAATTAATTGCTCCAACTATGTTTCTGCAACTGTGAACCTGACAGGTAGTGCATTTCTCATTAACAAGGTATTTCTGGTGTCATACTGCTACTTTTCTTCATGCTGCATAGTAAGACTGTTTCCTAGTCAAAGAAAAATTAAGCCAAAGGGTCTGGGAGGCTATCTCTACAAAAGTGACTGGCACTACATAATGGCACGGGTGTATCCTTGAGAAAGAAACTTGACAAAATATTCAGTAATATATACTGTCATATTCAGAGAAAAACTTACTGAATATACATTATTCTCTTACTTCATTTACAGCTTAATAGGCATTAGTATCTTTAGTTATGATTATGACATATAATCCATGGAAATACCGTGGAAAATGGAGTGATAGGAAGCCAACAAAACTCCTCTTACAAACTCTTTGTAATATTGGCCTTTACTTTGAAAAACTGGGTAATAACAATGTAAAACAATTGACTGTCCTTTTCTTGTTATATATACTTGTTTTATTTGCATCCACAATTAAAACATTAATCAGAAAGAAAAAGAGCAGAATCTGTCATGACTTTAGTTCTTTCCATCCAGAAAATTTGCAAATTACTTTACAAATCATACGCTTTTACTCCATTGATATGTAGCTTCTTTATAGTGAAATAGGATGCTTATCCATGTAGAACAACTCTGTAAATATGTTTGAGGTAGATACTGTGGTGTATTGCATGAAATGCAAATTCCAGTGTGATTTTTCAGGTAGATAAAGTGCAACTGTCCACTTTAAGTTTTAGCTAGGGCCATTCAGCCATATGCTTACCTTTTTCCTACTGCTTTGTAATATCTGAGTGCTTCACTGGATATTAATGGATTTAACTTCACAATACCATTGAGATATAGTAGTGTGATTAACTTTATTATGCAAAACCAGAACTGAGACACTGAGAAACAAATTGAAATCCATTGAGAAAAGAAAATATTTGGTCAGCTTCAGCTGGCCTTGGATTGTACCCAGGCTTATATATGAGACCTGGGAAGACTCTAGTGTTGGCAAACAGTCTCTTAAGCAAAAAATTGTTCTGTTATGAAAGGGTAATGGGATCTTTAATCAGTGCAAGTGATATGAGCTGTAGTTTGAAATGCCAAGAACATTGAAATGTCAGTATTTGTACTAAAGAGTCACCAAGAAAAAAAAAGTCATCAGTAGTTCTCTCCTGAAGGAAAAACAATTGCACTGGGACGGTTTTTCTTACTGTTTTCTAATTGAATAGTAAAGTATTTGAATTGTGATTACAACAGAATTACTATCCCTGAAGCCTTCAGGTGTGTGTGTATTAAAAGCACTTTCTTGCTGCTGGCATTTTCATAAAATACTATCAGCAAAGAACTCCTGCAGTGAATGCATCCATACATCTGTTTGTTAGTACAGTTGGTTTCACTCAGGAAAACCATCTCCTACACCAAGGATTCACACAGCATCTCTGATAGAAGGACTGCAGGATTGATCTAACATTAGTGCACAAAATACCGTACACACAGATTGCTGCAACTGTAAATGTTAAATTGGCAATGTATTACAAAAATACTGGTCGATCTTAGTTGGTATGATTTAGCTCTTAGAGAATTTACTATGGACTTATATATTGAGGATGACACTAAGAAAATTCTAACATTTTAGTAATTTTTAAGGATCTTTTTGTCCTCTTTGATATTTGTAACTGTAGTGAGCTTTAGTTTACCCAGCACCAGCTTCTGTCAGGATTAAAAAGCTCCCTAAAGCTCATTACATATATCAGTGAAGACTACAGCAACATCCGTGCTAGAAAACAAGTCATAAATTCTCTAATGAGAGAGGTCAAGCAGAAACCTTCAGCTCAAGGTCTCATTATGTGCTATTACTCAAATAAACTCATCTGTTGGGATGCTCAGTAAATAAAAACATTTTAATAATTTTTACTCTTAAGAAGGGGGAAAAAGGCAGAGAAACCTTGGTGTTCAACCATATGGGATTTCATAATTCTAATGGATGGATTTGGATCACTGTAATGACCCAGCGGTACTGCACAGCATTTTGGTGTGTCAGCTTTCACAGAGCAGCTCTTCCAGACCTTTTCTTTATGTTACTGCCCGTATGATTTTTGGAATGAAAGCTGACTCCTGGACCCAAGGTGCTTCCAAGGCAGTTGGATCTAAGAAGCAGCTGGTCAGTGTCTGCCTCTGGCCAGCACAACATGCTTTAAGGTGCCGTTGTTCCCATTTGGGCCTGTTCTTTAGATGTAGGACTATTTAGCTCTAGTAACCAAAACATACTGCAGACAAAGCTCTCACCTTCCAGCTCACCTCAGTAGTTTATTTTTTCCGTTCTCTTAAGTTTTCTATTCTGTACTGAGTCATTTGACACATCCTTTGCATCATAATTACTAGTCCAAATACTAGTTTCCCTTTTGATTATTTGTGTGTTTCTTAAGCAATCAAAATTATTCTAGGAATCAGACATAAAAAAAGACACAAACCTTTCCTCAGGGTAATCAGTGTGAGAGACCTGAAGAAAGAACTGTTGACGGAGCAAGAACAGATCATTTATGTTCTAATACAAGGCAAATCACCTTGAACTTTAATCTTAAAAGTCAGAAATTTATATCAGATTGTTCAACAGATTACTGGACAAAATTCTATAAACTGACCCTTCTTAGAAGAAGACTTTGCAGTTTTGTCCATTCCAAATCAAGCTCTTACACAAGTGTTGGGTTACGAACCCAAATGTTGTCATCTATAAGCAGAATTTCAGCTACATCTCATAAGTTATTCCAATATCTTTTGTTATAGTTTTTCAGTTCGCATATTCATTTTTTTATTTTTCTTGGCAAAGTCATACTGTATTTTCTTTCCTTTTTCCCCTGTGAAATTAACATTGCATATGCCTCCATCATATCTGAAAAATTCTTGTGTGGTCTTCCCTCACCTGTGTATATGTTATCTGCTTAGATTAAAACTCCCTGAAGCAATTCTAAAGAATATCAGTCTGTTGCTCCTTTTCTTGAAGCAGTTTTAGTCATCAATAACTTTTAATATTTAATATATAATCATAAATATTAATTATGCATTCCAATTTTGGTAAAAACCCACTAATTATGAAGAATTAAATGATTGCTTTATTCTTACAAATACCAAGAAGGTTCAAACCATCTGAAGTCTAAAATTGTTGTGTACACAAAAAGTACTTTAATATAAATTCCAGCACTCTGAAGAATGGCATTCTATTGTGGTTTTTTTGACGTGACAGAAGAGACTGACATGAATGACAATTTCAGGTAAGGTGACTGAGGTCTGAAGTGGCTTGACTTAAGTGTCTCTAGTGAGTAAGCTGACCAAGGCTTCTGCCTTGTACTTCAATATGGAAGTGAATACAGAATTATCTAATTTCTGCATGCAGGTGGGCTGAGACAGTCTGTTAGATGACTACATTACCTAAGCTATTAATACATTGGTAGATAACTGGAATTGGAGAGGCATAAATTCTTATTGATCTCCTGCGTAATTTCAGGTTTAAACAAATCACAAAATTGTGAGGGGGGAAAGGAAGTCTTTTGCAAAAGCAAAGCAACAGTGATATGAAGGCCAAAATTTAATATGGGACTTAGCGTGTGGTGAGCCAGCAGAATCTGGTAGTCTTGGTTGCGTATATATCAGCCTGTTTTCAGTTGGTGGCAATAGTTCAAGTGGTCTCCGGGGACAAGACTGCAGTACTTCCCTTATGAACCACAAAGGAAGGGCAATGGCCTGCACAAACCAATTACTAACAAAGAAAGTCAACCCACTGACTTCACACTGGATGTCCCAAACATGAAGGACACAACATGCAAAAAGCCCCTAAAACTTTATGAAAGGTGTACATACAATGAGTGGTACTTCCTGTCTGTGAGAATTTTTTATAATACTTTTGTCATCAAACTTGAGGATACTGAACACCGATAGATTTAGAAACTGTAGGGGGTTGATTGTTAGTGGCCTTGGGTGACGTGTCTGTTCAGCCTCAGCACTGTGCTGGATGCATGCTATACCTGGAAATCTATGGTATTAAGTTCTGTGTTGAGCCCAGCTTTCAGCCATCCAGGGTGAATTTTGGAGCGGTGTGGAAGAGCTGAAGGCTGTTTGGACACAGACATCTTTCCTCTCTGAATCCTGCAGTTCTGCCCTGTGCTGCCAGGAACCAAGATGCCATCTGAGTGAATCTTGCGCTTTTCTTTTACAGGCTTGTATCTTTCAGTGAAACTTATTTATTCCTTCCAATCACTGATTAAGATGAAGTGCAACAAGGGAGGAAAACACTATGGAGAGAACAGCTCTTCCAGTCCAGAAAAGGAGAGAAGACTGTACTTTCTCTCTGCCTTTGCCTAACTTAAGCTTGGCCCTGCTTAGAGCACCTCTAAGTGGATTGCCTTAGACCTTACTGATTGAGAAATGAAATGCAGGATCCAGCCCAAGGGCATTTCTGTCTTTGAATGTGTTTTTGTTATAGTTCATGGGCCAAACTACTCTGAATACACAGCTCCCAGGTTGCCCTGTCTTACATTAGTCCAACAGCTTTTTCTGTTCTGAACATTAATCTCTCCGTACTCATAACTCAAAATGTCCTCTAACATTTATAATGACAGATGTGCCACTACTTCAGCAGCTTCCATATGTCCTTCCTCTCTCCTGGCAGGGCTCCCTTATGTCCCTCCTGTCTCCTGGCACAGATCTACTTTCAAGAGTTAGTATTCCTTTCACTTTTCTGTTTGGCGTTTCCATTTCTGTCATCATTAACAAATGTCTGTTGTTCAAGTTCTGTGATGCCTGATTAATCATTCAAATAAAGTTACCAGGTACTTTTTTTTTCACTTAGATCAATTTTTTCCCCGCTTGCTCTTGCACTGTCACTTTGATTGTGTTTGAAAAATACCTGCTATCTGTAGATTATTCTAACCAAAGATTTTCTGCAGTTTCATCAAATTGGAAGGTGTGCAAGTACTAACAAAATATGTAACAAAGTTCTACCAACCTTCACATTCATGACCCAAAGAAAATTCAGTTGGAAACCAAAAGATGCAGGTTTAAAAGCTTTTAGAAATATTCTTCCAGGAGAAAAGTAAAAATGTAATGAATGAGAACAGATTAATTTGTTTCTCTATTCTCACTCCAGTCTGAAAGAAGTTCTTTCATTGAATTACAGACAGATCTTTGTGCCTTTAGAAACTATCAATTGTAGGTTTTCCATATTATCAAAATTGAAAAAATAAATTCCAAAGAGGTGAATGATCTAACTAATTCACCTAAGAATCTGTAGTATAATTTAGTATTTTTCTAGTACATAGCTTGATCCTGAAGTGGAATTTCCTCTATCTGCCTGAATGTTATTTGACTTCAATGGTAAAATTTTAGAAGCTGCCCCATTTTCATTAAAATTCTTGAAAGTGTAGATTATTATAAGTAGACAAGTATAATGCTAAGAATCATGTATTTGTTTCATGTAATTTTGTTTACCTACATTTGTTGGTGCCTTCCAGTGTTGGAGATACAAAACAGCTTTTAGTAGTCAATCAAAGCGTGTTAAAAACGCAGATAATAAAACATTGCATTTTTATTCCTAAACCATTGAAATAAAATTCAAAAGATAACCATAATTACTTCTTAAATTGTAGGAAAAGTTAAGCTGTAGCCATTTTGAGAATACAAAGGATTATAATTTTCCTCCGCCCATTTCTGAATACTAGTACTCAGCTGGTATTTCTGGTAAGAAACATAAAAATGCTTAGAAGTTTTTCTCATAAATTTCCATTCTTCAGTTGAACTGGAAGTCAAAACAATGCACAAACTAAATGTATTTTGCAGCCTTTTGAATTCAGGTACAGAAAGAGTAGTTCTTCCCACTCATTTATTGACTTATTTACTATTAAAAGAATATACAGAGGTTTTTATGAGCTAAATTTAATTCAGATCACTTCTATGCTCTGAATAAGGCTAAAGTGTTATGCTTTCATCAGGACTATAATCTGCTCATGTGTGCCTGAATGTCCTTTCCATATGCATGAGTGCTCACAACTTGCAGCACCAACGAATTAATAGTCTGCACTGCCTTTTCAAAGGGGAAGTCAAGATGCATGAGTCACTTTACTATTGATTCAGGGACTGGGACTGCCAAATTGCTACCAATAAAGTACTTTCCTAAAATCCTAGCAATCATGGTCTAAAATTTATCAAATTTATCCCTGTCTTTATGTAGCAAAGCTCTTTTAAAAGACAGAAGAAAATTAATTAGAAATCCAGTGATGTTCAGGTGGCAATAGCAAAGCTCTTTGAAATAATGCAATATATAGGAAGAAGATATGTTGATAATGGGGAAAAAATGGTAATTTTAATGTGTTTTATCTAAAATCACCAGGGAGAAAGGAATTTAAATGGTGATTCATCTGTAGTATTAAAATAATACATACTATGGTTCAAGAAAAAACTTAAATTGGATCGATCCCAGACACAGTGTACTATTTAGTTAAGGTAAAATAATCTCCATTGACAAAACGTATGGTTACCCAAACAGTTTCTCATTTCTGAGAGATGGTTGTAGATTAATCAGGTGACAGTCAAATCCACTGTGTTATTTTCACCACTCCCACTCTACCACAGAAGAAGCTGTGTCATTTCTCCTTCCTTTAAATATGTCCCCAACTATCGTACTGCCAGGGGTAGCAGAATAAGCCTGTAGGATCCTGCCGTGGTGTGACTACAAAATGGCTCTTTCTTTCAGGCCACTATATTAACAAGGTGTTCTTCAGTTACTGACATTATTTTCTTGCTTTGTTTTCTTGCTTCCTAGTCTTACTGTATTTCTATAGAAGCAGAATTTGAAGGCCCAGAAACATCTGCGGGAGACTTGACAGTCCAACGGTTTAACCAGGAAATAAGCATCAATTATATATATGATTTTTTTTTCTGTTAATGTTAACTCTACTTTCAACTGAAATAACATTCTCCTACACTTATTAAATACAAAACCTGCCTCCTCGATTTCATCCTGATCTCAGTAGCATGTACATCATCTGCTATTATGAAGGTTTTCAGATATTTGTGGCCATTCCCTTGCCCCAGTAACACAGGATCAATATGTCCTTGATACGTTATGTTGTCTAGAGAAGATAGAGTCTCAAAAGCGTATGAGAATCAAACCTTAGTTTATGTTGAAAGGCACTCCACCACCACCCCTGCAAATGTAGCTTTGGGCTTATTCTTTCCCTCAACCCAAATGCTATGCTAAGCCTTGGGCAAGGTACCTTTGCCCTTCCTAAGGCTACAAATTCCTCAGGGATTTCTTCAGCTTTCCATCTCCTACGGCAGTCCCTTTCCAGAGTCCCTTCAGCTGTAGCTGTGTGCTCGCTCTGCTCTTGCTCTGAACCCCATCTCTAACCATATGTAGGTTATCATACCCCAGGGAAGCCTTCTCCCTCCAGGAACCGAATATGCTCCACTGGAGAGTTTTAGCATCAGCTCTTGGCTGTTTGTACATTAATTCTTTCCAGTCCCCAGCCGTGTATGTAGCTCCAAATATTCCCTCTCTTTAATCTTATCCTTACCCTAGGCTGAGCCATAGGGAGCCAGCGCCCTTTGATCCAGAAACAAAATGCTAGTTATTTAAAAAAATCCCCAGTTCCCTTTGACAGCTCTTCTCTCTCGTTATTTCCTTTGTAGCTCTGGGCTTTCCCTTTCTCTCAACCCTAAGCTGAGACTTAGACAAGACACCCTTTGTCTTCCTCACTTCCTCACAGAGAAGAGTCATTCTTGTGTACTTCATTCTCCTCTCACAGCCCCTCTCCGGCTATTTTACTTCTGTAGCTGGGGACTTCTTTTATTTCACCACCTAACCGTAGGCTGAGCCATTGGTCAAATTCCCTGCTCCATCCAGGGACTAAACCAGTAGCAGCTCTAATGCTGCTTAGTTTCTGGGCATCTCCATGGAGTATTTTGCAGTAAGCTTGTGTTTACTCATGTCTGCATATAATGCACTGGAGATTTTGGAGAGCAATATAATAGAAAACATAAAGAGTTTAGGGTATTTGCTATCAAGACAGTACTAACTAATTAAAAAAATCTTGCTATAGTTTGGAAAGCTGAAAGTCCTTGTAAATTTTTCCTACATATCCCCCCGCCTTTTGTTGTTGTTTAGCCTGTATTGCCAGGGAAATTCCCACTAACATTTACTCTGCCCAAGAGATCTGTAATGCATTAGTGAAAGCTGTACTAATGTGAGCATTGACGGAAAGAAGGGTATGGAAACCTGTTACATGTGGTAAGTCACTACATATAGCACATTGCTCCCACTTCTACATCTTACCTTCATCTTACAAGTTACCTCTGCTGTGTTGTTCATGACACCAGCAGCACAAAATGACAAAAATGTCAGCGAGGTTTGAACAGTTCTGTGGGGTTGGCCCCAAGGTAAGAGCTGCCCCAGATCTTGCACTGAGAGGCTGGATTTTACATTTTGTGTCAGCTGCTGTTTATGCAGATTGTGTTTAAACCTGCCTCCTGCTTCACCCCCAAATCTGCACTTTGCCATTGAGATTGAACCAAGATACTTAGAAAACCTTACAGGAGGGCTGGAATTACATTTCATTCTCTGAAACGATTTCTTGTAAGGAGTGGAAGTTGGATGATCTTCGTCTTAGGTGAATGCTCTAGACACACTAACGCTGATTTCTGCAAGAGACTGTATTCTGAAAAATCTGGCCGTTGCTTTTTATTTAGCTGGGAAGAAGGGCTTTAAGACCTGCACAGAGATAGACATAACCAAGACATGCCCAGAAAATATGCCAAGATTTAAGACATATGTCCTCAGCATCTGTACTGGCTGCCTCAGCTGATATATAATGTATTTCAACACATAGGGCACTTAGGGTTATGGAGTGCACTTGAGGAGACAGAGGCCAAACTCACTCCACTAAATTAGGATTCAAAGTTAAGAGCACAAACACTTTAGGTTCCATAAATTCTGGATCACCAAATGAAGGTGACTCAGAAATGCTCCTCTCTTTCCATTAACACACTGGAAGACTGTCCTGGTTTTGGCTGGGACAGAGTTAATTGTCTTCCTAGTAGCTGGTACAGTGCTGTGTTTTGGGTTTAGTATGA
>JAVKLA010000053.1:23088396-23158787 GCA_034782735.1 Sagittarius serpentarius
CTGGGAACATTCAAGGCCAGGCTGGACGGGGCTCTGAGCAACCTGATCTAGTTGAAGGTGCCCCTGCTCACCGCAGGGGGCTTGGACTAGATGACCTTTGATGGTCCCTTCCAACCAAAGCCATTCTATGATTCTATGATAATAAAGGCTGGAAGTGAGGCAGGGAGGACAACCTGTGACAAAATCCAAAATATGTCATTTGCAGACGATGATTCCCCCTCAACTGTGAGACCATTTTGAGAATACTTTCATGAGGATAATGAGGTAGGAACATAGTATTTCATAGGAACTTTATGAAAGAGTTCTTGTCACACACACACACAGAAAGGAACTGAAAAGTATATTCATATATTTCAGTCTGTCTGTCTTGGAGTATTGACTGGAGTATAACAGTAACTGAGCATTCATCAGTTTGTACTTGGGATTTCAAAGCAGTCCAGATCTTGTGTTTGAAACAGCCAAAATGTGTATGTGAAACTATGCAGAAAATTACATTAGTAAATTTATATAAAAACTTTAAATAAAATGTTCTGACTGAGTAATCTCTAAACTCCAACCAATTCTACCTCAGCCTGGGCAGAGTGCCACACTGGTTTTCAAACGGGATCCATTCTAATACCATAATGCAGAACAAACTAACTCTGTTCATTTTTAAGTAAAAAGCCAGCAGATTGTTCATACAGGTTGATATCTGTCTAAACAAATAAATTTTTAAAAGTATTATTAATACGTGTTCCAATGGACCAAATAATAATAATAGGCTTAAAGGGCAGATGTTTGTATACACATATATATTCTACTAAGATCCCTGAGCCTGGTTTTACAAAACACAGTTATAAGCAGTTACTCTGTCACTAATGAAAAAAAAAAAAATCACCATTGTGCCATGCTTACTTGTCAGACACAGCCCACTAAAGCTTAGAGCATAAATATTCCAGTGAACTCTTCATATATATTCCTCTTAGAGCAAACATATGTAAAATTGTTAGCACAACTGCATGGATTGTTTAGAAATAAAGTTAAAAGTGATTTAATTCTGCCTCCTTCAGTTTTCATCTCTTCATTCTAATTACCTAAAACAACTGTAGAGAAAGCAAGGAACCGTGTTTGAATATGAAACAATGTGGTAATGAAGATTGCCATCATTCATGAAATGGAAGCTGCAGTGGATCTCTCAGGATCAGTTGATATGAATACTAGTTATTGCAGTATCAAGATTTATTCTACAGTCAGCATAATACAAAAACAGAATACAAAAATTTCCAAGCTTCAATACTTACAACCAAATTTGTTTCACATTTAAATACTTTTTTCAAATAAGTTAAAATATAGAAGATTTCTTAAAATTAGTTTTCACTTGATACGCGGTTCAGGAAGAGCTGATAAGACCAGTGGATTCAAACTTTGTAAACCTTTTTTTATGCAATTAGATATATTTCTCCTTACATCTGTCTCTTTCTCATGATGAAATCATCCCTGCATTTTGTCAGGAATCTTTCAATAAAAACTAACTTTACACGTGCGGTAAAAAATTATTAATATTTTTTTGAGACATCTGGCTAAGTTTATCCTAACAAAAGGAAAATTCATTTCTCTGAAAGCTAGCAGTCTGTGATGGTTTCTAACCCCCCACTTCTGAGCTAGGATAAAGTGTGATGGTTAACAAGCTCCTGAAGGAGTCCATACCTCCCAGGCATGGGTACGTGGCCTTATTAACATATAATTGTCTGGAGTCCGTTTTTCCTGTGAATGCACACCTGGCTTTGTTAACATTAGAATGACTTTCCTCACCTCTTTCCTTTCTTTGAAACAGTATGTAAGTGAGGTCTCTGCAACCACTTGGCAGAGACCAAGGCAGCAGAAGGGGGAACCCTGCCCAGGTGGTCTCTTGCTGCGATCATAGCTAACAAAGCCGCTCTCTGGCCTGTCTTCAACTGTACTTGCATTATTACACACCAGGAGTCCCGAGGTTATTTCACATCATCTCTTTAATTTAGCGTATTAGGTGGTACATATATGAATGTCACATACGTGGGTGGCTTTCTAACCAGTTCTACAAGCCACAGTCAGATTTATTAGAAACTGAGCAGTTGACAGTGTGTATATGAATTTCATTAATTCAGTAAAGATCCTGAAATGCAAAGTTGCTCACGTTTGAGCATTCTAGCTGAAGAGGTTTATTATTGCTGTGCAAGAAGTTGCGTATATACGTTTGCACACAGAAAGAGCACATCTTTGCACACAGCTAAAATATAAGGTATTCTTGATACATTACATATTAGTGCCACTGCATTGTCTGGAAAAAGCCTAGAAAATGGATCTTTGGATTCAAACATTGTCATTTACTCAGCTTTGCAAAGAAGCTGGATTCAACACCTCGTTTTCCTTCCTAGCAGGAAAAATTTTGGCTACACTTTCATAGAATGGATAAAATGAAAATCATATTTTAGGTTGAGCTTGGAAAAACTACAGCTATGAGAAGAAATTCCGCTAATTAAAATCTAAACCTAGAATATCTTTGGGATATAAATGCAACTGGATAAAAGAATGTGCTTGTATTTGTTCTCAATTTCTTTGCTGATAAGAGGTACAAAATATTTTAATTCGTGATATCACTGGGGTAACGTGCAAAGTGCAAGGTGTGGGTTGTATTAAATTTTTTTTAATTAACATAATCATTGCTGGTTGTGCATTCATATTCATTATCTCAACCAACAGGTTGAGATAGTGTTTCTTTTATGTATTCCATACCAAAACCCTTTGTCTTGGGTGGCAGCTGTGTTATTGTAAGAGGAGAAGAAAGGTGATAGCTCAGAATTGTAAACCAAAGTGTACGTTAAGAAGAAAGAGGAAAGCAGAATGAATGAAGTTGAATCTCCCTCTACTAGGCCAAAATGAGATCATCACTTACACGGGTAGTTAAAATTGCAAGAATCTAAGATTATGTATGACCAATAGCCCTTACAGGTTAGGTTGATGGATTGCATTAACTTAGAAACTATTTTGCTCTTATCTTTTTGTATGCGAAAACTTGATACTGCCTTTCTGGCAAATACATTGCTTTTGTGACTCCTAGGAGAAGGAATTACAATTAGATGGTAGCTTATATTATTTTCCATTATTATCTAACCCTCTGCTGTGTTATCACTGCCTTCTATTACTGTTACAGGTTCTGTCAGTTCATGGCTTTGGACTTCAGAGTGTCATCTGGAGATCAAACATTTTGCTAGGGAGCTGTGCCAGTGAAGAGCAATGGTCAAAAATACACAGCATACAAACCAAATTGCTCAGTGTCTGTGTGGTTAAGCTGACCGAGTGCTGTCATTACAACCCTTTTTTTTTTCCTCTGTGCAGATGCGTCAGTGCAAAAACTTCAATTTTCCATTGTAAATACACATAGGAGAAGCTGAATTTGTATAGGGCACTGATCTCCTTTGAGTGTGAGATCCAGGCAGCTTAAACCCCCATGCCCCTGTATAATTTATAGGACTATTTTCATGTCTGGCATCTGCCCCGATTCATCTCAGTCTAAAACTGTCTCCTCAACAGGTTTTCATAGTTATTGTGAAGGCCTTTTTATTTTCTGTTCTGTTACAGAATGGTGTAATGTATGAGCAGCATTCATACCCTCATCAAATTGTGTATCTTTCTGTATTTTTCTTGGAATAATTTTGAGACGCCTCATGCACCTGAAACACAGCTGCTGGTCTCTGTTGGAGGTTTTAAGCAACTCATACATGAGTTTGTATTTAATCACTAATACTGGTACTGCTTCAGTGTTTTCAGTAGATGACATGGTTTACTTCCAAGTATGTTACCTCTTCAAATGAGAGATATTGCTGAAACTCCAGTTCTGTTTCAATACAGCATAAATCTGTTGTCTTTAATAAATTTACACTGTTAGAAGCAGATTGTGACATGAAACGTATGATGCATTTCAAAGTTATCTTGCACATTTAGGCAACACTTTCCCCTTCCTCCTGCTTTTGGAATCTTTCCCAGTCTTAGGCTGGAGGAATCACCGTCTTCATGCCCAGTTTCACCTGCAGAGGGTATTAGCACAGAATTTGTTAAAGTTAGAGTTACAGTTCATAAGCAAGCATTAACGTAGGCGGAAATAATGGTAAATTAGGTTTCCAGGGCTGATTGCAAGTTTTGATCAACTTCAAAAGTGTTTCCCTTTTAGTAATTTGGATAGATGAAAGGTGGAAGTTACTGGTCAATGGAAAAAGTTCTTCAACCATAACAGTAATTAATTCTTCTTGGTCAAAAGCTATCTGACTAATCATTAATATACCCACTAATAGGTAGACATTCTTTGGCTTATTTTACATAAAATGAGATTAGATGATCATAATGGTCCCATCTAATCTTCCGTAAGTCAGTGTATTGAACTGTTCTCTTAATAAGTCTTGTCACAAATAATCTGAATATACCTACCAAAAAAATGGCTTTTAATCAGAAAACATCTTCCAATACAACTTTTATTTTTGATTATGTGAATTTGAGTTATTTGTGAAAGCAATGTAAACCAGCATAATTTACTGTCTTTTTCTCTAAGCCTTTTTCTCTGCATCTACATGGTTCTCAATGTTGTGAGCAATTTTGGTTTTGCTTTGTAGCTGGGGTTTGGAGTCTTCTTTTCAGTACATATTGAGGACTCCACACAGAAGAAGATGTTCTGACTTCTTTGAACTATTTGCCAGCAGTCTTTCAGTGAGGGATCAGAAACACCTACACTGATTGATACGTAGGAAACATCTAAGCTTTCCTTCTCTCCGGAAGAAAGACTTTTTCTGGCTTTCTCTTCTCCTTGTAATTTTGCTGCTTTTTCACAGATACGTTCAAGTTCCTCTCTCCCCGCTGCCTCAACTCCCAGGTATTCACTATACATTGTCTACTTTTCAAGCAGAATGTTTCAGTTTATGTATCTGAGCAAAAAATGAAAGAATTATAGGTCCCATAAGTTGATTTCGGACACGTTCATTGCTGTTGCACTTACAGGGTACTGGAAGTTCAATGGATGCTGAATCACAACCACAAAGTGTGGAAGTGGTTGACATCCTACTCCAGTCACAATAAATAATTTCAATTTAAAATAGCTGACATAAGTTCTCTGCTCTAAGACACAGCTAAATGAACAGGAAGAAAATTAATTGAAGAAACAGTGATAAAAGTTAGAGTGATGGAAGAGAGTAAAAACAAGTTTTGAAAAATTCTAACTCTCTTGTAGAATCAGAGACAGAAGAGAACAGTGGCTTAAATCCAAAGTGATGGAGCATTTTAAATACACAATAGGAATTCTATCTGTAGAGGATTAAACAAAAAATGTCTACACTATTAAATTAAACATGAAAGATGTAACTGAAGTTACTGTAAAAGGGAAATGCAAAACTATTTGTAGGAGCTCTGGCTTATTTTTTAATTTATTTTTTTCATTTTACTATTCGTTCATCCTTTGAAAGTGGGAACAGTCTCTTTCTATGGGAAACAGATATGGTTTTACTTTTTTCTCCGCCCCCTGCCCCCAAAATGTCTAAAACTTGGGGAAACATTAGTATGAAAAAAGGATGGTGGAGGCTAGAGCTGGAGATGGAGAACAATTTATACTTTTACCCTTTCTTTTGTTAAATATTCTGTCTGTGTTGGAATTGCAAATAGCGGGCTTGTTTCTCGCTTGAAGTACAGTGGTGACAGGCTTCTGATAGTCAATATAACATGGAGCAGCAAAGAAATGGGGCCAAAATGACATCTTGAACAATGTAGCTCTAGCTGGTAGCCTAGTGGATAGGTCACTCCTAACTTCAAGTCCATGATCTGAAATCTGTCTTCCAAAGACTGTTTCTACATATTATCTAAATATTTCTTAGTCTAGATAGCATAAATAACTTGCACTCAGTTACCTATCTTGCAGTTACTCATATTATTCACTGGAAATAATTGGTCAACAGTTTGTAAAGGTTTTCTTCTTTTCAAAGAGACCAGAAAATCTATAGACCTAAAAGAACAAATATCAAAGTGAAATAATTTCTGTGGGTCTGGGATTTTGGGGGTTTGGGTGTGAATGCTGGGGGATGTAATTCCAGTAATCAGTTGGTATCTGAGACTTGGATGTGAAATGTAGGATATTAAAGTTTATGGATGAGTTAAGTAGTCATAAAAAACAGCAGACTCTAGGGAGTCTGAATTTCTGCACAGCTTTTAATAGATACTACAGGGAAAATCTTCAGCTATTATAAATCAACCATAGTAATTTTGGAATGAAACAGATGCCAAAGCTACAAGAGTTAATTTGTTCTTGCTATTGGGGATCTACAAGCTCCTCTGAGTTCAATAACATGATCTGAGTAGCTGTGAACAAGAAGATTCAGATGATCAGCTGGCCAAAAAGGGTACCAGATGAAAAATTATTGGTTGCAATTAGTTTACCACATGGACCAAAACTGAAAAATATCCATAGCCTCAACAAAACTAGGGGACCAAACCCATGTTCTAAGCTGGACAGGAGCCTTGAAGTAGCAGCACCACGGGTGATAGGATGCTTACCTGCAAATTAAATAATGGGGGAGGAAACTGAATCTTTCTAAGCTAATGAGGGATTTGAAGACTCTTTATATGAAGTTATGAAGATGAATTCCAGGATTTAAGATGCAAATTGCATTACTTCTTGACCATCTGTGGAAAAAAGATGTTTTTCTCTGTCGCCTCTAAAAAGAGGCAGATGGAAATGTTACCTTCAAGAATGAAGCAGAAGATGAACAGAAATATTTATCATGAAAATATGAAAACTTCACAAGTTTAATTTTGCTGATGGCAGAATCATAACACAAGCAAGCAAGATAACAGTCAAATGCAAATATACTATGAGTTACAAATAAACGTCTGAGTGTTGCTGTTGACTTCAGTGAATGCAATGCACACGTAATGGCGTTTGAAATGGAACAAGTGGCATTTTACTCCTCTTTGTGTTCTCATTGCTGAGAGTACAAATTCATTTGTTTACCACTGAATGCCGCAGTACACAACAGAACTGCATATTTTACATTATGAATACATCATCGGTGAATTTAGTCTCATAATTCTATGATGAAATGGTTTCTGTATTCAAACATATGAGAGAATTTTGGGATGACATAAAATAGTTTTGCCTAAATTGTTTTTAAAAGATGAGGTAGGAGGCTGGAAAAGTCTCTTGCTTGCTCTTTAGGATTAAATAGACATAATTTACCCCAAAATACATATTTTGACCTATTTTATATTTTTCAAGGTAGAGTTTCCTCTCTGCATATTCATATACTCTATTCTTATAATAGCTTTTTATTGTATTTCAAAAGAGCATTTTCTTATCTTGTGATATTAAAGGCTTTTTGCAATACAAATACCTGGATGCCTCTAAAATGTTTTAAGAGATTTACTAACTGTGAAAGTCTTATCTTTCCTTTTAAAGCTCATGTTTATTTTTTCGTGCTGCCTACATAAGATTAAATGCATGTAGGTCTGCTTTTGTAGAATTTATTGAAGTAAAATCAGCATTAGATTTTGTCATTTTATTTTTAGTGTACACTAAAATTATTTCTACATTTGATAGAATCAACAGATTTGTTATATAAAAGTGTTTCGCTTGCTCAAGTTCAGATGTCCCTGTTTGCTCATAACCAGGAATCTATCCCTATGCTGTGAGACTTCACAAGCCTGAAAGGAAAGCACCTGCTACCATCTGAATTTCAAGAAAAATGTTCATCCTATTAGAACCTATTCTAAAATAAGAATTACTGAGAAAAGACTCATGAAAAAATGCTCTCAGGTCTTTCTAATGTATGCATTTTTCAAGCAGCTGATCCCTGTTTGCAGTGTTTACATGCCAGTATAACAACTTTTAGAAAGGCATAATTTCAGCAATGCCAATAAAGCCACAGACTAGTGTATAAAACCCCATGTAAATAATTTGTTGGATGAGCAAGGAAAGATCTTGAGGCTGAATTCGTCATTTAGTTGGAAGTGTTTATGTCCTACAGATGAGCAGTCATTGTGGTTTAGTGGATAATATTTTAGATTCACAACACTCTTGTAAAACCTATTTCATGCTTGTTGCAAGAAACAAATTATGGGAGATGAGGATCCAAGTTTACATTTGAAGTGAAAAAGGTAACCTGAAGCCATAGTGCCTAAGTCATCTTGATATAGATTTAAATGTTATGCCTCCTTCTGTATGCTTCCCTGTGTAGGATCTGTATAGCTTGTATGTCTGAACGTAAGAGAACCTTATCCTTACAGTGGGGAGCTGTGTATGAGTGACTGTTCTGTATGTTAGAAATGCTGGCATGCTTTGACTGTGCTAACATGGATTCACTGGAGTTGTAACCCCAGTTTCAAGAATTATTTAAGAACAAATGCAGCTAAATTCATTAATGAATTTTAAAGAGACTATTTTAATTTATAGGTATTACAGTGAAAAAAAAAATTTTTACGCTGTTCTTCATCCCTGAAGCACAACAAAGCCTGAGCGATTTCTGTGCATGAAGGGAGGAAGAGAAGCAGTGGACGATAGTATTGGGTTGTTATTTAGACAAAGTAGTAGAGGAGTAGGCGTGAACCATCAGCCTGTACTTGGCTTCTGTCTAATTCCACTGTTTGACAGGAGTACAGATGCAGAGAACTTTATTGGATGGACACGTTTGCTTGAGAATGTAACAGACCACTATGGACTCATTTTAATCGTTGCTGGCAATAGCAGAGAGAGAAATTACCCTACGAAAGGAGAAAGGATAGGCTTAACAAATGTTAAAAGTAAGTGCTAAAGAGGGCTGGCATGAGTTCACCCTTTGAAGGGCAAAAGACTGCCCTGAAGTATAGCTCCCAGTGTCAGTAGCAAATCATGGCTTAAAAATGTCTCAGACAATGGATATGGTGCTCACTGGGAAATATAAGCAAGTCTTAGCTGCCAGTCTTCCAGCTGACAAAGTGAGTGGACACTTGGGCCTAAAAAGTCATTTACTGGATATTTTATTGACAGATTATTTTTACGTATTTAGTAAATTCAAAACTTGTCTCTGAAGTGTAGAGCTATTATATCAGTCTGGTGATACACCCTTAGCAATAACAAATCTTCTTGAGGTCCTGAGCTTTGAAGATATTAAATGCAGTCCTTCCTACCTCTTCCTCTATAAATGTTAAGCAGAGACACACATGCTTATTGTTTGTTCTTAAATATCAAAATCAAATCCTCCAGCTCTTTAATCGTTTTCCTCCTTTTCCTGAATTCCCTCCACAATTTAGAGTTAGTGAGATGCCCTGCCCTCTTTTTCCCCCACAAACACACTTGACGTAAAGCTATGGAAAAGTTCAGTGTTCAAATACAGGCTCTTCTTTCTTCACACCTGAAAGAACTGAAGTTGGTATGTATTTTGTGATCCAATATCTTTCCGAGATGTTCTGATTTTATTTTGTTTGGTATCAAAAGTTAAAAATGGCAGTCTGAATTACGTAGTCCTATTCATGTTTGCACTTAGTAAACCATACAGAAACAAATGAACCCAAAATCTTCCATGAAATTTTTCTTATACTATAGCAATTTCCACTGCTACCCGTTGAGACAGGAGGTGGTTGCTTTTTTTTTTTTCCTTTCATTTAAAAGAAAAAAGATTAATTGGACAGTTCTATTCACAAAGGTAGAACACAATAATAAAAATTTCATTTGGAAGATTTAATATACAAATATTTTACAGGAGACTATTCAATTATCTCTTCCTTGCCTGACATCTGTCCATTATTGATAATGTAAATGGGTCTGAATTACAACCAAGGATCTGAACAGTTTCAGCCTGTGAAAACTTGACAGGCATGCTTCAATTTTAATGCATACGTCCTATATTTCCCCAGTAAGCTTCATCAAAGCTAGGATACAACCAGCACTTTTCCCAGTTTTAATAAGCTAAGACAATTTGTGATAATTTCATCGGTGCTTGGTACCTTAATGCCTAGTGGCTTCGTAGTTCTAGAATTACACATTATGTGTCATCTTTGAAGGTAAGAGGACTTGATTTTGCCAGCATGTGAAAACAAAAATATTCCTTATTTAACTGTGAACATAATTTTGTTTTAATACTTTAACAGTTGACACTGATAATATACTGCATGGAAAATCTACCTATTTTGTCTGTGTTTTTCCCATAATATTTTGTCAAAGACCAGATAATTAAGGGAAAAAGGAAAAGCTTTTACCCAATCAGTTTAATTTCATCTAACTTTTAAATAGGTATATTGGATAACTAGATGAAGCTCCTTCTGTAGTCAGTGGACAGAACTCAGTGGTCCCAAAGAACAACTTACCATCTTCCAAAGGCCAACATAATCATCGTAGATCTCCTGCGTGTGCCTGCCTCTTTCCATTGATTTTAGAATATCCAGATGTTGAATTTAGACTAGATGTGTAACTTTTAAAGTTTGATTCTGAGAGATGAATCTCATCCTCAGCCTAATAAATGGAATCTCCTGCAGTCAGACGACCAAATTGGTACAAAAATCTATTTTAACAATATCACTGAGATTAGCAGAAGTCATATGATGAATGAAACAATTTACAAAAAAATAAATGTTTACAGATAAGGTGTGACCACACCATTTAACTCAGTCCTTCTACCTCTGCTTGCATCCCTCTGTCTTCCCTATCCCCATGCAGAAGAAAATGTTTTTTGCCAGAAGGAAAGCCCCATGGAGTTGAACAAAATAAATGCAAACACATACACACGTTTTCAGAGCAAAGGTGCTCATTGCAATCAGTAACACACAGGCAAGAGAAAGCAGACACTACTAGAGTTGACTACACGCAGACACAGTCTAGTGTTCTAGTTGCCCATCATTTATTTTCCTATCCACATGCATGGTAGACTCATGAGAGCATAGCATTCAGAAATCCATTTTTATCTGTTACTATCTCATGGTAGATTAGATATAACTACCATCAAGTGACCATATTTTTTCTCTTTAAATAGGAATTATTTTTCCAGAGGCTTTTCTGATGTGTTTATCGCCATTCTTATATGAATTCCTCACAAACAGCAACAAGTTTATGCTCATACTATCTGTGTGAAATATAAATAAAAATGTTGCTAGCAGGAGCAGAGGTTGACAAAGTCTAACTGACATCAGTACAGAGACTTCTATGTATTTCAAGGGGATGATGAAGCTGGTACCCCTTATCAAGTAAGCATTTGCAATTGCACACTGAAGTCTCATCGACTATAGTGGGATTTGAGAATATACTTACACATGTATATAAGCACTTTGCTGAATGCAGATGCCTATCACAGAGGATTGGAAAAGATGTAAGATTCCCAAATGTGTATCTCGGTGACAGAGTCGTTCCTCTGACTACTCTGTCTGTTAGCTCTCTAATACAAAGCTTAGGATTAAAAAAAAAATCTCCCATAACCCAACAAGCACTCTGTATGCTGGCACAAAAATTTTATCTGACTAAAACTGTGAGTTCATCAGCTGCTACTGCCATTACTTGCAGTCTGAATTGATGTTAATAATTCAAAATGTAATGAAAAAAAACCATCAAAACATTTCTACCTTTTCAGCCAATGTGTGATGTGAAAAAAATAACATTTTCTATTAATTCAAAGAAATTTTGCTGAATAGAAAACATTTATTTACATCTTCCCTTGGTTAATCCATAAGAGATCTTAATCTCTGGTTTGCAACTGAGTCCCATGTTCAGTTGTGAGGACAGAGAGAGGAAGATAATTGAGATTTTAAGCCCAAAAGAGACATCAGTGTGATGTGTTGACCTACAATTAAAATGTATCAGCTATTGGAACTAAAATCACTGTATGACAGTCTTCACATGTGAGGCCTCATATGAGTCACGGGGGATGCACAGATGTGGACAATAACATGGGAGATGGAGAAAAGGACAGGGAACCTCCAGCCTCAGTGGCCTGCAGTCACAAAATCAAGGTCTGTGGCTTCTGAAATTTTCAAACCACAAGTGTGGTAGAGACCTTTGGTCCAAGAACCAGACTGCATCTATTCCAAAATAACCCTGTGAAATATGTAAAATACAAATGTGAAGAACTTCAGCACACACTGTTTTAATCCACCTGTTTGCTTTTTTGCATTGATTGGTAATGTATAGCATATTAACAGTGTACGTGGAAGCCTACAGGAACCCAGTGCATATGTATTGGGGGAAAATTAAAAGGTTGTGTCCCTTCAGCGTTTCACACAGTGTAGTCTAAGACTTACTAGCAGTTTCTCACCAGCAGCACCTCCATACAAACCATCATGCTTTAAAAGAAAGGTCTTCTTGTGCACTGAATTTTTAACTCTTCTATTAAACAGCAGAGAAATAACAATATCAGATTAAGAGCAGTTATTTTTTTCTAGAAGGCGTAGCTTTATCAATTAGAAATAGTTACTTTGTCAGCCAAATCTTGAAACTGAGTACTAATCTGTGAATTAGCTGCCTGTTGTCTGAGGCTATGTATCACTATGCAAATATGCATATTGCTAAATGACCTTTGTGGTTAAATTTGGATTATCACTTAAGGAAAAACTGTCAGATTCATTTAATTTCCCCAAAGTCTTTGTCAGTGCATTTAAGGATCTCAGTCACCTTGGAGCATTACCCAAGGTACACGAATAATTAAGAAGAGCTTGTAATTGAATATTTTGAAGTAGTTGTTTAAAACTATGCTAAAATGCATTGAAGACGTGATTAACAAAACAAACTTGACTAGTTTCCTCTTTCACGGTCCCCATTGCCTCTTTTTGTTTGAGAGGTGTTCCTTGACTTGTTTTACTTAACAATTTGAACTATTAATACGTAACTATTTTATGATAGGTACTGTTTAGTCTGCATTTTCCCTCAGAGGCTTCATTCAAACTTGGGGGCAAATTTTTATGAAGTGGCACCTCCTGAGACAAACGACGATGGGGTTTTGTAAAGCTAAACATTCTATTGTAATGAACTGGTTTTACTTCTGTATATGTGAAAGGACAATCCTTTCTGGTTTAGGAAAGAGAAAGTCTCAGTAAATGTTTTCATAAGTAATTGAACTTCATTTACCAGGTAGAAATGCGCTGCAGCAGTGATATTTACCACACCAGTGATTACAAGGCAATTATAAAATCACACCAGCTTATTAAAATTGATGAGAAATGTTATACTTATATGCGATTTGTTAAAAGTATCACTGTAGCTGATAATTTTACAAAGTATGCAGTGAGAAAATTAACAGGTTATGCTCATAGTAAAACCAGGAACATTTAAATACTTCAGAACATTTCTTGCTTGCATTTTTTGGAGTAAGAAATCACAGGAAAGGACTTACAATTAAATTGTTTTTTTTTCACTGAAGTTGTAGTAACAGGACCACTTAAGATCAAGGCCTTCCCTGAAAATGATTCTGCATATTTCACATTTCCTTTAACAGTTTTCTAACAACAACAACAATAGTGATTAATTATACTTGTCTTTATGGTTCAGACTAAAATTTCAACTTTTAAAGTGTGCATTTATTTAGATAGGTTTTCTAAAGAAATTACTTAGGCTCTTCCATGATTTTAAATAAACTGAAAATATTTATTACTTCAGGTATGGTTTCATTAAAGTCTGTTGAAGCTCATAGGAATACTTCTACTGACCCCGCACTGGCTTAGGACTTCAGTTAGCAAAGTTTTTGTGGTATTCTAATTGTTAGGGGTTGCCAAATTCAGTAGCCTTACAGAGGTGAGGCTGCTGCAGCTCTGTGTTCCCTGGTCCAGCTCACAGTGAGCCTGAGCATGTGAGTCTGAATTTGTAGGGTAAGTATATTGAAAAAGATTACTGCTGAATTTTTGATAAAACAGAACAATATTCGAAGCTATGTCTAAAAATATTCTGAGTTACATTTCTATAAATGCACAATTGCTTAACCAAAGAGCAGAAATATTAGCAGTATTACCTAGCCAATATCCAGTGTGCAATATTTAAATTTGGAGTAATTCTAATTATTCACAATGTTTATATGATAAATATTGTACAAATGTAAATAACTAATAAATTGAAGGAAGTTGTAGTTTGCTCCTAAAATTTCAAAAGCAGAAACAGCAGCTAAACTAAATAGATTATTCTTTATGAGATGTCTGCTCGGATCTAATATGTAGCCAATTCAATTTTCATACCAAATTAAATAAATTAACTAGAGAAATTAAGGTAGAAAGTTCAGGAAAAATTAGGGAATGATGCTATCTAATAGTTTCCTTTTAAACTTACAGTTAAATTTGCTGTTCACCCAAGAGTTATAAAGGTGACACCTTGTGGTCATAAAGAATATTGCTCCAGTAGTCGTTAGCCAAAGAAAAAAGGGGGTTTTAAACTGCCTTTTATATATATACAAATAGAATAATGTTATAATTGAATCGCGGATTTGGCCAGTAATCTTTCACTCTGAAAGATACTCATTATGCATCATATTAATGCTATTTTAGATTCAAAATGTATTAATTTTAAAAAATTAAGCAGTCGTCTCCACTTTGACCTTTTGTTTTTTCTTTTTTTAACCTTGCTCTGGTGCTTTTGTAATAATTTTACATCTTTACAGTACTAAGTGGATTTAAACACTGCTCCTCAGGCTCAGCTGAATGTTACCCTTGCTCCTGATTTAGATGAACACAGAAAGCACAGAGAACCCGAGAATCAGATTAATTGCATCTTCCCTATATAGATACCATGTGCACAAACACGCCCCTCAAAGGCAATACAGAGCACAGATCGTGTAACTACATCTGCCATACACCCAGGGGCTATACAGTGATATCTGTGTGGCCGCCACCTTCCTTTTTTGTCGATGCACCATCACTGCTGTGGCTAAAAGGATAGTTCAGTTGTCCTAGATGATGTCGGGAAAAGGGGTAGCTGGGTAGGCAGACTATTGCCTGTTTAAAGCTGCTCTCCTAGCAAGTTATCACAGCTTGATCATTACAGCGGCAGAGTGCTGAGCCTGAACTGATGAGGTCTCTAATCCTGATATGAGTCAGCTCCTTTTCCTACAAAACATGGTCGTAACTTATTTAGTAACCTTATTTAGTACGAAATCTAATTCTTCAGCCTTCTCCTCATTCTTGCTTTCAGTCCAGCTTTAGCAATACTGATGCTTACTGCAGATAAACCTGTACATAAACCGCCATCCCCTCACTTGGCCGCAGCCCACAGTTGACCCCTCTCAGTCTTGCAGAGCCCTGCAGTTAGAATAGCCTCTGCCAAACCCCAACTATTCAATTAACTTTGCATGTTGGCAGCAGTGACCATGTAAGTTTGAAGTGAAGTTTTTCTTACTCCCTTCAGTCTTAGCAGTGTGCTTAAATGATATGTTGAGATAATATTTACCATTGGATGTATGTTCACTGTCTTGCCTAAGTTGTAAGAGGTATGAATGAAGAAGCATATTCCAACTGCCTTCTCTTCATTAAGCTCAGAGATTAAAGCTGAGGGCTAGTGTGAGAAAAAAGTTGGTTAAAAAAAATTAACAAATGGGTGATGAATTTCCCTGAGTAGGTGGCCAGATATCAGCCAAAAAGTTATTAATATTGGTGAAAGCAGTAGTTAAATGGATTCCATCTAAATGAAATGGTTCACCCAGGAAACAACATGGAAGAATTTGAAATATTGCATGACATCAAGAAATCTATGAAAGGAGTAACTAAAATATGACAGAATGATAATTGTAGTTCTTACTTTTAAAGCCTTTGTTCCACTGGGAGGAAAGATGAAAAATAAAGCTGATGTTATGAACAATGTAAGAACCTACTGCAGAAAGAAGACAGGAAGGGGTAAAGAAAGACCTTTTAAAGTTAATATAATTTTAGGAAAGGAGAGATAAAAATTTTACTTAAACCTGAGGATTTTTTGTGGTATTCCAGTGCCACATTTGGTTATAATAAATGATTCTGTAGTTCTGTTTGAGACATGTTATATGGCATTTTTATGTTGCTGCATTGCATAGATAGTAGAATTAGTAATGTTATAGTAGATATAGATACTGATGACTATTCTAGCAAAATTCAACATTAAATGTCACTTAATCCAATAAGCAGACATCACAGGATGATATGAATATGATTATGAGTCGATACAAATTACAGTGGAACAGTAAATGAAAGATCTTTAAATGTGACATACAAATTATTGTGCAATGAAGTGAAAAATTGCAGAGTAGTCAATTATACATATGGTTACACTGTAAAGTCAGATCAGACCTTCTTTCAGTGAGGGATTAGGCAGGTATGAGGGACTGTACAGGTGGTTACTGTGGAGCAGCTGACATGCTAGATTTCAGCGCATAATTTATACTTATTCATATGCCCATTCCATTACGAACTCAATTTCAAAGGCAATCTTTCATTCATCAAGGGAACTAATTAGTAGAATTGACTAGTTAAAGAAGCTGTATTAGACTATAAAAACTGATAAAACTATGAAGAGTCAGCATGTCAAGCAAAAGTGGTGTGTAGAGAACCCATACAGTTGGGGTCTAACCTAATGAATTATCATCTGTGAAGTGCCAAACAAGCTGATAACCTACATGGAACAGAAAAATCCCGTGAGCAGAGAAAAAATGCTCTCAGAGGTCACATGTAAGGGTAATATGAGAATTGCCAAGATTCAAGGAGAATTACGTCTTGCCAAGATTCAAGGAGGATTACATCTTGCCCAGATACTAAAATAAAGTAAAAAAGGCTTTTCTATTTTATATTAAAATAAATATCAGCTGTTCACACCCAGTGCCAGAGTCCTATTCCTGCTACCCAGGGAGTGTCAAAACTGGCAGGTGTTGTGTAGGATGAAACCAAGTAAGTCAAGTCAACTTCTTAACAGCTGGGGGTAGTGGAGCATCAACCTCATTGTGAAGCTGTAAAATGCGGGATAGAGGGTAGGGTTCAAGGCTGTTACGTCTTCTCTTTCTCCAGTGAACAGACTTAGTGCCTCAAATCTACTTTAAAAGAAAAAATCCAGCTACACTTTTATAGGAGAGCCAGCACATCCACAAAAGGAATAGTCTGCACACCTGCTACTGACCTTTGTTTATCTGAACTCCCAGTCCATTTCAGAAAGACTTCTCTGATCTCCAGTACAACAAAGAAATTGAGTAAATGGCATAATTTACAAGAACCCATAGTGGATGCTGCCATGGGATCAGAGAAGCAAAGCAGCATCAAATCTTGACCTCTTTGAAGGTCAGTAAGTAAATAGTGATATAGCACTGTCATGAGGCAGGTCTTTCGGCACGTTTTGTATTGACTTTAAGCATTTGACTGATTCAGCGACTAGCTCACATCAAGCCTGGCCAACTGTGCAGCTGGCAGGCAGGAAACTGAATAGACTGGTTGTGCTGTGGATAATAGCAACGGCTAACACATACACACATACATACACACACACACAAATCAAGCAAATGTAAATTCCTGAGAACGCAGGCACTTCTTACACTACTCTGTCATGATCACAAGAGCAACCACCAGTATCTGTTCTGAATAATGCTCTTGCTTAACATTTCTACTGATGGCTCCCAAAGAGAACAGAAAAATTAGAAGTGGACTAATGACAAATACCACTAATAAAACAACACTATCAAGGAGAACTGGAGAAGACAGGAAGAACACAATTGAGGAAATGAGTATGGAGTTTCAAAGTACAAGGTGGTATACTGGCAGATCAGCGAGGAGCAGCCTTGCCATCAAAACCTCCCAGCTGAGCACAGCAGCCGGAAGCATCTCTGTGCACTAATTAGTCATGGAGTGACTACTGCTGAGATGCAGCTGCAAAAAAGAAAGCTTAGATATTTCAAACAGGTGAAGTATTTAGCAGTGCCAGGAAGAATCTAATTAAAGTCAGGAAGTTTTAAATAGTCTAGGCCTGATGAAATTTACTGCAGGATGCTTAGAGAATGGATGAAGTGCTTTTAATGCAGTTAGAGGATAGCCATGAGAGTCTTTGCAGGTTGGGAAATGTATCAAAGACTGGAGAAGTCACTTCCTCATCAAAAAAGTGAGTGTGGTTTTGGTTGGGTAGAAGAAAGAGGGATGGCGTTTGGATTCTAGCTGTTGAAAAACGGCTAAATAACCAAAATTTATAAGCCTTAAGAATTGTATAGGTAACAAATTCTTGTTACTTTTCAGGTACAAGTTATGACAATTCAGCTACTTTTTGTGTTAGGCTAACAGGTTTACTGGACAAGTGAATCAAGTATCTTTTGGTTATTTTCTAGTCCATTTAACAAATGTGGCTTTGGCAGTCCTTTAACAGTTTGTCAGAGAAACTATATTTTCTCTTCTTGAACAGAAGTAACTGGATATTCCATCTTAAAGAAACTGATAATTTTGAGTTAGGCATCAGTGTTCTTTGGGGCTCAGAAGAAAAACCATTTTCACTGTAGTTTCTAAGAGGTTTCTCTAGAAAAAAGCACACTTCTATTTTTCCCTGTGGGCTGATTTCTATTTCAGTTTATCAACTATGAATCATGCCTCCCAGGTGATTTCCAGCATCTGCGTACTGTTTGTTCATAGAGCATAGCAGATGCTTATTTAGACCCTTATAGGTGTGCTGTTATATGTTGTTCTGCTACAAGAGTTAGAAATAGTCTTTAAATACCACATTTGTACTTGCTCTTGGGAAAAATTCTCTATCTATGTATGTGGTTCAGGCAGCTGGTATACATGTAGGTTTGAAGCTCAAGATACCTGTAAATCAGTCTGGGGTTCATCTTCTGCATGATTTCCAGCAACTTCAAAATAACATGGTTAGTCACTTGAGAGAAAAGAACATTCAAAAGTTTCGATTAAATGTATTTCATTTCTTTTGTTGCAAGGCACTTTCTACTTCTTTGTGCTTTGCTCTTGGAGGTGTTGGCTGCTGTATAAAATGGCGTGCATACTGCTGTAAAAGTTCTTCCCCAGGGTGTTGTTCAGAGCATTTATAAACAACTCTTTTTCAAATCTGATTTTTAGACAAGAGTATCATAAAGACATTTAAACAAAAATAATAATCTTGGCAAATGTGCATGTGTAGGTAGTTAAATTTTAAGCCCTGTAAAATGGGGTAGGGAGGAGGAAAGAGTACTGTGAAACTCAAAATCCAGCTATAAATCACTGGTAATATGCAGCTAAACAGAGAAGGAATTTGTCTGGTGCTTGGTATTACCTTCTCTGTATCTTAATTTTTTAGTTCCTTGCAATTTCCTAATTATTGTGCTTGAGCATGCCCTGTTTGGCTTTAGCCTGGCTCAACAGTGAAACCTGCTGCCTTAAGTAACACTGGACTATTTGAGCCTGAGGCAACAGAGGTGTCAACAGCTGAGCTCTCTGTCAAAACAAACAGAAATATGATCAAAATCCACTGATTTCTTCATTTCCTCCTCCTCCAGTGTATTAACTTAATTTAAATAATCACAACAGCTAGAATAAAGCTGTAAGTGTGCTGCATCTTGTTCAAATAGCATTTACATTAAACAAACTGTTAGAAGAGGAGGTCGCAAAGTAAAGCCCTGCCAAAATTGGCAAGTTCCAGTATCAAGACCTTAGCACAAGCCAACATTGAAAGTGTGCATTACAATATTGTTTTAAAGTAATGCTTGCTATTTTTGCAGTGTACTTGTTCCTAGTTCAGTTTGTCTCTTAACGAGTAACTATTCTATAGTTAATCATTCTACAGCCCATGATCCCATGCGTTATTTATCATACATTATTCAACATCTGCCTTATTCACACAGCTATTATTAGCTTTCCTTTCTATGAATGACTTCACTAGAAAATGTGTATTTCTTGAATGATTGCATACAATGGTAAAGGAAGAAGGTATTTTATGGCTGTGGATTAAAGACACAAAGACATTAGCGTCAAATTTACACGGTGAAGGAAAAATTAACTTGAGATGTCTAGGATGTAATTTTTTCCAGAGTATGTGTATTCTGTAAGTCTGAAATGGAAATGTCTTTGGCTTCAGGTGGATTTTTGGCATTTGAGCAACCCTCAGAACTGAACTATGGGTGTTATTCAGGCAACATAGAACCAACACAACCTAGAACAACCTAGCCTAAACAAACTGCCTAGTATCATGTGAGAACCACTCTCAGATGCAAACAGATTCCAAAACTGCCAGTAAAACATTTTAACCAATGGGTTTATTGTTCTTTTCCAGCAAACTCCCATTTCATAGGGGATCTGCTATACCTAATACTGCAACAAAAATTTACTTCATTGCCAGAAAAGCTCCACTCTAGACTGCAGTCTATTCCTTCTGCCAAACAACTTCAACAACTTCTTTCACTGCATTGATGTTCACAATTCCACTCTTCAAGTCTTAATGTGATGAGAAGCAGTAGAGAGTATCTTCCTCACAGCTAAGCACACTTAGCTAAACTGGATGATTTGGTTCTGCTCTTGGGCTTCCCACAGCTTTAAATATTGATTCCAGCTGCCAGTTAACCACATGCGTTTCCCTTTGTGATTTCATTTCTCACACATTTTATACCACATGGAATTTCATACCACATTACCATTTTTGTTGGAAAAGAAATTTACTTTTTTATATCCAAGACAGAACTCCAAACATTTGAGTTTCTTTCTCCAAAGCATAGTGATTCCAGACATCAAAGAAAAGGTCATCAGAATTTGTTTTATTCTCTAAATTCTTCAAAATTACAGTTATTTTTGCAATAGCAAAGCAAAAATCTCAAATAACTTGGCCAGATAAAATAGAATATCTTCAAATTGTACTAGTCAGTCGCAGAAATCTAACAGGCAAAATATCAGCTCACACTGATATTTGAAGCTTGGCAATTGAGAAGATGAGTTCTTACAATGAAGGGACCTAGGAGAACCTTAATGACAAACAGAGGTATCAGTCCCAACTGTAACTACTCAGTGTTACCTCTAGTATTCAGATCCCACCTTTCCAATGGAAACACTTTCTAAACTAGGATCTTTGATGACAAGCAAATGACAGCTGATAAATGAACTTAGCCTTCTGTGTGTGGCCCTAAACTTTCAATATCTTATGACTGTCATCAGTCTCATGACCTTGGAAAAATACTATTGCCCAGAAAATAAGATAAAAACATAGGAGTTAAGAAAATTAATGAAAATCCTTTCTAGGTGACAGGTACAGCTGCATGCTGCAATTCCCACATAATCCTTACTTGGGCAAGCTGCTTAAGGTAAAGATTGTAAAATGGCAGTAGAGCAGCTCACCCCTTTATAAAGCCTAAGACATGTGTACTGAGTCATGAGTCACTTCAGGAGATCGGTGTCAGGGCCCTGAGTGATTTTCCCCTGACCTTCCTGGGGACTTGGCTGCCTGAGCTCAGGGACACCTTGGAAAGACTACAGCTGAGGGCCTTCAAGGAGCGAGCAAGCAGATGCATCCTTGGAGCTCTGCTAGGAAGATGGAGCTGGGGGTCCCTCCTCCTTCTCCTGGGGCTGCTGAGGCTCCTGTGCTTGATCCCTGCCTGGGCTATGCTGCAGCCATGTCGTGCCTGTGCCTTGTGGATCCAGATCTTGACCCACTGCCTTGATGTCCCAGCTGGAGCTTGGCCCTGCTCTGTCACCCCAAGCATCCCTGATGACAGGGGCTGTGGGCTGCCCGCCCCAGCCCTGCTCCCTCGCTGGGGGCAGTGGGACGGGCCCCGGCTGGCAAGATCCTGCCCTGCCAGTGCTGCTCCATATATGTGCGTGCATCTTTGGGGGAAAGCGCAGGGTTAGAGGGGTCCTTGTCATTTTCCAGAAAAGCCTTTAATACCATGGACACCCAAAATCTCAGTGATTATAAAACTCTTTGCAGTTCTTATTTTTCTTAACAGTTCTGAAATCACATTATAGTATTTCATTCTAAGCAAGCTGTGCTTTCCAAGCACACTTGAAAAATAAGTTTTTTTGCTCCTGTTCCTTTAGGTATTTCTATTACATCAATTTCAGTAATAGTAACAGATTAACTCACTGCTGCAAAATTACTGGTGGGATATATTGCTGAACCTCTCCCAGAACTGTAGAAGCTGTACAACTTCAGTTTTATCAGCTCATGGCTCAACCTTAGCCTGGTGATAGTTTCGCTTCCTAGCACGTTTCCATGCTCTTGATAAAGTTGTTTCTGTAGTATTCATACGTCTGGAAAATTCCACAAATCCTATGCTAGTACGTCTATCTTTCAATGTTGTTGTCTTCCACTCTACATATTGCCTTGTACTGTGATTATATCTCCTAATTCACAGATAAAAATTCTAGTGGTTTAAGAAAAGCCAGCATTTGTATAAAAGAGCGTATTTGCCTACTTCCACTTAAAAATAGATCCAGGTTGCATTTGTGGGTACAGCTTGTGGACATCCTCAAGGACATCTCCCACAGGAAGAGGAACATCTGGGAGGTGCCATTACAGAGAAAAAGAAACTGTTATCTCTGCTCTGGTCTAGGGACTGAGCGGTGCTGAAACAGAAAGGGGAAGCAAAATTCAGTCATACAGATAAAATTATCTATGAAACTATAGTTTCATTTTAAAAAAGGAAACAGTAGTTTCACACAGAATTTTAAAGCTGTCTCTTCTACAAAAGAAAATTAGTGTTCCCTTCCTTGAAGAAGTGAATGTCCTCCATATGATTCCAACTCCAGTTCCTCCAAAATACAGATGTGGGTGTAGAACTGCAAATTATCTCTTTTCTAATGAGATGTTTCAGCCCTTTAGGAGCGCTTGCAGGCAACAGGATGCATGTCGCACTTTCATAAGGTCCATTCCAGTCCTATTTCCTTCAGGAAGTTTTACTCCCTTTTAAAGTCAAGGGAAGATAACTACACAAAACTAAAAATGGAATACTGAAAAAGTTCTTTTAAAACTCCATCTTTAATTAATTGTAAGACATTTGCCTCCTAGGATCTGGCATTACTTTGTAACCTGCAAATACTCTACAAACCTGTAAGTTTCTCTGAGTTTGTTATTTCTGTGACAAGTGGCTCTACAATATACACACTAAAATAAGACAAAAGATCTTTTTATAGCTGACTGTTCCCAAGAGCTTGGAAAGTCTGGAATCATGTTGAGTCCAGATTATATGATGAAGCAAACACACCTTATGTAGTCTAACACAACACATTCAGATTGTGTTGCAGTGACTTGCAATGAAACAGTTATTTTTGTGGACATAAAAATTACTCTGTTAATTCTCATGCTTAAAGGTTAAAGTAGGTTCTGATAATTTAGGATGGGATCACCTCACATAAATGAGCTGGGACAGAATGGAGAGAATAAGATATTTCCTGATCTAGAATATGACAAGTATACCTAAAAATTGCATATAGAGCAAGGTATTTCTTTGGCTGAAAAAAAGACTCTTTTGGCTCAAAAAGGCTTCTAGTCAGAAGAGACTATGGCTTCATGACTTTCCCTCTAATGTTGGACTTAGATTCCAGAACATATTCCTTCAGGTATAGTAGTTAACTTCGAGCTAAGGCAGAGTTTTCTGTACATATGCAACATTCAGAACCCACTATGACACTCTGCTGCAGCATCCTCCTAGTAGTTGTTCCAGTGGTTAACCGTCCTCACTTGCAAAGATGTTTGGTTTTTTTTCTTCTGAATTTCTCTGTGTTCATCTGTAGTGAATTAAAATGAAGAGCTGTCTAAGCATTCTTCTAGCTGCTCAACTTGTCTCCATCCTTTAAGATAAATGGAGCTTCTTGAGTTTTTTTTTTTCTATAACACATTTTATGTCTTCTACTGCTTTGAGTAATTCTTCTAGTGCTTCTTTCATCCGTCATTCTTATAACTAATTTACTCAGAATCAGGGCTTTAAGCTCAGCTTAGTACTATAGAAGCTTCTCCCACAGGATATGGGAGCATTACAATTGCATGTTTCCAGCCTCTCAGCCCCACGGAACTGCCCCGCAGCACTGGTGGGTCACCTCTTTTCCTTGGCAATCACCGTTGCATCCCCTTCTGTTATTATTACTGGGTCTAGGGCCCAGGTGTGTTTCTGTGAGCTGCTCTTGTGCATCATGTGTCGAGATCTCTGGGGAAATAATTCAGACGTTCAGGCTGCAGGCAAAGGAGAAGAGACTGAATTGTGTCTCCTTTACCCGAGTCCTGCCTGGGGATCTCAAACTCTTTCTTTCATGCTGTAAGAATGGCCTCCATCCTCTGCTCCTGCGTGCACATGTTACCATAGTGAACTTTTCCTTCATTGATTGAACCTGCCTTCCTTGATCACGCATTGAGTCAACAACTAAATTTATCAGCACTGACTGAATTATTTTTGTCCTCAGCTCTGTAAAAACATAAATAAATGTAAAATCTCTCCCAGAAAAGTGTGATGAAAGAAAAAGAGCCACTTGGTGATATTCCCTATTTACATTGCATGTCGAGATCTATTTGTTACTCAGCTGTTAATCCCGTTAGTATGTGCTTTGATGATTTTTATCAACTGAATTTATAATTTCATAAAAATGATACCAACTTAATTTGACAAGATCTATTTTCCATGTACCCATGTTGATTAGCAGTAATTATATTATCCTCCTTTAGTTGCTTATTACTTGAATCTCCTATCAGGCTTTACATAATTACAACAATCTCTTAATACTGGCAGCATGAGACCTTTCACTGATGACACTTAGATTATCTTCCCCATGATAATGCAAGGTGGTTTTTTTTTCCTCTAAATATTCCAGATAGATGCTTAAATATCTATTTATCCTGTTCACTAAAATGTTATGATAGTGTGAACATAATAATGAACTGAATAATACCTTCTTACGTTTGACTTGGTGAAAGATTTGACCAGAAGGTTCAGAATTACTTCAGTCTGAGTTGTCACTTCCCTGGAAGTTTGGGGCTTTTCATATTCAAACTTTCTACAAGATTTCAGTACATCAAACATTTTTTCCCTAGCAAAGGGATACATTCCAGGCCTTATTCTTTATTCCTGAGAATTCTTACATTGGTATATTGAAAGTTACAATTTGAAAGAGCTGATGACTGGATTTTACGTAGCTTTTATGGAAGCACATATTACATAAGGAACAAAAGAGCCCCACTTACTGCAAGGACTACAACTCAAACTGACCCTTAATGAGTGTTTTTCAGATGCATCTGCCAGAAAAAGCAATTGGCCTTAAAGCTGGGTGATAAGGGGAGGCTGGGGATGGAGGGAATCTCATCATCTTTTTTCCTAAGAATTTAAGGTTTATTATACTTCCACTATTGGACTTCATACACAGTTTAATATCTTCATGCATTCATTAGCTAGAATGTACTTTTTAAAAATTTCATTTTATTTGTCTAAAAAGTGTCAGGTCCCTGGTATGTTTTGCCTACAAAATATAGTTCAGTGAACATATTTGTATCAACTATACGTTTAAAAACAAGAGTTACCTATATTTTCACACCTACAGTAGACAGGAAAATATTTTTCTGTATATTTTTGTAAGCAGACATCCAGTTCTGGCATTCAAAATACCAAAGGCACACCTATGTAAATAAAACAATGAAAACCAAATTCATAAATTAAAGAACAAAGTCAACTGGACATTTTTATCCTCCGTGTACTTACTGGGATTAATTTGGTCCAACAATAGAATTATTTTGTTTCCAATTAGTAAAATAGTTTGCAATAGCCTAGGTCCTCAGATGACCGAAAAACTGATATTCAAGTGAATTTATACTTTCTTTCTGATTTAATTTAGCTATGATTTTATTTTAATAATACAATAGGATCAATTTTGCTTTGTTTATCACATTCCTTCATTAATTTTAATTAATCAAGTCATAGCATTTGTAATAGAAAGAAGCCTTTGAACACAGTGGAAAACCAGCATCTATAGGATAAATGGAAGTCTTTGCGAAGTTCAGAGGCTCTAATTAGAAGACTGAATCAAATACATCTCTTTCCCTAGGTGATACTGGATTTTATATATGATTTATAAGATCTGAAAGGCCAAAATAAATGTAAAACGCTTAATATGGAGCCTATAGATTGATGTCCCCTGACTTTTTTAAAAGAGTATCTGAATTTACTTGAATGTATATCAGCTTATCAGGAACTTTGCTGCTGTTTCTGGAATACTTGTTTCTTTTTCCGAACAACAACTTTGTTTAAAGGCTTTTGTTTAAAAATCAGTGAATATTTAATATCCTTTTCTAAGTAGTTTCTTTCCTTTAGAAGATTCTCTTGAAAACCTATGTTTTTTCTGAGATAGGTTTTAAGTATGTGATTAACGGAATGAAGGACATCCATACTTCTGTCATATGGTTATCGCTGGCCAAGCTGCTGCTGTTGTAATGATAATGATTCTCTCAAATGAAGAAAGTAAGTGGGGTTTTGGTACTGCTATCTGGGGAATGATTTGCTGGATTTTTATATGGAAGAAATAAATGTAATATTTTATATAACCTTTGTATTCACTGAGTAAGAACTTTTTTTAGTGTTCTGTATTTCAGTGAAGTCTTTGAGAGATACATGTGAACAGGAGCTTGGCGTGAAGGTGGCAAATATGTGAGAGCTCTAAGATAATGATGGCTAGTGATTTTGACCGAGAATGACATATATCTATGTTTTAATGGTTCATCTTCCTTGATCTTTAGTGGTTTGGTGTCATAGGAAATTAAGTCGACAGCTAAGTTTCTCACATGCAAAGGCAGAACTCCTGTCTGGTTGTAGATGCAAAAGACCTACAGTTATATGTAGGAAGCAAAACATAGAGCATATTGCAAAGGAAAAGAGCTGTGGGTTAGATCCTTAGCTACTAGTGGAGCACAGTGATTGATATCAGGTAGGGACATGGTCATAAATAACCCCCCCTATTTATAAATCTGATAACTGAGTGGTTTTATATTCTCTCAAATATTATTTGTAAAGTTTTTATTTTTCATGTAAATGTTTTCAGAAGATGGTAGGGAGAGGTGTTAATCTTTCTAAATTCCAAATCCAGAGTAGCACATCTATCTGGGATGTTTCCAAAAGGGAAAATAAAAAAGTCTATGCCTGCTAGAGTGTTTTGTATAGAAAAAGAGCTATGTAGTGTTTAACACATTATTTTTCTTATTTTTTCCCTGCAAAACTTCTAAAGGGAAAATGACTGGTAGGAAGAAAGAAAATATTTATTGAACTTTTGCAATGGCTCTTAAAATCCAATACTTCAGTTCAAGCTGAACTGTATGTCATGGAATAATCCATGAAGCATCTTGAATCATCCTTCATACGTACCTTCAGCATCCCTTTAGCAGGGTGGCAGAACTGGGTGTACAGGGAGGATTCATTCCCATACCAAGTGTTTGAACACTGTAAAGATGCAAGGCAACTGCTGCTGAGTCATAGTGGTTCATGCATCTTACTAAATTCGGCCGGAGTATAAAGTGAGTCGAACTGGCCAAGTGGCAGCATTGTGCCATGGAAAAATATCTGTATGTCAACGATGATGTTAAAGCCTTCCTATGTGTAGAAGTAGGGCTTCTAGAGTGTATCACTTACTCTCAGGAAATAGCACAAGGATGAGCTGCTCAGTGAACGTTTTCCAATGCCATTCTTGGCATCCAGGGTAATTGGGACGGGGCTGGCAGATGAGGAGTGTTCAAAATTGAACTATTCTGTGTTTATACTGCAGAATAGTGGGTAATCAGTTCTCTAGACACAAGCTTTAGTTTGTACCCTTAAATAGCAGTGGTAGGAAGTTAAAAGCAACACTGTAGGAAGAGATATTGTAGATGGATGGGACTGCCATCTGGAGAAGCCTTTTTCACTGCAGTTTTCAGCAAAAATGCTGTGGTTTTGAAGAGAAAATTCCAGGGAGAAGGAATTTGTTTCAGAGGCACAACATTTGTAATCTACAGCAGTGTCATATAATGACCTGCTTACAATTGTCCGTCATGTAAACATGTATGTTTAAATGAAGCTTTCTGCTAGTTTCTGGGACTGGCTTGAAGAAGAAAATTTGAAGATACGCAAAATAAGGCTGAAGTCATTGTTACCATCAGAAAGAGGCAGAATTAGACTTGCTCATGGAATTTTCCATAAAGCAGGTTCTTTTCTGCATGAACAAGGAAACTTATTACCCTAAGTACTTTGTTCATTTCTCTCAAAAGAGAAGACTTTTTTGAGCTGATCAGAATAAAAATGCAATCGAATTGCTTGCCCTAGATAAGATTTGAAATTTAAAAGGCTTCCTTTCAACATTCAAAAATTAAAATAGCAATAAAAAAAGTTAAATTCTTACTCCTAATAAGCTATTACCCCATTCTTAAAGTTTTGCATTTTATTTCTTTTTCCCAAATATAACACTTGTGCATTGAATTCCATCATACTTTTTCAAAGGTAATTTTTTTTATTCTGAAGCTATGCTTATAACCTTTCCTGTCTTAGTGTCATGTACTATTTTTAGAGTGTATTCTTTGTTATGTATTTTACAACATTAATGAAAGAGTTTAATAGAATTTGATCCTTGATTGTTTTCTCCTCTTGCTCCCTGTCACCATCCATTTGCTTCGTCATCTTAATTGGTATTTATGCTCCTTTAGTTTCCTTCTTGCCTTAGGGATTTTTTCCAAGTTGATTATTACCCCTTAGGCAGTTCCTTTTCTCTTGGGAACTCTCCTTCTCTTTTTCTGAGCCCTCCTAAATATTAACTGACAGGCTAGCTTTAAATTAATACTCTACAGTGAATGCTCCTTGCTCCACTTTCTTTACAGTTATTTTTTATATGGTATATTTAGCATTTTTTATGACAAGCATTCAAGCCAGAAGATGACAAAGCTAAGGTTCTACTGTCAGCCTTTACTCTGTTTGAAAGAATATCCAGCATTATGCAATCCTGGTGTGCAAAACCATACTCTTGTACTGGTTCTGTGAAGTGCAATGTGGGCAAAACGTTCAGGAAAGAAAAAAATTGTTCAGTGCAGATGTTATGGACCAAATGCTTAAGGACAGATCTGACGGCATGGCAGATACATCAGTTTATTCCACGAGCAGTATCCCACTTCCCTGAGGGAAATGTTGAATTGAACGATAGTATTTGCCTGGCTATGTAGTAGGATGTACAAAATACAGTGTAGTTAAGCTTTGTTTTTAGAGCATTTGAACCTACAGGTTTGCTAAGATTTTTTTTGGAACTCAGGAATGTCAGACATGTGACATAGGTCCAATGTCCCTCTGGTCTAATTTAACAATGGCCATAATCTGTTGTTCCAGGAAAGAATTACTATGGCATCCTGCGGTGACATATTTTCCTAATGCAAAGCTGTTAGTGATACAGTTTATGCTCTGAAGCATGGCCTAGCCATGTTCTAGGCTATTTTATTTTACCCTAATTTAACTCTGGGTGATGTTCTTATTCACGTGAACATCTTAGGCCTGTAGAGCTTCACTGTTATCTCTGGCAGAGTCTTACTGTGGCAATTATAGTTTAGTTTGGTTTGGGTTTTTTTTTTCCCCCATCTTCCCCTTAACAAAAAATATCTGTCCTAAAATGCTCCCTTCTTACTATCTCTAGCGGCATGAGTACACAACAGAAATTAAAATTCTGGTTTACTTCTTGCAGACACTAAATTTGTCAAGCTTCTAAGCAACATCATGGGAGTGCAAACAAATATGATTCCAACTTGCACAGGCACATGTGTTTGCCCAGGCTCCCAGTTAGTGTTACAGACTGAGATCACGCTCCACGGCATTACCACTCTCCTATGAACATGAGGCTTGGATGGACAAAGTGTGACCAGAAATAAGCACTTGGTCTCCAGGTACCAAGTGTCTTCAGTGCATTGGAAAATCAAATTCCAGAATCTCTAAATCTCAAATTTCTCAGATAATAGTGTGTTGTGTTTTGATTTGATTTGATTTTAAGGCAAGTCACAAAACTACTCTCTTGTTTTACAGCTTCAGAGTTGCTGTAATTCTGGCTTTCTAGTAAGACTTCAGAGGTTTTGTAGTATTTCAGATCCATTAAACGCTGGTGGTTAAATTGCAAATGTAGCTTACAAAAAGAAACCCATTGCGGGAAATAAAGTTGGCTGCAATCCCATCATAATTTTGAGTATAGTAAAAGAAGGAAATCTGCAACAGATTTTGAAGCCCCAACAGCATCATTTATGAGCACAAAAAATAAGTCAGGATTGTACTTTAGCAGACTAAAAAAATATTGCAAGTCTAAAAATTGCCAGAATAAGCCTTCTGCTTTGGTTTACAAGCCCATTTGAAAGATTTCACTTGAACTTTTTTGTCTTAGAAGTTACATGCTAAGATGTAAATTTATTTTTTTTTCTGAATTCAAAGTTTAAAATTCCTGTGGAAGATAAATTCACCTTCTTTCATATCATACAGACTATTATGGCAACTTACTGTACATCTATGTTTTTTCCTCTTGTGCTTCATTTATAATAAGAAACGCTCTTGTAGACCAGGGGTGGAATTAGAGGCCTGTGGAGACATAAGATTTTTAAACTCCTTATTGCAGTGTAATAGTATCATGGCAAAGAGGAAGAAAATGAATACTTGCCATCCCATTGCATACTACCATTCTTTTTTAATTTTAAAATCATTATAACAACATATGCATATTTGAAGCATCTCATGGAAACCGTTCTCAAGGCATTTCTGTCTGTTACATTTTATCTCTATTCTCCCTGACTCAAGTGTCTAGAAGACTAACAAATTATCTGTCAAGGAGTCAGCATTTTATTTTATGTTACTAAGAGATTCTGTCCTGCTTCACAGCTCACAGTAGCTGAACTTTGGCACAAGTGGAAGCAGGTTCTGAGAGCTATTCCCACTATTACATAAATTTTAAAAAATTAAAAAATCAAGTACCTATGGCTTGTACTGTAACAACAACAACCGTCCTCATGGCTACTGGGGATTGCAGATGTATGGTAGTACAACAACATCCTGTCCTCCCTCTACCACAGATATTTCTAGATTAATTTCTCTGACCATGATAGAAAGCTTTCTTTCCTTTTAAGAATTTCCCCTTATTGAACACATTCGACTGCTGAGCACAACACTGTAACATTATTGTAAGAAGGATCTGAAGTTTTTTTCCACTTCTGATATTCGAGCCTGTATCAAGCTGTTACCAAACCTATTTAAAACTGAAGTAGCATTAATCAATTACGCGATCACTTTCCAATATTAATTCATCTGAAAATGTACTGATTCCTTGTACTTAATTTAATCATACCTTTTTTTTAATCTTTAAAAACTTCAGACTAATAGTCTATATAATGTAACTTTTGAATAGAGCTCTTGCTCACCTGTCTATGTTTTAGGTAACAGAACCTCCATTTGCTAAATGAGTCTTCATATCCCAGACATATTTGTTTATCATTGTCATGAACTAACATCATGAATTTATCTGCTGAGTTAAAAAAAAAATCTTAAAAGCTAGCAGTGGAAGAATAAGCTAGAGGTAGATACTGTCTAGGAAACTTGGCCTCAGATTTTAAGAGTGCAGTTCTGAGGCTAGCACAGATAGAGGATTTTGAATTAATTTCTTATAGATAAAATAGGAATTCATAGAAATTAGCTCCTTGTCCTTTTTTTAGGGTGTTAGACATGGAAATTTAGCTCAGCCAAGCCATATAGAAACATCTAGTGAGTTTTGTGGGCTTTTGAAGAAGATTATTTCCATTCATGACCAGAATAATGAATATACAAATAAGATGTTAAAATGTTTCTGTAGTTCAGAAATAGTTGACAGAAATGGATCAATTCTCACGGAAAAGAGCTGAGTCACCTGATCCAAACTGGATTGTGTTTCAGCCAGAGGATGCATGTTTCTGTCCCTTCAGAGGTATCAGTGATAATATTTTTGTTTTCTGCTCCTTATGTTTCTACACAAAACTGCTATGGTTAGTTCTTAATCAGATTTTTCTTATCTTTTACACCAGAGTTTGGTCCTGGCCCTGACCCTGGTAAGTAGAGATAACAAAAGGTTTGCAGGTAAATACCAATGTTCCAAGAGGCCCAGCATGAATGCAATGAAGAAGGCATTCAAGGAAAAGGTGAAATTGGTATCTATACCATCAGTTTCTGTACTGCTTCTTGATCAAATGAATTTTAGTGATGAAAAGCAATTGGAAGTAAAGAATTATTGGATGGAAGCATAAACAGCTACACAATGGGAAACAGAACAAAAATATGCACATCAAATGTGCCCCAGCTTGTTCAGAATACAGTGAAAATGTTTATCTACCTTGAATTTAAACTATGGAAAAAAACATTAATATAAACGCAAATACTATCTCCAAAAACTTGTGTTCTCCCTGCCCGCACCCAGGGCAATTAACTAAAAGTCTATCTTTTTTCCAAGTTTCTATTCATTTTTCCTGCAGAGGCAAACTTTAAATTGATATGGAAATATAAACTGTAGTATAGAGAATCATGATGTTACTACTATTTGAATGAACTACAGATGCTAATCTGTAAATAAAAAAATAGAGGCTATTTTGTATAAAACAGATTTTTATGTCAGTTAAAAGAAGCAAGGGGTTAAAGTATTACCCCAGCTAAATCTATTAAACATAAAATCGCTAGAATAGCTTTGACAAGTTCATTAAAATTAATATGAACATTTCAATGGGACAGACTGTCATAAATTATTCAGGAAAAGAAATCACGCCATTCAACAAAGCATACTTTTTTTTATTAAAATACAAGCAAAATTTTAACTAGTAGCTAATTTCCATTTCACCCTGAATTACTAGTTTTATCTTCTTGGGTTTTCATAACAAAATCAGTTACCGTAAACACACCCTGTATCTGTGGTGTACACTGTGGATCACTTAACTTTATTACATTTTGTAGCCATGGTTACCAGTCACTGGGGAAAAAAAAAAAAAAAGAGACAAAGACTTGACAGCAGTTTCTTGTCAGCCAGGAAACCATAAATCAGACTAATTTTATACCTTTTTAGACATGAACTGAGGCTATTTGTTGCTTGTCAGGTTTAGGTGTGTGTACGTGTGTCTGTGCGTGACACAGTGTGTAATGTGACAAGGAGTGGCAGGAGCCGGCTTGCAAGAAGTGGATTGACAACTGGTATAAAGGTTATGTTGATAATTCCTGTCCAGTTTCTATCTGTCTGTATAACCTAGGAACACAAAAATGGACAGAGAATTCCTCTCCTTGTGACTTCAGTTCTCCACTGTAGAAGACTGCTGTTATAAAACCTTTCATGAACTTTAAAAACTGCATTTTTAAATGCTTTAGGTATTTTCTCCTATTGATCCTGCTGGAAGGTTGTGATGGTTAGGAAAGTACTTCTAATTCCCAATCAATATATGTTTATGTTCAGGAACCAGTACTGTGTTTATCTAACTGAAAGTAATTTTCCAAATTTTCCTTTTTTCTGGCTAGACAAGCTTTTTAAATTTCCTTTCAAGATCCTTTCTCCTTTTCCATCATGTTTTAACTATTCCTTCTCTGCAAAGGGCTCAGCAAAAAGATTCAGCTCTGTAAGTTCATTTTTTTTTGAACATGGGTGAGCAGAACTGTGCACCCTGCTGCAGAGGAGGTCTCAACCTCCTCTAGACTGGCATTAACAGTTTGCTGCCCCTCTTAGAAATACTTTCTCAGTATTTACTGCGATTATATTTACATTTGGCATGGTAATGATGAGAAAAATGTGAAGCTCTTGATTAAAACTCACAGTACTTACAGTGTGTAACGAATGAATCAAAAAGACTCCCAAGGAAAGCCTAAGGGCAGAATAAATTGAGCAGAAATGGTTCAGCAAACCCACAGTAGCTCTGCTGACTTTGCATGCTGAGTCAATGTAGTTTTACCTTGTGTCCCTCCTTGTTTTGTTCTAAACCATTCAGCTCTATACACAGCTCTTGGTAGCATTTGTTCCTGCAAGATTTCAGATGTCCGTGTAGTTAAAAAGAAGTAGCAGAAGGCTTTCACTGTTTTACTTGTAGACAGAAAAATCTAAGGCTTTTAGGAGTTTCTGTGTGCATAAACAGAGAGATGAGCTAAAGTATTCTTGAAACCATTTGGATTTAGTTTTATAAGTACCATAAAATCTGTTATTGGATCAGCTTAGTTTACTGCTTAACAGACGCTTTCAGAAAAACTTCTAGATTCTTTGTAGCATCTTGTTTTCTCTGAGGAATGACATTTCATCAAAACTCCATAAGAAAAATCGCCAGAGAACATAAATTGGCTATCTCCCTTAGTAATTATTAATTTATCCTGAAAAGTTTGCTAGGTTTTAAAAATGTTTGGAAGTATATGAAACAGTAAAGTTTTCTGATATTTTTATGGGTTTCTTCAGTACAGAATAATTTCCTCCTCCTTTCTAGGAAAAAAAATACTCAAATATTTTTACGTTTGATTCTATACCACTTAAGTATTTTTTTTATTCCTCTCCTTAATGCCTCAGGCATGGACATGGATCTTAACGAAGTATTACTGTTAACACTGAGAAAGAAAGCATTCCTCTTTCTGATTGCATAATATCTGCATCTTAAATGATTTGCATCCCTTCACCTCAAAAGACTCTAAAAGGGGGTAACTCATTAAGAGACAAGAGAATAATGCACAATCTTTCAGGAATTTCTCTTCCATTATCTTACTGAAGTGACTTTTTACGTGTTGATTTCAGGTTTGAAAATAGTAGCACTAGTATCTTTGTAGGAGCTCTTCTGCGACATCTCGTGGTTAAATTGGCACTTGCAGTATAAAGCCGGCATGTAATAATAATAATAATAATCCCGGCTGGAATCTTTCCAGTTCTATTAAGCTCTTTCAGCTTCTGATATGTAATTAGTCTGCTTTGGCCATAATCTGACCAAAGGCCAAAATTAAAACGGGTGATAACATTTTTGGAAGTCATACTATAAAAATTGGACCCCTAAACAGAGTGCAATGAAGATAAAGGTTATGTATAGATTTAAAGTATTTTAACAAGTTGAAGAGCCACCATTTTTTCATTTGGGAAGCTACAGCACAGAAGGTCTTAATGGGAACAATGATGTGGTAGGTGCTCAATGGGCAAAAAAGGTCAGTGAGATCTAGGCACGTAAGACCCCATATACGGCTTCAGAAAATCTTCTGTCAAGGGGACATACCCACTGTGACATAAAGAATTTATATATGTAAGAGTGAGTTCAAAAGCATATGGAATTTTTTGAAAGACTAAGAATAGGGTTACAATAGTAATGATGAAGGGTTGTCTTTCACCTAGATAAGGACCAAGTCTTACACTTGCATATTGTATTATAGAATAATTATTCTTATATTTATGATATTTTCATTGTTCAGGCAGAAAGGATGAAACATGGACTCTTCTATTCTTGTGAGCTTTACTATGATTTATTACAATATTATAGTAGATTACTAATTCATAACAAGCCTTTCACAATATTATAGTAGATTACTAATTCATAACAAGCCTTTTGTTAACCTCTAATAGTATATGAGAAAATTGTTTTCATATCACTCTCTATTAACAATGGGAGCTCTTCAAATTGCCAGATTATAAATTAATTTTTATTAAAATAAGACATTAATAAAGTAATAAAAGTAATAAGGCAATGTTTTTCAGTTTATCAGAATCTTGTAATGATGCAGGCTGTTGCAAAAACTGAGTTGGGTATTTGGGGGGGGGGGCATGTTTGGGAATTTTTTTTTTTTTCCTGTAGATTATGTTGTTGTGATGACTGAGGAACCCTGTTAAGTGTCTGCTGGGAGAATTTGAAATGCAATATGAAGAATCAACATTAAAGTTTCACTTTCTGTTTAGAATTTATCTAGTAATCATATTAATGATTCTTCTTTTCTGAAGAAAAAAGTATGTCTATTCACAAGAAAACTTGTCATTAAATTATTTCAGCTCCATAACATTCATTTTGTATGATGTGATTCAACTCAATTTCAGATCAGCTGAAATAGGTATGTTTGCGCTTTTCCAAATGTCTACGCTATCTAGAATTATTAGGAGGTCTTCTGAGTATATTTTCAGAGCATCATGCAAAGGCCTTGTTTCTACTGATACATTAATAATGATTGCATAATTAATGGACAGAGTCGTTAGAGAAAATATTCTAGTATCTTCATGAAGAAGGAGCCTTTGAAGGAGTCTCGGAACAGGCTGGTACCTGGTATTCAGTATTCAGACATATTGTTTGAGCTCCTCTAGTGCTTAGAATTGCAGATAACTCGTTTCTTTGGTTGACAACTTTTTTGAGATGCATCAGAGATGCTCAAGGACTTTTTGTTGTGTCTTAGAGTATATGGAAATAAAGGAGAGGTTTCAACTGGGCTATTTTATGCCAGGTTCCTGAGTGCCCCTGCTCTTTCAGGGCTTTATCTCACTGCACATAAGACCAGCTCGCTGAAATGAGTTGTCGAGAAGAGACACAAGGAGCCCCACCAAACAGCTCTGCACGTGAGCTCCCTCCCTCTTCAACATGGGAGCAGCTTTTAAGCTGAGACTCTTGTGCTTGAAGATGGCTTTGCTACAGATAGCTATTTCTGTGAAAACAGTACTTCTCCCAGGACTACTGAAAGGATAAAATAACTCGTTTTTTGCAAAGGGCTTGGATGGGATATTGATTAAATGCCATCTAAACTTTTTTAATTAAACCCATCTGTTGTATTCAACATCTTACTGGTCCTGCTTATTGAGCCCTGTTTTGCTAAGTAAAGAGAAATTGTATTTTAAATGTGAATATGCAAAGGCTGCTTTATACCTTTGCACTTCATCAGTCTCGGATACAGTCGGCAACTCATCCTGTATCAGTGCCGAAAAGGAATACATATGTTTATTGCTTTCTTTTCTGCTTAAGTCTTCAGTATTTACATAATTAGCCTTTGTATTCAGTCAGCCAAATTATAGTTGTCTAGGTGATTTCTTTATGAGCAACTGGCTTCCTATTTTAGCTCCTTTTCTGTTCAGTTGCCTTCACTGTTTAGCAGACATATGCAGCACCACCTTTTATTTAGGTGTAGAAAACATACCCATTCTAAGCAAAAAAGCTCAGAGTTTGCTCTCAGTCCTGTGTATTTTTTACAGCCAATAAAAACACATAGCACAGAAGCAGATTTGTCCCATGGAGACCGCATTCTTTCCTACATTTTGACTGCAGTTCAGCGAGTCTAAATCTCACTGAGGGAACCCTTTCATTTAGGAGACAATATTTGATTGAATGAAAAGCAAATGACAGGTTTGATACTAGATAAGAAATTAGATTTTCCACAGCAACAATTCAGTCATATCAGCTTGTGACTGGCATTTGCTATTTGGAAAGAAGCAGTCAGATATTCTTCCTTCCATAAGGCTTGACAGCTGTCTCGGTTGATGTCCCACTGCTCCTCCCTTTTTAAGAAGGTATCTTTGGATTCTGCTACAACTTGATTTTAATTTGCTTTAGCCATAAAGAGCTACATTTTGGGGTCTCATTGCTGCTGATGTCATTGTTCTGTTGCACAGAAGGCCACATTTTGGTCTGAAACCTGTTTTGTTTGGAGGTTTTGTTTACAGCCTATGAACTTTAGAGGGGGAAGAATCACTTTTCTGACAAAAACACTGGAATAAAAAAATGTATCTGCATATAAATCTGTTGGTTGAGACCTAACATGGAGGGAAACCCAGCACAGGGCAGAAATGATGGAGAGATGAGGAGGGAGAGGAACAGAGGAAAAACACGTCACCAGCCAGCTCAGCTTTGCTGGGCAAGACTAGTTACTAGTTTCAGACTGTAAATGAGAGTTACTGTAAGAAGAGAGAAATAACTAGCAGCCCTAAAGGTTACCTCCTCAGCGGAGAACATGAATTGTTGTATTAAAAAAAATTGTTAATTTTTTAATCTACCTTATCAGTCTTTTCCCAATCTTTAATAAAATATATGGTTTATTTAGTCACTTGATTAGTGTTTGCTACTAATAAAAATGAGCTTTTAACGTGAGCAAATTTAATGTAATTTTACCATTCAATTAATGTAAAAAATAATCCCAAATTCCTAGGAAGAGGAGGCTGAATGCAGTTGTTCTGGTTGTATAGGTGCTACTGAAATGCCCACAATTCTCGCTGCTTTGCACTAATGGTAATGATACCGCACAGTGGAGTATCCAGGTCTTTATGGACGGCTTTTAATTTTTTAGCGGTGTTTTATTCACATATTTTTCAGCACGTGAAATACAGGCATTACATTTTTGTTAGATACAGATGCCATCTTGTGGCAGAGTGCTGGTAGTGGTATTAAAATACTTCTCTTTAGATGGAAAACTGAAGTCCAATTTGTTGCAATATTTCCAGTATTATATGTAGTACCGTCAGACATTGAAGCATGATCATAATATATTCTGACAATATCTGCTGAGTCTGCAGCAGAATAATTCATTCCTAAAGAGAAGGCATTGATGACAAAAGATCTGATGCCAAAATGTGTTAGGGCACTGAGAAAAGTGTGATAATACTTTCCGCTAACAAGAAGCCAGTTTACATTTAAAAAACTTCTTTATTTATAGAAAAAAAATTAAAAAAGGAAAGGATGGTTATGTCACAGTGAAGGGGTTAAATTCCTCATATATTCTGTTTTACAATTAAAACCCAATAATCCTACAGGATGAGATGTTACTGACTAGATGAATCAAACTAATTAATACTATTTCCATTTATTTTTTCTTTTGCAATGCAATTTTCTCATTGATAGTAGTGATTTGGAAATGTTGCAAATACATGACATCTGAAAATAAAATATCCAGACTAACAATATGTATCACAATTAAGATTTTTTCAGCAAGACATACAGGGATAGTCTAAATACTAATAAAGTTTAGATTACTAACTTTTAGATTTAAATTAATATTTAAATTTTATATTATATTATTAAAGGAGGAGGGTGGAAGAGGAAAATAATTGGTGCAGTGAATCCAGAAGAGCAACAGTAACTGGAAAAAATAAGTATGCACAGCTGGACTTAAAGAAAGAGCTGCATCTGTTGCACATTGCTGGAGCAGTAGGAAAATTGCACAGATGTGACAGCCTATGTAATCACAAATTGGTATTTGTGTATGTAAATACCACACAGTCAGCTTTCTCCCAGACTGTGTGATTCACTGGCTCTTCCCAGCTACTTTGAGCCTTTAACAGAAATGTCAAAGTTTAGTGTTTAGACAAATTTTTGGTGTGTTGTATGAGCTGGATTGAAATATAGCAGCATGTAACAGACGAGTGTAAATTAGAATATTATTTCAGTAGAAACACAGTTATAAAAGCCCAACCCTGCTATTGCTCTGAATTTAGGTTAATCTTACTTAGATTAGTTTTAGCATTCTGGAAAGAAATGAGTTTTTAGAGATTAAAATATATGGCTAAAGAATAGCACAAATACACCTGTTTTACTGACTGTACCTTCAATACAAGAACTCAATATAATGAATAAAAATTCAAAACAAAACTTTTTAAAACTTGTATGAAGAAATACTCCTTTTTCCAAATTTGATGGTAACCTGAAAAAAAACCATTACCATTATAGATAAAAGTGAGGCAATCAGACTGGTAAATTCTGGTAATAGATTAGATATTCACATGTGGTAACATGAAATCTGCTATGACATTCACAAGGATAAAAAACATTCACTGGGAATATAAAAGTCAGGATTAATTGCTAACAAACCTGCAAGTGAGAAATTTCCTCTGTGCATAATAATCATCTATTATGCTTTCATCTGAAGAATCTCCTAGCTATTATTACTGGATGTAGGGTAATCCATATATCATGGAATGATTCATAAAATTTTGATAAAGTATATTGAATAGTTCCTAGTGTTTAAGGTATGTAGAAAAATGATTCTATGTCAATTGAGTACGGTATGCACAAACAATTGAAGTCCTTAGGAACCTACGCAGACCAGTCTATAATTCTTCATACCTATATTTTCAATATCTCACTTTTCCACAGAAGAAATGTTCACTTTTAGCAAGTGAGAGTGTTGCTATTATACTTTGCTTTAGAAAAGAGGTTGCAAAGTAACAAATAAATGAGCAGTCTGATCCCTGACTGGTATCCCTGTCACTCGTTCATCCAAAGACATGGCAGAAATATTCACACCTTTCAACAAGAAGGAAGAGAAATTGGGCTGTTGCCAGTGATTCTGTCAAGTGAACACTTTATTTTGCCACTTAAAACGAAGTTCTTCTGAAAGATCACTTCTGCCACTCTTCTGCAAATAGCGAGACAGGAGCTGCTGTTTATCTGCTGACCTTGGAAGGGTCTTTTTCCAGCAGCAAAGCAGCTCGTAGATCTGGTGTGTTAAATTATCAGGGCACTTCAGCCTAACAAGCTGAAGTACGCTCCGCCGAACAGGTAAGCATAAAGCAAGCAATGATGTATTATCTTCTGCAAGCTCTTCTGCAAGCCAATATAGCAAGCTGTCCCATAGGGCCTCTGAAGGACAAAAGTTAGTAAATTAAGAGCATTATTCTTCTGATATGTAAACCTTCTTTCTTTTGAAAAGCTTTCTAAAGTTGGAGGCTGAGTGGATGAACTCCCCAACTAAATATTTTTTGTTTTTTACTTTAACGGAAACATCATCCCTTCTTATTTCTAATGCAATTTTGGTAACTGCGCCACGACATGAAGTGAATTTAATCAGGAGCAGATTCAGCAATGACCTATAATTACTGGAATTGCATGGGGAAAGCTAGCAATAAAATATAAGGGTTTGGGCATTTCCTATAACTGGTACATCAGTTATACTGGAGCTTTCCAGTACAAACTGAATCTCCTTATACAGAAAATTGTATGCTGACCAAGCACCCCACCACAACATTATCTTACAAGAGCTTTTTCATCTCCTGGTAAACAGATCACTTTTTTTTTTTTTCTTTGAATATGTTTTAACACATTAACTACTCTGGTTCCTGAATATGGCATTTTAAAATACCAGTTACAGCTGAAAAAAATCTTGGCATTTAAAAAAAGTAAATAGCAAATATAACTATTATTTATATTGATATTAATATATTATGTATGTATTCTTACCCGATGAATCAGAAGAAATTCTTTTTGTGCTTTCTGGACGGTTGATCAACTTTTCACGCTGCCAAAGAAAATGTGTTGAGGAAAGAGAAATAACTAAATGAGTAAAGGATGAGGTACAGGATATGCAAGTGGATTGCAGTAAATTAGCATATAAGATTGGTTCTACCCACACAGAGAATTTGTGACATTACTGAAAAATCAGCTAACACCAGCAGCAGCTATAAATCAGTATACAGTTATTAAAATAAGTCTGTTTACACCAAATGGATGTTTATTGCATCTTATTAAGAAGTTTATTATTTATGTAATTTTACAAATGTTTGACCAGTAGCATTATGTCATGACTGGTATATAGAAACTGGGTGTATAGAAAATCTGTATGAAACCTTTGTACATAAAATGGATTCTAATTTTGAATACTGCATTAACTTTGCCTCGCTGTCTCTGTGTTACTACAACTGTGTGCATATCATACTGTTTCTAGGAAAATAACAGCTTCTAGGTATGCAGTAGCTGTTGTTAGGTCTAGAAATCATACTATGTTTGTAGCTATAGTTACTCATTTTATGCAGTTCAACTTTTAATTAAAAATCACTAAAAATCATCAGAATTCAAAAGATAAGTTCCATTAGAAAGTATAGAGTTCTTCCTCTTTCTTCCTCTGAACACTGGAAAGAAAAGAAATACTTTGTCCTTTTTCCCTATGACTAAGAAAGATTAAAGTCTTATGAGCTTTACTGTTGCTTCCTACTCCATACAAAACAAGAAATTACTTACATAAACACTGAGCACAAGAAGAGATTAATTTATATCAAGTGAAGTTCAGATCTTTTTTTTGTTAAAAGCTGTAATTGTCCTTTTCTAGCGCTCATGTTACTTTTGTCACACACTTTCAGTTGTATTACCTGAAAATTTACGCACAGCTTTCCCTGCGAGACTTGCTCCAGGTTTAGTCACCAAGCTTCTGTTTTCTGTTTGTGAATTAAGAGCATGAAACTCTGACTGGATAAATTATTCGCCATTTCCTGCCGGGCATATTGAGCCAGAGCCTTGCCGAGCTTATCTTAAATACTTTTATAATACAGACTTTATATATTGTTCAATATTTGGAGTGTTTCATATGTACTGAGCTACACATCCGAAAGGTCAATATAATCATAACCGTTACCTATTCACATGTGAATTAAACAACTTCATCAGGCCTGTACTCAGTCGTCTTGTTAGAGGGTTTCAGTGCGCACAGGATGCACTGCTTGGCAGTGCAAAACCATCCTGGGCCGTACTCATCTTGAGATCTGAATCTGCCTCATCTTGCATGCTTCTACAGCAATTCTGTCACTGGACGTGCCCTAGTGTGAAGATGGCGTAACAGGGCTAAAAAAAGCCCTCAAAATAAAGGGAGTATAAAGCTCTTCCAGAAGGGGGCATTGTTTTTCTTCCAAGACTCAACTTTCTCTGGCTTCGTTTAATTATGCATTTATATTTAAACATATTTTCATTCATTAATGAGAATTTAGCACCTCAAAGGTCTGTATGAGATTTTCAGAGTTATTGTAGATGAACTCAATTACCCATGCATTGACTTTAATCTGAACCACTTTATGCTACTTAATGTTAAAATACTAGTAAAAATGATAAGAATTGAAAATGAGTACTGTCCAGAAAAAGTGTAATAATATACAATGCATTAGATCTAAAACATTAAATCTGCCTTTAAAGATTAAATATCTGTGGTGAAGCACTAAATTCACCCACGGTTCAGCTGCATTGGCATGTGGTCCCACTGTTCTGGTTGACAGCGTAAGTAAAATACTCTTAGCGGTCAAAGCAGTTTTCTAGTCTGGAAGGCCCTTCAATTAGCTAAGCAACTGCCTTTCTGAAGCAGAGGATCACATGCCATTTTGCTGTTAGACAGTCATTAGACATAAAACTTCAGCAGAATAGTAATTTGATAATGCTTTATGTATTACAACAATCTCTTTTTGCAAAGCATTCTGATTTCAGCCAGTAATACTGAAGTGCTCTGTCAAATGGACCTCTCAGACATGACCAGACTTTAGTAGCATATCAAACAGGACAGGGAGAAAATGAGAAATTAACCTTTTAAACTCTTTAGCCCAGTTTCACATAAATGCAACTCAATAGAAATATTACTGATATGCACACATACTTGACATCAGAACAAAATCCACTGTATTTAACTTGTGTTGAAAATAACAGGTTTGACCAACCAGGGTTTTCTAATGCTCAGGAAATGAAAGCTCCATAAATAGGAATCATTAGTGAAGATCAGCTTCCTTCTGTACAAGTGGAGCATGTTTAAACTAAAAAGCGATGTGAGTGGTTGCATACAAAGTAAACAACCACTGCTTTGACCACTGTCAGAAATATATTTGTAAGAGAGTGGATATATATGTAACCTATATAGTTACTGTCTTCTCTCCACTATTCAAGAGAAATTTATGTGGGAATTTTACAGAAATAAGTGAAAATGTAGTCAGGATGGTTGCCTTAAAAAGCTTCCATCTGCCTTTGTCACAACCAAAACCAAGCATTGTGGATGGTTCTAACTTTATCATCTGGAGGAAAAAAAAAACCAAACCCAAAAAAAAGCAGAAGCCAAAACTTAATTTCATTTTGCTAAGAAAATTTCTGGTGTTACTGGCAACGCTGAGTGATCTCATGTGTATAAAAACTAATCTGTTAACATGGTTAAAGTAAACTTAAGATCTTTATTAACTCAACAAAGTAGCAGAAATGTAAATAGTCTTTGCTGTTCTTGCCCTGCATTTACTGCTATTTTGGGGATTTTATTCCCAAACCATGAAAGGCTCCCCCAGCCTACTGGGAGCAAGTGAAGTCCATCAACAATGCTACAACTTAGAGTCAACTAGTTCACCATTAAGACATGAGCCTTACTGTGACAACTGGAATTGTGTAAGCAGATTGTGTTAGTGTGAGCAATACTGTGAACAACCCAGCATTTATCAATAGGTCAGATACGAAGAATGAGCATTATGTTTCGATATGCTTGCGAGATTTGTGGCAGCTTAACTGCTGTACTATAGTAGTATACATGTGAGATAGAAACTAGCAAAATTGAAGGATCGTTGCTTGAGTGTATGTCTATGCATATGAATGTGGTCAGATAGTTCTAGGTGCTTTGGCAATGTATATTAATAGCATCAGCATATGACTAATTATGGACAGTACCAATCTCGGTTCATATTATATGAACATTAACACAAGACATACTTTAATGAAGTGGTAAATAGCAGTTGCATTTGACAGATGGCTGGTGTAGTTTTCTGTATAATTAGTGCATTCAATTTCTCCCTGTGTTTTCTCATCCAGTTTTAACTATTTCATTCTATTTCTTTTATTCATTAGAAAGCCCACCTAAATGTGAAGATATATCTGATTCAAATATGTTGCTCAGACCATGGATGGTAAAAACAGGATAAAAGTTCTTATGTTAATTTTTACTGTCAGTGTTTTCATCACTGTTAATAATTTTAAAACACATAACAAGATATGGTAAGTAATTAGAATTTCCTTTTCATTGCTCTGGCATTTAATTGCATCTGGATCATTATGATTAATATATGGTTCTGTCTTTCTTCCAGTCAATTCATTTTCTAGCTCAAACACATTTTTAACTGCTGCAAATATCCTGTGAAAATGAGTTCACCTTTTAATTACTTTTGTCTGTAAAAAATATGTTCTTTTGTATTACTTATTACACCTGCCACTTACCAATATCATTGTTCTTATATCCTGTGAAAGGGGATACAATAATTCCTTTTTCAGTTCCTCCATAATATTCAAAAGTGTATACAATATTTCAACTTCTGTTGAAACAGCCTGAAGTGTTGTCATCAATGTATTGTCTCTCTCCCTAGAACCACTCTGTGTTTCTGGTCACATTCTTTCTTTCCTCGTCTTCCAAATCCTCTTTCTGAGTTCCGTGACCAGAACTGCAGACTGCAGTCATGATGTGGATGCCTCATAGATATATGGCATAATCTTGGTTTCAGTTTTGTTCTCTAATAATTTGGAACATTCTGCTTACCTTTTTATTTGCTGCTGAATGCTCTGGAAGTTTTCAGAGAGCAAAATGACACTTTTTTTTTCTTTTTTTGAGTGGTAATAGGTAATCCAGAGTCTATTAGCATAAAATTTGATATGTAATTCCACCCCAACAAAACACTTACTGACATCTAAATTATCTAGTTTATTTTCTAGTTACTCAGTATCATAATATTCTGTGATTCTTCACAGACAACTTTAGTACTCCAAATATTTTGTACTGTCATCAGACTTTTCACTTAATTATTCAAAAGTTTCTGATAAATATGTTTGCATGGATCTATGTGGGACTTTACTAGTAATCATCTTCCCTTGGGACTTTACTAGTAATCATCTTCCCTTGAGAAAATGAACCACTTTTTCCTACTTTTTTTATCCTACTCTTTTTCTCCTATCTTTCAGCCAGCAAACAAGCCAAAAGAGAGTATTTTTTGTTCTTAAAATTTCTGTGAGTTTGTTTAGTACGGAATTCAAGATTTACTTGGCTGGAAGAAGGTATGAAGAACAAAAGAGTGAACAACATTATAACTTTGTGTTAATGGATGTTACAGACCACTAGATAGTGGCGTGGGTGAAATTCCCATCTGCCTTGTGTATTTTTATACCAATAGTAAGGTATGTTGTATTTAATTTACTACTTATTCACTAAAGTCAAATAATCAGGTTCATTGATGTTTTATAATTCTTCAAAAAGATGATAGCTGAACCAGCTAAATTATTAAGGAATATTTCTTCTCTATTAAAAAAACTGACTTCAGGTATTATCAATTTTAAATTATTACACTGGATGGAGGGAAGATGATCAAAAAGTAGGAGAGTTCACCAACTATAGCGAAGTATAACTTTTTGTGTACTAAGATGACTTGCAACATAAGGGAAGATGTTATTTTGATGCTGTTCTTCATTCTATAAATTGGTGTTTCATTCTGTGTAAGACAGAAAATACAAACCATGTAATGGAAAAGTTATAAATATGCAAAAGTTTTCGAGCATTTTTATCACCTTTTTTTGGCCTAGTATTTGCATTTAATGAAGATTCTGACTCCTTTGAAATGCACCTCTTAAAATATATTTACCAGAAACAAAAGAAAAGTTATTTGCAAGATGCTGCAACACATTTTCTGAAGTGATATAACTCTGTCTCTAAGCAGACTTTTCATGCATCAAACTTGGGTCCTCTGTGCTTGAACTGATTCAGCTGAAAGTAGAGCCACTACTCAAAAAATAGATATAGAGAAAATATTCCCAAAGACTATCACCATTCCTGAGGTTTGACTTCATTTCTAATTTCTAATTTACCAGCAATGATCATGTTACACAGTTCCTCTTTTTATTTTTATTTAAATGAGTAGGCTGCTTGGGTGCTACTGTGTACCAACATATATATTCTCACACACTTCTACAGATTGACCAGACTTCAAGATCTCAGCCACACTGGGAAGGAGGAAACGTGGCCTTAAATTTAGTAGAAGAAAGGGGTAGTCAGAAATATTTGTTTTGAAAAGTTTGAGTAGAACATTTAACGACTAATATGTATAGCAGTAGACCATATATGCCAACCCAAGTCTAAACCACTAGATAATTACCTTTGTGATTTAATACAAATGCAGTTCAATCGTTTAAATCTTATTCTTGTTACTCAGTAAGATTAAAGTGGAGCAATGGGATGGAAGCTAGGCAGGTGGAGGGAAGAAAACTAACTGATGCCTAGGGTGTGCCACAGATTTATTTATTTTTTAATTATTTTTTTAATCATCCCACTGGACCTCAAAAGTTTGTATTTCCCTCTCTGTGAATACTGCACATAGAATGCTAGCCCTGTGGAAATGCAAAGTGCTTGAAAGCAAGTGATTCTCAAAAGAAAACTTACATTTTATATGGAGTTTGTCACTAAAAGAGATCTCTTAAAATATTCTGCAGTTAACTGTTCTTAATTTTTACTTGGGAGAAGGAAGATGAGAGAGAAATCAAGACATGCTTACAAAATAAAAGGTGGTAGCTTAAGGAAGAGGGAAGTCAATTAAATTTAAAAAGAGAGAGATGCTACTGCTTGCCACCAGAGATTTAGACCAAGTGTTACTGTACATATTTTGATATTAAAATGTCTGCAAATTTGATAGCAGTAGTCTAGAGGCAGCTTTTTGTACAATATAGGGTACTGATATCTAGGCTCTTTGAAAAGATTACAATGAGATTTCACTGCAGGAATATTAAAGATTAATTTATGTAGCAATAACGTTCACAAGAGATGAAGATAATTGCCCACATGGCTGTATTGCAGAGGTTTATCAGGCGTAATAGGAGAATCAGGTGACAGGAGAAAGATTGGTTACATGAACCATTTAATGCCCCTACAATTTGCAATTCTGCACTTCCAAGACAAGGATACAAGTATATAACTGAAATGTAAGTAACAATTTCTCAGGGCCGTACCATTTTGGGAGAGCAAATGGGTGAAAAACTTCTGCTAAACATTTTTTTCCATGCTCGTACTTGGATGAGGGTCCCTCCCACCTGCTAAGAGAAATTCTGAGGGTTTGTACATTGCTGATGGATCAGAACTGCTCCATCAGTGACTCCTGTGTCTATCCGTAAAGCAAAAATCATACCAAGATCCTTTTGTCTAATAAATATGTGGTAAGGGAAAAAGGGAAAGATCTCTAACATTATCAAGTGCGAAACCCACCTTTGGTAACGTTAATGCTAATTTACACAGTGGAGACTGGTGTTGATATTCACCATATGGCAAGGGTTGTTCCCATTTCTTGTTTATCATTTCTCTGGTAATTTTATAGAACACTGCTGTTCCTTTATAATGAGGTGAACTGTGGTTACCGAACTCATCCACTTCTTTAATTTGGAGCTCCAGCCTGGGTTTTCTTTGTGAATGAAAAATCAGCCTGTAGGCTTTTCCAAAATCTTTGCCATTCTCTGCAGTCCACACAAAAAAAAAAAAAAAAAATATTTTTTTTACACTGTATTTAGATATGTGGCATCTAAAGTAATTCATTAGGGCAAGTCAAATAAAGCATAACATTTGGTTGTTCTTTATCATTATTACTTTGTATTGAACATCTGAGGTTCAAACATTCCTGCCAGCCTGCTCCAGTAATTGAAATATCTTCATAGTTAGCTGTCTTAGTCCCTGAATTGTTGGCATAAGGAATAAGTCATGAAGTCTGTGCTACAAGTTGAAAAGTAAGGAACACAGAAGGAGATAAAGTATGTAACATAGAGAGAAATAAAAATAAAACAGTGTTGTGAATGGAATTAGAAGTATATGCTTTCTGGTTATTCAGGATGGATATCTGTCTATCTGTAACAACAAAATTAATGAAGGCAGAGAGTTAGGTGCACTTTTAGGATTTGTAATTCCATTTTAATTGATACATCCATATACACTATCCTTTGTATATATGAGCAGGCATTCCTTGGGGCCTAGAGACTTCTCTTTTTGAAAAATAATCCTTTCTTTAGGGTAAACAGAGCTTTCAGTGGGTGAGTTTTATGTACAAAATGTTCAGAGGACCAAATATATATTTATATGTTCTTTCCAAAACTGACAGAAGAGACTATACGTAATTTGGAGTGAAAAATTTTCTGAGGCTTCTTATCTCTTTTCCCTTTAAGCAAATCTCTGAATGGTGGCAGCCACTGCATGGAATTTTCGAGGCTGCTAAACGAAACAGCATACAACTCTCTCTCATCACCTCAGTTCATAGAGACATTTTGCCCTAGCTTTCAGTGTTTAACCTTGCTCACTTTAAGTGAGTTTACACAGATAAAATAGCAGACTATTTGTTTTTGTTTGGAATCTGTTTAATTTCTGTCAAATGCTCTTTATATTAAAACACCACTGATGGAATTCTGCCCTTTTGAAATAACAGCTAAAATACCAGCTGTTTCCAAGGGACCAGGTTTCACAGAATGGCAGAAGGTGGAAGAGATCTCTGAAGATCATCTTGTGCAAACCCCCTGCTCAAAGCAGGGTCATCTAGAGCAGGTTGCTCGGGATCTTGTTCAACCAGTACATTTTATTTTTCAGTTGGAGCAGTTTCCCATGTAGTTCCACGCGCCTAGCATTTACACGAAATAAAACACTGAAATAACTAAATGTGCTATGATTAACCACAATCTACTAATGTTCACATACAGTATTTCTGAATAGCTGAGGTGACTGATAATGTTCATCCAGATGCATGAATTAATTACTTTACCTGAAGCAAAAATATTGCCTCTAAATGTAAAATGAATCTGCTCCCCTTCTCTTAAGGGGAACTGCTGCGTAGGTTCTGGGGGACCAAAGTAGCCCTCCTCATGGAGATTTTGAAGTCTGCAGGTCAATTCTTTGGATGCAGATAGCAAAACTACTATTTTATATGGGTTTTCTCTTTTCCGATACAGTATCACATTAGCCATTGTGCTACAAAGAGCTTCTTCCAGAGCCTGAGCAAAGAGGAGAAGATAGGTGTTTTCCAAGAGGAATGAAAGGCGAATGACCACAAAGCTGTATTAAAAAAAAAGGCAAGAAAATAAATAGCTCTATCTTAAATAATTTTATCAACTGTTAATAATTTATTATGCAAAATAATACAGGGATCAGTCTCCAATGGACCTTTTGCTATCTCCTTTTCATTCTTGTTTCCAGTGCATGAAAGGGTAGGAATTTGCCTGTTTCTGTAGTGTTGAGTATATTGACTCTGTATCTATAAATTCAAATACATATGAATTTTAAATGAAAGTGAGTATTTCCTAATGAGAAATTAAAAAAAAAATTAGTTTTGTAGTTAGAGAGCTAAATCACATTTTCAAATTAAGATTAATATCTGCATTTCCTGTTTCAAGTTTCATATATATTACATTGTGTACACTCCATAGACGAAAAAATATTTAAACAAATTATGTTTTCTGTAATTATGAGTTACAAATCTAAATGATCTTATATTACAAAAGTGGAAGAAAGATGCTGGCAAGTTAGTAATTAATAGTGGATGATTTCTGAACTCTACTAATTTCCATTTATTTGTATACTTGGAAGTAAATATTTTAGTAAATAAAATTTTATTAAATTATTCATACATTACCTTTCTAAATGCTCATTTAGTTCAAATGATACAAGCCCATTCCGTGCATTCTGGATAATAACATCATCAAACACCTTCCACCCCTCTTCTTTGTTTCTGTGACCTAATAATTTCAAAGTATCGCTGAGATTCTCCCCATTTTTTCTCACAGAAGCACTCACAGCCCTGGAAAGCCGAGGAATTGTACGAAAAATACAATGAAAAATAGATCCTGCAGAAAGAGTAAGCTTGTATTTGTAGCTCTGCTTTCCCTCTGCTTTCCTTGATGACTACATGTGTTTTTCCCACCTTGCTGAAAATCTACATCTGGAACTATACTCTGGAGTACATAAGCGATGTAATTGTTGAGGTTTTTTTTTTTTCAGTTTTCCAGAAAGAGGGAAAAAAAGGAAAAAGAAAGGTCTCTGTCTAAATCACTCTGGTTTACTCTGTCATTTAATATTATGCACAGTAATTATTATGGATTGTTTTTGAGTTATTCATCAAGATTTAGATTCTCTAGAAGTAGATATCCGAAAAAAACCCAAACCAACCCACCTTTTCTTCCAGAGCAAATACTACTCAATAACCACAAAGGAATTTAGAAAGTTAGACGTGACTGCTATCCATTATCTTTTTCAAGAGAGAAAATAAAAGTAGCTTCTCTTCAAATCATGTGATTACTTTGATACCACACTCAGAATCAAGCAACTGTGATATGACATGCTCTGGCTATTTTGTTCTAATAAATGAAACATGAGGGTTTTTTTACAGAAGCCCATAAGTCTCCTCTCACACACACCTCTCCTTATCAGTTTTTTAAAAATGGATGTAAATAACCCATTCGCCTCAAATGCACACCCTATGTACAATCCAAAAAAGAAGACACTCCCGACAAGACAGCCTGAGCATTTCTCAAGCATACAGCCTTAGCCTATGTGCAAATACAGGAAAATGGTGGCACCATTTTTTAAGGAATTTGTATAGAAATAAGCAGTCAAGCCATGCCTTCATGGATGTGCTTTGACTGAGAATCTAAAATGCTATGTAGACTGATATTAAGAACAGACAGATGCCACAAGGGTACTGCCACACAATTGAATGCTTCTGGTACAGGAAATTAAATTTGAATCTCCTATAAACTGACATGGGCACCCTTCCCAAATCTGAAGTTTGTGATAAATGCGGATGTCTAGTCTAAGAGACCAGTGTGAGTGTAGAGCTCTTTAAAACACGATTTGAGAAGATTTTCAGAAATGGAAAACCAGAACATTGTCTGCCTTCTCCATCTGTACCTTGCTTATTTTCAAGACAATCATAGTCTTGGCACGTAGATGAATTTTGGAAAAGATAATGTTTAGCACAGCAGGAATAAGCTAACTCCTTAATGACCTAAAGCAGAAGTACTTCAAAGCTGACTCTTGTCCCAAGCTAGTCCCTACCAAGAAATCCCAGCAAGCCTTTCTGAACCTGGCATTGCCCATGAGAGCATAACTGGACGGACAACAATCAAATGGTAAGTTCAGATTGATTTTTTTTCCCTGCATGAGATGGTAAAAACACCATTTATTTTGCTCACTGTCAAAATAGATGAGGTTAGCTTTGGCCTTTTTTCCCACTAAAAAGTTTTATCCATATCCTCATGTGCACGATGGATAAATTTTATTGAACTGCCAGTTAACAACTGAAACTTAGAGATTTTTTTAGGAGTCCCCATGTTTTAATGCTTTTTTAAGACATTCCAAAAAGTCTAAGTTTTAGAAATTTTGTAGTGAGTGCTTTGGAAAAATCTGGGCCTTTATCTAGTGCCACAGTTACTACAAAAACGACCTATTCCAAACTGTTGTGTCATAAATTTTGACTCAGGTAGCCATTGGAATGCGTAGAAGTAGAGATCAGAAAACTCAAAGGCCAGGGTAGCCAAAGCACCAACTGATAAAATAATGATCTCAGCAGCTTTGAGACGTGGTAATTCTCTATGTTCAATGTCTGGCTTTGGTGAAAATGGCTGAACATTTCTTGCTGAAAAAAACCCACACATTCTTCACCCTGAGTCCTGCTAGAAATATAGTGGTTAGCATATTTAAAGATTATACATCAAATGCTATATGAATTTCCTCATGAAGCTGTAGCATGAGAATTGCAGGGATTTGCTCTAGTGTTTCTAACAATATTTCTAAGTATAGCAGACTATCAAAAAACTAACACATTTTTAATACAAAAAATTATTAATTAGCAACTTCTAAAATTAATTCATTTTGATGTTTTGAAAATGCTGATTTCGTAGTGATGTTGTTCTTACCGAGGATGGTATGCTGTAGCAACCCTCTTTACTGTAGCACTAATGGCTCTCGCATGTTCTGTCTCATCTCCTTGCTTTTTTTTTTCTGGATTTGGAGGACAGGGTAGAGTAATAGTGACTGAGCTGTTAAATGGCTGGGCTGAAGGATGCTGGACGTAAACCAGTGCACTAGTAGATACCACTGAGTGGTACATATCATGTCTTGCTTTCAATGTTGAAACCAATGATGGTTCAATTGGCTGAATCTAAATATGGAAAGCAATTGTACAATTAATTTGTAAATGAATAAATCTCTCACATGCCTGGTTTTTTACAAATTTGATTTATCTTTTGGAATTGTATCAGACTATCACAGAAGCTTTAGGCTCCTCTCTATAAACCCGGAACAACCCTACCAACGTATCAGCACTTTATACAGTGCACAACCAAGTGCTTGAAAGTCATCAAAAACTGGGACCTTTACTGATTAAAATATTTTGATTGTTTTGTTCCTGCTTTGAGTTCAAGTTTTGAATCTCCTGAGCTCCCTCAGATTTTGATAATTTTCTAAGATTTTTCAAATCTGTATTTTTTTCACTGTTAATTTTAGCTTCGCTGTACCTCAGAATCAGTGGTTTTATGGGGGAAAGGAGAAACACATTATAACTGAAGCAAATTTTCAGATTATTCTCAGCCTAAGACTAAAAGGTGACAAAACCTTCTGTTGCACTGCCTGGTACAAATGATGAAGGTGAGGTGAGAAATATTGTTCTATTAACTTAACACTGGGCCAAGCAGTTGAAGTTTGGAATTGATGCTCATGTCATTATTGAAAACAACTGTAGTTGTTTCTGAAGTATATCAAAAATAGACGGCTCTTCTTCTTAGCTAGAGATACCATTGACTACTGTGACAACAGGCGGTTTTATCAAAGTTGACAGGAAACCATTTGCTGTGTATGTAAGATGTGCAGCATCCACTTTTCATAGACTTCTAATAATAGAACAGGTTGCCCTTTAACATTATTGGCATCCTTGTTTCAGAACTGATCAGATAATAGACTTACGGAATAAGTATTGTGTATTTCAAGCTCACCTTTAATTGCATGGGTGCTGGAGAACTGAATGTTTCTGGATGGTAACAGAAAGAGATTTTAGAATCCACGCTCAGCTTTTGTGAGAGTCCTGCCTTTGGAACAGTAAATGTTTCTTTCTTTAAGCATGACAACACAGAAAAAACACCTAGCTGATAAATTTCCACTTCTGCAAAGGTTTCCTGCATAAAGAGAATGTGGGATTAGAGTACATTGGAGGGAAAGGAAGCTGTGTTCTGCAGCGGATTAGCATTTTCGGAAGGCAATAGTATCTACAGAGCACAGTATGAAATGAAAATAAATTTACTATTATTGCCACCTGGATGCCCAGTTATCTGGTTATCGCTAGTCATCATGTGATGTCATTAATATTCCACTGTATTGCGGAGAAATGACATAAGCTCATAAACGGGGCAATGAATCTGGCCCAATGCAATTCTGCATTTAAAAAAAAGAACCATCCTGTGTTTTTTTGAGATGGAGTCTGGACTCACAGACAGAATTGTGTAACTTCTCTGTGATCAGAACGCAAAATAATTCCCCTTACGCTTTTACTTTTATCAAATAATGCAACATATTACACTTAGAAAAATCATGAACCATTACTCCATCATTAGTATTGTGGGACCAAGTACTTGCCTTAATATTATGACTGAAAAAAAAGACCTTGTTAAATACTAGGTTTCAAATAGAAATAGTTCTTGAGAAAGTAGGAAGACAAGTTCAATTTAACCCTATGTAGTGGGCAATATGGCTTAATAATGACAGCTTTACTTGTTTAACTCCACAGAGCCTTAACTGGGAATCTGGAATGATGTTTTTACAATGCTTAGATGAGAGGTTACCAACCTTATGGTTTCCTTGGTATCCCTCCAAAGAAATAGGAGTCAAGTAGTTTGATTGAAAGTTCACATCAGTCACCTTCACCATAATCTCCCGGTAATTTCCGCTGAAGCATGATGTAAATGGAATTGCAATGTTGATAGGGAAAGGGATTGTTTTCTCATAATCAGAGCATTCAATACTGATGACATTGCTGACCAGCTCCTCAGAATCATCCACCACCAAGGAACTAGTTTCATTGACTATCTTACACCTCAGATTCTCCAGAGCAGTTGCAGGAGCCTTAATAAAACAAGCTACTTCATGTTCATTCTTACCACTCTCTTCCACTAGAAATCTGGAGAAAAGGAATATAAAATATTATTCTTTGTATTTTGGGTGGGGTAGTGTCTTGTATTTTTAATAAAATACTTTAATGATGTGCTAGCATAAAGCAGATAAATATATGTTTATGAATAGATGGGAAAATAATGAAAATGTTTATGTTTAGCTTGTTCCAGAACAGCTTACAAATTATTATAAAACTGACTAATTGGGGCCCTTTCCTACTTATTTCCAACAATTCAGGAATTACTGACTTCACTAGCTGGGACTCAGTCCCCTTCTGGCAGAAAAAAAAAATAATTATGCAATCAAATAGAAAGTTACAGTTTACTTTAGACTAAATGGAAGATCTTCATTGCACATGCTGAAGTTGTAAACTGCTACTATTACGTGCATGACTAGCAGCTGTTCAATACATGTATATTGAGTTTCTGGGCCCATAGAGGTTTATGCGTGCTAATAAGCAATATTTATGTACATCTCTTCCTAAAAAGAAGAATATGTGCTTACTCTTTGTTCATCCAGTGCCTAGATTTTTGTACCTCTGAATCATTCATAGCAGGATTCACAGCAGTAAGATCACACGTTTTTGCGGAAGATGTGAAGGTAATTAGGTCATTCCTGCAAAACTCATGATTTATTTCCATTTTGTTGTCTTCCATTTGCTCTGTCACTCTGCGTTCTTCACTTTCTAGCCCTCTCAAAGAGTCTTTGACTACTGCCTTTTTTTCCTGTCCAAAAAGATTCACAACAGTTCTGTCATAAATGTCTTTCAATGTCCCAGACAGAGTGCCTTCCCCACTGCTTGTAAGGGCATGTTGAAAGGCCAGTTCTGGAGACTTTTCAGTAACAGAGCTACCTCCATGAGGTTTATCCTTTCCATTGCAATCTTTTTTCTCTGTAACAGAGTTCATTAGTAGTCTGTGTTCACCGTCTCCCTTTTTCATTGGGGGTTCTCTCCTAACATCCTGTTCTTGAGCAGATCTGTTTTCAGCTAATGATGCAACAACGTCTTTTTCCACAGTTTCACTCGGCTGGATTTGATTAACATTCTGACTTTCCATCTTGTTCAGGGAAGGATTTCTTTGGGATTGCTGACCAGGACTAGAAGATGCTTGCACAGACTCTGTTGTTCCCCCTTCAGAACAACGCACATCTGTTTCTCTAGAAGCATTTTCAGCAGTCTGGATCTGAGAATTATCATCTTGTCTGCAGCTAGCAGCACGAAGTTTATTTTCTGCCTCTTGAAGGTGTGAGACTGTATTTATCAAATAATCCTTCATTTTCTGCAGACAATCTATGATTCCATTGTACTCTGAGGCAAAAAATAGGTAACCAATTGAATTTTGCTGTGAAAGCTAGGCAAAAACGTTAAAACTCTTATACACATACCTAATAAATTCCACCTAATTCCATAGTACCATTCAATACATGAAGCACAATGTATTTCCTGGCTTCCATTTAATATTTTTGCATTTACTGCTATTCAATTTGAGTCAACTTCTGAAGAATTGAATACACACGAATACATTTGTGTACTTGTCCAAGTACAACTATTTGTCAAAGTACTACTATGGCAACTCTAATGAACACCTTTCTAATGATTAGACACTAGCTAAATTCTTAATGATAATCAATCTAAAGCATGGAATTGGTAAATAATAGTCAAATCAATTTGGGAGTAGCTTTAATACTAAACATTAATTATATATATTTCCTAAAATTGAATCCTGCAAGACCTACATGGGTCTCTAACAAAGCTGTTATAGATGAGCTCAGTATTAAACATGCTTAGCAACTTTGAATTTTTGCTATGGGGAATAAAGAATAACACAAAAACACCAGCACATACACAATACTGAAGTTCAGCAGTTTGTAGCATCCAGTTACAGGAACAGTGGAAGTTGCTCTTGCATACAACTAAAAACACTTAGTGAAGAAGGATGCACAAAAAAGCACATAATCACTATGTGCCATTCATGTAAGATTTTATCTTTAAACTATTTATTTTATGATGCCTCATTTTTCTTATCTTACACCTTTTCTTAGAAATCCTTCCAGATATTCTCTCCAAGGATGCTGGACATACTACTTTCAGCTCTCCCTTCACCTTATGCTATCAATCTCTGTAACTGGAACTGTGTCTTCATTAGTTAGGTATACTGCAAACCTCTCAGAAAATTTCTTGCTTATTTCTGTTTGCTGCATGAGATCCTGGAAAGCTTTTTTTTTTCAGGTTAAATCCAGTGAAAGTCCGTACAAATAAGAAAATTGTACAGAATGAAACACAGTATGGTGTGCTCTCCACTTATAATGGACAGAGACATACAAGGGAAGGACAATAGAAAGGGCTGATACAACTCTTACAGGAAACCATTGGCTTACATTCACTTTTTTCAAAATTGATGAGGTAAATCAATATCTCAAGGTTTTCAACTTGGAAAATAATTTTACTGAGTAAGAATGTCATCACACATCCATGTGAGATATTATATGATCTAGATAGGCCTTTCAGTTTCATCTATATGTGCATCTGATTAATTTAAACCTACAAAGAACATAGTTCAGAATGTTTTTTTCTTGTTGAACTCAGTCTAAAAATTATTCCTGTGCAATATTTTCTCAGTTCCCAAATAACTCGTTATCGGATTTTGACTGTATTTGGGGGGCGGGGTGGGGAGAAGCAAACACATTTTTAATATATTTTTTTCCACTGGTAGTTCAAAGAAAAATATAAGTTTGTTCTAAGGTACTGCTGTTTTTCCAGGGGCACTTTTACAATAGTCAAGAAGAACTCCTAAATAGTTTAACAGGGCTGAGAAATAAAATGAAAGGTTTGGAAATAACGTAGCTTCATTTGCATAGGAGGCTGTAAAAGACCACTGCCCAGTCTTGCTGTAAGGTGAAGTTCAAACTTTGGCAAAACTACCAAAATTCACCTGTTTCCTCCCTGAATTTTGCATTCTCTAAACAAAGAAAAACCCCCAAACAAACCATACAGGTCTTTAAAATCCCCTAAAATCAAATTTGAAGATAACAGGGTCATTTAAAACAATGGCATTTTTGTACGCTGTGAATGTGACTTTTCTAATACTGCAGTGCTTAAGGCCAAGCAAAGACACGGCCTTGTAACTTTACCTAACTGTGTTGGATGAAAAGACACTTTTTGCATTCTGTTACAAGATTAATCTCAAAATAAGCCTTCTTTTGTGTTACCCACCCCCCTGCCTTGCTTTTCTAACACTTTGCTTTCTGTGCTTTTTTGATATTTGATAACACAGCTTTAGAATACAGTGGCAGTTTATATGCAACTGTCTTCAAACCTTTTTACTGACTGTTTTATGGAAAAGTGTCAGCTGAGGAAAAGTAGCTTTTTGGAAGGAGAATGATAGTGAGTTCTTAGAAAACTGGAAAAAAAAAATAAAAATCACATAGTCCATGAGGCCAACAGGGCAATGTTAGCTTGATCTTGGAACGTGGAAGCAGGTCCTTTTTAAAAAAAATTTTCTATTATTATTGTAGACACTTTATAAGCCTGTAGAACAAAGACTCATAAACGCAGGCATAGCTACAGATTTCTGCCTGGAGTCTCTCTATTTATGCATCATGCTGTTAGACATTATGAAATTCAGAAATGTTAATTTTCTCTTCTACTTTGATGAATGTTTGTTAAGATGTTGTTTCTGAGGAAAGAGAGTTGTTTCATTTGTCACAAAATGATCCTGCATTTTTTCAGGAATAAAATCTGGATTTGGTCCTCGCAATAAACACCGCCGTTATTATACCCACATCATTATTATAAATGCAAGAAATTAAATTCCATGTGTTTGCCTGTGCACTAAGATGGCAGAACTCTTCCTGATTTTTATTGTAATCTTTTAAACTATGTTACTTGTAGAGGACTGTAGACTATATATGTACATATATATCTATTGGTTTTACTTGGCGAGGTGCTGGCAGCGGGGGCTGCAGGGCGGCCTCTGTGAGGAGAGGCCGGGGCTGCCCTGTGCCGGCCACAGCCGGTTCCAGCCGGCTCCACAACGGACCTACTGCAGGACAGATCCGAGCCTGTCAGTGAAGCTGGTGCGGCCTCTGTGAAAAGAGACTTAAGAAAGGGCAAGAACACCAGAGAACAGCGAGGAGTGAAGACAGAAGTGTGAGAAACAGCCCTGTGAACACCAAGGCTGGAGAAGAAGGAAGGGGAGGTGCTCCCGGCATGGAGCAGGTATGGCTCAGCAGCCTGTGGGAGACCAGGCTGGCGTAGCTATCCACTCTGCAGCCTGTGGAGGACCCCATGCTGGAGCAGGTAGATATCCCTTGAAGGAACTGCAGCCCGTGGAGAGCCCAGCTTTTCCTGACAGTCACTGTGGGTCATGGGCAGGAGCCACGGTGGAGCATGGAAAAGCGTGAGGAGGAAGGAGTGGCAAAGGGGAACTGTTACAGACCCCTGTTCACCATCCCCCCACACTCCTCGGGACAGGGAGGAGGTAGAGGAGTTGGGAATGAAGGAGTGACGGTGAGCTTCGAAAAAAGGAGGGGTGGGGGAAAGGTAGTGTTTTAATTTTTTGCCTTTGTTTCTCACTATCCAAATTTATTTCAGTTGGCAATATATTAAATTAATTTTTTCCCTAAGTTGAGTCCTTGCCCCTGACAGTAAGTGGTAAGGGATTCCCCTGTCTTTATGTCAACCCATGAATGAGCTTTTCCATCTTTTCTCCCCCTGTCCTGTTGAGGAGAGGGGAGTAAGTTGCTGGGTGGGCATCTGGTGTCTGGCCAAGATAAACCCACCAAAGTACAATATACATAAAACTTTGCAACAATTCTGTTTAGTTAATTTTATTTTTATATATATTTTTTCTCACATAATGAGAATTATGAATCTCATATTGAATCTCATGTAATAGACTCGAAAACAGTGTGATACAACTGTTGAAATATGAATTAATTTGGTCTAACAAATGACCAAGTACTGAAATATTTACAAATGCAAAGTAAGGTCCCCCAGCATCATCGCACAGTAGAACTTAGTATCTAATATATCCAGTCCATTCTGTTTGCAGGTAAGTCCCTCCATACTTGCCTGGAATTGCAGTCAATTCCTTATGTTTGTCATGGAGAGCACTCAGCAAGTGGCAGGTGTCTTGAATACTTTCCGTAATGTTCTCCAGCTGCTGGCTGAGAGATTTGCTCAGCTCTTTTGTTAAAGAGATCAGTCTAAGCACGTACTCCACTATACCTTCATTATCCGGATCACTTTTTAGAAGCACATCTCTTGCTAGCAAGTTCAGGTGCCAGATTTTTTCCAGGAGTTGGCCTGATTTACCTACAGGTGTAATCTTACCTTCCGCCATTTCCATTTTATGTTCAGAATATACTACACAATTTTTTTCTGCTCAAACACTTCTACAAGGTGTTGTCCTTGTTTAGTTGTTTGTAGCCTAAACAGCGTTTAAAAAGGTACTGTATTCCGCACACACTGACAAATCAAACTCTAGCTCAGAAACTCTTGAGTTGATGTTTACTATTAAAAAGTTACTAGGTGACGGAAAGGAGTGACTCCTGTAACTATGGGCAAGGATTGCCAAGAGATGCCAATGTACACCATGCACCTTTAAGGGAGGTTATGTAACTCAGTTATGTAGCAGTGACTTAAATTTCAGGAGCTCTGAGCAATTTCTCACTTCGGTGGCTGTAAATGATCAGTACCTATGAAATCAAGCTTAATTGTGAATTCATAGTTATATAGTCACCACCAACAAGGAATTGTCTTCATTGCAAGCTAATATTAAATGCTGTAGGTTACTTGACACCATTTTTTAACAACCGTATTTCATTTGTTGTTCAGAGACATCAAATTGGTGGGACAGGTCCAAGCTGCTATGCAGTCTGGATGATGCATTTGAATTAGGTTTCAGCAATTCAAGAATTTACAAATCTGATTTTGTGACTAGCAAAAATACTTATTAGCAACAGAAATTTAAAGAATGTTTTCTGAGGTGAGTTTTTATAATGGCAAGGAACGTGAAGAACAAGCAGTAACAGCTAAAAGTTCAAGTAACTAACGACTGAAATGTTGTTTGACACTTTGGAAGCTGAGAAGCAAACTTACGAGAAAAACATGAGCTCACTCAAGTTAACTGCAGCATCGAGAATCAACTATATGGGGTTCACGGGGAAAAAGCACTGTCCTTGAGTATCCCCATGAAAGTGGGCAGCACATGTGCTCCTGGAGGCAACCTGGGAGGAAGCAGGGCCAGTACCTGACAGGGCTTCTGTTCTGTCGTGTTCAGTGGGTGAAATTTGAGCACTGATACCTCAATGATAGTATTTGCAATGATTTCCATTTCACCCAGCAAGTTCAGGAAGAGAAGTCTCACCAGGACAGCAATGAAAACGAGCAGACATTGTCTTACTGATGCTAATTCACATTGTGCTGTGCTAGGGGAGGACAGGCCTGAAACCCTCATTAGCAGAGTTCAGTACTGAGCTACATCTGAAGTACCACATACACCAAAATATTTTATAGTTTAAGAAATGTACTACACAAATTGTTGTTACAGTGGCTTTCCTACTAAACATTCCTTTTTATGGCCCGTTATGAATATAATTAATGCAGCTTTAAATAGCAATTAAAATGGGACTGTGATATAAAAACACACTGAAAATTGCATCTAAGCATTGCAAAAACTAATAAGGTAATGTCAGCAGAGTGCTTTGAAGATGTAAAGCACTGTATAAATGTTAAAATAACAGTGAAAGATATAAAGTCTTTAATCAAAATATGAGCTGAAACTAGATGTAATTATTAAAAAGGAAAGTTCATTTTGACTCAGTTTGCTTGATCACACTGAAAGTGTGGTGCACAGCTAACACAAAAAGGTATGAGAATCATTAACCTATTTACCATTTCTGATGGTCCAGCATCTCCACATTTTCCCAAATTATTGCTACTAAAAATGAAATTCTGAAAAGAACATAAACTTTCATGTACAGGAAGTGAAAAATGCCATCTTCTACCTGAAATTTTGGGGATGTGTAAGTAAAAAGAAAGAAGATGGGCAAAAATGCATTATTATATATTTACTGTATAGTATTGCATAGACCAACTTCTTGGTGTGAATCTGTATCAGTCCCCTAACCACAGTATAGCTGGATTCATCAGCTCCTGATCTTTTCTAATATATGTATTTATAGAGTGGTCTGTATATGAATTTATTGTAGCGGCAATTAGGTAAGCTATATTCTGACTGAAACAGTTACTACACAAGCACTGCTATGGGGAGACATTTGGATTTTAAACACGATATGGATCTCATGACAGAAAATGAGGCAGTAATGGCCACTCAAGTTACAGTTGACTCTTCCAGATTTTTACTTTTCAGCAGTAGTAAAGAGAATATATATTTAAGTTACCTGATGATCAACATTTGAAGATCTTTAAATTCAGCTATTCATATAGCAAAACATAGTTTCAGCTAAACAAAAATAGGTCCCCCACCCTATTTTAATTTCCCAGTGTTGGACTATGAAAACCTGTTATTTTTGATATTTTGTTACTAATTCACTGTTTCTCCTTACTTGAAGAATGGTGATAAATTATGTAAGTGGAATTTCTTGATCTTGGATGCTATTTAGTGGATAGTCTTATGATACAAGGCTTGTATGTATGTACCGTACTGGCAGGTATTGGACAATATAACTATAAAGTCTTTGGGAAAAACCAGACATTTTTTACTTGACACTTGCCCAGAGAGATCCAATTGTAGTAGCTTTCAGGGCTGTGCATGCACCCATAGGTCTTCATGGCCCAGACCAGCTTCACCCGGTGAGTGCAGGTGATTAGCTGGGGCATGTTTAAAGCTTTCTGAACATTGCAGATTGTAAAAGTAAATGTGGAAATGAGTCAGATATAACCAGAAAACATGAAGGGTGAAAAAAGTAAAGATCATAAGTCATTCAGAAATATTACAGAAAAGTGAGTGTATATTCCCTGAAAATATATGACTCCCTATGTTTAGTATAGAGTATACTGAAGAAAGTAAGATACTGTAATGGATGACAAACATGAAAGGAAGTCCTTTCAATGCACTATGATAAAGACTAGTACAAAGGTTATTTAAATAGAATTTACATTATACAGTTAATGCTGGAGTTTTACAATCACATTAAGCTTGTGCTTTTGTGAAGTTAAATTCAGCATGGATGTGTTATCTAAGATGGTTTACTATGCAGCACACCAGCTACAAAGAGGAGGTTGAAACACTAGGAATAAACAGACTTGGTAAGGACAATATTGCTCCATTCTCCAGCAGAGTCAACTTTAACAGTGAAACTATAGTTTGGTCTTTCAGCTTTCACTACAAAATCCAGAGCAGGAGCTAAAAAGGCAGACACCCCCCCCCCCAAAAAAAAAAAAACCAAACAACCAAACAAACACCATTTCTGGGATATTGTATCAGAAGAAACTCACAGATTTGGCCACTGTGGATCCCCAGCCTCACTGGAAATCCCTGCCTGAAACATAGCCTTTAACTGAGAAAGTGTCAGGTGCATAGGGGTAGGATGAAGACACAAGCTATCGTGTTTACTATTACATATGGACACCAGCTAATTAGTCTTAGAATAACAGATTCACAGGAGAAGAGAGATGGGTGTCCTGCAACCCAATTGTCAAAATAGGGCCCTATGCCTGGGAAGGTAATATACAGGGAACAAAATGAAAATAATTAAGAGACAATGCATAAGAAAAATGTTGAAGAAAATTGTGATAGATGTAGAATTGTTAGTAGATTGTATCTTTTCAGGTCTTGGGTTTTTTATTTGTTTATTTTGTGTGAAAGAACTAATAACAAAAGAGCTGTGTGCTCATCCTCAGAGCTTAGTTCTACATTGAGCTTCACCTTTCTGAAGAGCAATCCTACTCTTCAGCAAAACTACATCTGCAAAAAAGCAAAGTGGAAAATTGGCTCTGTGCTTTATTTTGTTTTGAAACAACTCCTAATCCTGGGTTGCTTTCACTTTTAACTATATTCTGTAGCTATGCAAAGAGTCCTTAAAAAACAGAGCTTTCACATCCATATTAAATAGAGGCCTTGGATGTAGGAGGAGAAAAATATCAAATGTAGAAATACAGGAATCGAAGTATATGTTTAAATTAAGTTACCATTTAGCAGCTGTACATGTTCTTTTCAGAATACCTTAACACTGTTGCATAGCTGATAACAAAGGAAATGGACTTTGTTCTGCTAGGAAAAGAGATTAGATTGTATGATGCAGACCCAGTAAATTCTAAATTCTATCTTTAGACTCTGTGTAATGCAAAGTTCAGTACATGACAATAAATGCATTTTGGTGCGTTTATTGATCTATTCATATTTGAAAATGTGTAATGGTTTTTCTTCCTGTCTCTGGTATTCTAAGGCCCAAGTGAGAAAACAATTAATAGTATACAAAAAACAAAGAAAGTGCTATAGATGTACCATGCCATAGAAATTATATCATATGCTCATATGAATGGTTCCTTTAGCACTATAACATAGTGACCAGTGCTGGATGTTTTGAAGAAAGTAATAATCCCCTTGAAATACATAATTATGAAATAACATGGTTAGAAAAGGTATATCTTTCCTAGGACAGTAACAGTCCTTGACAGTAAGCCATCTTAAGCATCAGTGTGCATAAGCCTCACATTAGGAAAGGCAAAGCTCTAGACCGTAGGTGGAAAGAAAGTCTGAGCTTGTGCACAGCCCTGGTGTGGGGCCACCTATGTACCTGTATTCACTTAAATGCAGCATGGTGGTGTTGGCCTGAATTTGCCATTATATTTCAGTGTTAGCTTCTGTGGAGGTTTCAGGTAACCAATGTTGAGAAAACAAGTATTGCTCTGCTGTGTTGGGGTAGAGCTAACAGACAGAACATGACATCAGAGTGCTAACTGTGTTTTTCTCATTTCTAAAACTGATCTATGCCAAACTGCATAGGCACAGCCTTCGGTTAGCTTTGTGATCTGGGGAGGGGGAAAGCAGCTTATATTCTTTATGTGTTCTCTTTTAGTTTAATTGTTGGTAACTATTTGTAAGTAGTTTGAATAATATTCCATGGGAACAAATAATCATCTGTGTACTGATCAAAGACAAAGAGATTGCAGACTGGGACTTTATGAATCCTCATCTTTGGTGGGCAAGGTCCTCATCTTTGGAATGGCAAGAGGAACTTCTAGCCCATCTAATCTGTCCTGTACTACTTCAGCATAGACGTACAAAATACAGGAAGAATGTAGGGGAAGATAAAAATATCAATATATACTCTCAAATCCATACACTATATTATCCTGTATACACTCTTCTACAGGAGATGACTTAGCTAAAAACCTACTCTGCCTGAAATCCAGCTTGAACTGTAATACGTATTTCCCATACCTCCCTTTTGTGAAAGAAATACAAACCACTTTTACTGATGCTTCTCTTACAATGGGCAATTCCTTGCAGGCACAAGAGAAGTGAGCTTTGATGACAGATATGAAGAAAAAGTGGCCTTTCCCTAGCCACTGAAATACCCTAATCAGTTTTCATTACATTTTTTTCATGCTCTTTTAGACCATTGGTGGTGCACTGTAGAAATGTCAATGAATGGTTTTAGTGCAGTAATTTAAACTAGAATTTCCATTACTTTTAAATTTATTTCCTTTTAATTTTCTTTATGCAAGAACTGTGAAGGCCTCCAGGATTCCGAACATCATGAGCAAGTGATCAGTTTTGTATTGCAGTAGCTAAACAGAGTATGTAATTTGAATTCCATAGCAGTGTGCATAAAGCAAAAAGATTTTGTCAAGGTTTCGGTCTTGCATACATTTTCTTTTCTTTGTGCATACAAAATTGAATTATCTTGAATCAAGCCTTTGGGTGATACACTGGCTTTCCAATTATTTTGTAAGGAAAGGACAAGATTACCATAGTGTCTCTGAAAGGTCAGAAGCTTGATTAACTGTTTACCTGGAGATCATAATTTCTACAGCCTCCCTGCTGTTTTGCCTCATTTTGTAAGATTAAGTAATAACCTAATTATAACCTTGGGGAAAAACTAATTCTTGAAAGAAAAATGCCTTTTGATGTGATCAGCAATAGTATTTTGTAGTTGTTAAACATGATTGATGTTGTTTTAATGTTAGTGTTTAATTACATAAGAAAAACTGCAGGCTTAGATAGAACTGTATTCTATCCAATACTGAAGTGACACATTTAATTGCAATTTTAATTAAATTTTAGGAAGGGAGAGGCTGTAGAAACATGACATGAAAGTGTTGTTTTCACTTGATGGTATTTCTTTTCCTAATGACAAAATCCTAGTTTCAGTTACACTGCTGTCCTCAAAATGGAGTTAAGCCTTCATTGCTCTTAAGGGATACACTTGGCACAAAGCAATACTTGAATATGAAATTTTCTGAGTAGAATGAGGTGAAAAAGGTAGCAAGAACTATAATTAGCTGGATATAGAATGGTGTGGTATGACCAATTTCAGCAGAGCTTGTAACATAAGCCAAGTATTTGAATAAAACTCTTAAATGTCAGTCTAATTCAAAATTGTAGGCAGAATACTTATGCCATCCTTTGTTTAGCTAAAATAACTAAGGTTGCTGGAATTTCCAGTACCACCTGGTACTCCCCAGGTGGCTTGTCTGCTTTTAACTTCCCTTTTAGCATTTTACTTTTGAGGCTGTTTCTCTATTATTTAGAAAAGAGACTGAAAACTAAGCAAACTGTATGTGAAATGGGATGTATGTAGTAAAACTTCAAAGACTTGATACTTCTCCGCTTCTAACTTAACCTAGTAGCTTCACAGGAAATTATTCATGGACAGATGGGGTATCTTCGTTATGAGTTTTCTGTTAAAGTGTTATTTGTATATACAGTAAGCCTCCAGTTTAGTTGCTTTAATAGCATCAGAATCCTGGGGAGTGAGCCAGCTATCATGAGTGGCCTTCTTTGGTTGGGCAGAAAGCAATGAGGAAAAGAGAAAAACAGAGGAGAGATAATGTGTTTCACCAGACCTAAATAATAGTGTGAAATGATACTGAACTATATACAATTTTAACTGTGATTGTACTTTGGAGATTTTTTCCTCTAAAAATAGTTCTGTGATGTCTATTATGTTTCATTACTTTCCATGCCAAATTTGCTCAAGCAACAAGTAAAATGAAAGAGGGAAGGAAGTATCTGAGATGGTGACCTTTAAAAGTAATAGCATCTTTAAATGTGTCATATGTGGTTTCTGTAGAATGTGAGCAAGCCAATACTGTATAGATAAAACCTTAATGATGTGTGATTCATTACAATTCAATGAACTGTGCAAAAGATGAATATGGGAAAAATTTAGCACTTTGATGTGCAGGAAAGTTCCTCAGAGGGATTTATTTTCAAATAAGTTTAAGAATGCTCCATTAAACTTCTCAAAGATGACAGGAAGTTATGCCAAGGTAACTAGGTCCCCTAAATGAGAGCAATAGCAAAGAAATAAAAAGGAATTTACCACATGCTTTGAAGCTGCATTTGTATTCAAAACCAACTTGAAAACCTTAAATATAAATGAGAGACAGAAGTGCTGGGATAATGTTCCAGACTGAACACAGGTACTCTGAAAAGAAAGTATTGAAGGCACCCCTGCAGATTTTCTAGTGATAGATTTCTTGGAGAAACCCTAAGCAGCAGCTAGAATGAGAGACTGATGCCAGGTATTTTTTTAATTTTTTTTTCTTGGTTAAATGCCTTTCATTTGAAGCAAGAGCTTAACCCCCCCTGCCTTGCTAGAATAAATTTGTTGTTTTCATTTCTAGGCATGTGAACTCAGGTGATTGTTATACATAGGACATGCTTTTACTTCCCCTTAAGCAATAAATTCAAATAAAGCAGTACTGCAGACAAAATTCTCAGGTTGTCTGCAGATTGAAACACATATAAATGTATATGAAAGTGGGGGATCACCAGCCCATACAGCTGTCTCAACAGGTTTGGGTGCTGTCTCAAGACAGGACATGAAGTGGGTTAGTCCAGGGAAGTACTGCATTGTGTGCTTTGGCAAAAGGCAGTAGATAGACCCTCCTTGATTTCTAGAAACCTTACATTGTCCCAGGGATGTATTTTGAATTGCCGCCTTTGCAGACTCTCACTGAGAGTGAGGTCAGGTTCCATGTTTCTGACTTACCCATCACTGCTATACAAGAGGTGCTTTTAGAGCAAACATTACGATTGGTTTATAAGCGGTTTTACTCTCAGAAAGAGTATCTCAGTTAATCTGAATAATTTCTTGCCTACAGAGGATTTTACATGTGCAGTTGAGTGCAATATGCAATACATAAGCCAGAAAATTCACTCTGATTTAACTGTCACCAGAACTGGTAAGGGAAAGAAGAAAAATCAGTATATTGTAAAAGTAATCAGTAAACAGTATATCACCAGCTTTATGTAATTTGTTTCAAAAGTCATATATCAATATCAAAATAGCTTAAAGGGACTACCTCAGGAGTCCATCAGTAGTTTTAAGAAAACAGAGACTGCATTAAGGTCAAACATACGACCATTAAAGGGAATAAGATGACAAAAGCCACAATCGTTGTGTTGTCATACCTGTATAGAAGAACATTAACTAGTTTATAAAGTGATAGTCTAAAAATACAAATCCATCATATAGTAAAGGGAACTATCTTATGATGCTTCTTGGAAATCAGACTTACTGTTATACAATTACATTAAAGTATGCAGTATGGGTCAGACTGGCTTACAGGTCCGAGTAAAAATGTAGGCTTGTGTCCAGTGAGACATACAAAATAACTGAGTTATAATGCACTGAGTAACTGGCTGAGAGGAATCCCAAGGTCACATAAACAGTTGATAGCAAATACAAAAACTGAACCCGGGTATCTCAACTCTTGTGCTTATTTTGAACTACAGTCCTATCATTTTTCTGAAGCTTTGCAGCATTTTTGTCTTACCCTGAGTGAAATATGTTACCTCATGCTAGAACTGTGTGTGAAAATTGTAATACGTGATTTAATTTCCAAGGTTAGTTTTCCTGATACTTTATTAACAATAATACCGACACTGTACTGTAAGAGTAGTAGTGAAGCTCAAATCATAAAAGGCCTAGATATTCATTTGCTGGTTGGTTGAGATGTAGCTAGCATTTCATTTCTTACAATGCTTCATAAGCTCCAAAACTGAAATACATTTAACCTTCTCAAGACCTTGAGGAGGCTGGCGGATGAATTTTATTATCTCTGCTTTAAAGAGGAGCAAATGAGACTGAAAAGATTGCAGAAGACCAAGTTTAGAACTTAGACCTTGCTACCTAGCTTGGACTGTGTTCAATGGGAATGTGTGCTATTTTTACAGCAGAGAGAGAAATAATCGCATTAGAAGTCACAAATAAACTCAGTTCTGTATATTTTTAGATAGCTGACAAACTTCATGTAAATATCAGAGCTCTTGTAGGCCATCCGTAAAGGGAGGAGTAGCAGTTGTTTTCCCCCAGTTTATCTTACCAATTAGCTGTTTGTGCAGCTAGTTTCAGAGTTCTTAAATACAATAAATATGCAGCAAGTAGAACTGATGCATAGTTTTAAAGACATACATATCCAAAAATGACAGTATTTGAAAACTGGAAAATGGCCGACTAGTTTGAATCAATTACATTACTAGCTTAATGAAAAATAAACAATGTGGCAAACAACTACTTTAACTTATGACAAACAATACAGATAGAGTGTGGAAATCTGGGGTGGATTCATATTCTAAGGATCAGTTCTTGTACAGTTTAGATGATATTATTCCATCTTCAGTTAAACACAGGCTTACATGGTTATTCTTGTGGTCTGATAATATTAAAAATAATCATGCCAATATTAATTACTGGAAAACAAGGTTATTTTAAAGGTTTTTGTAACCATAAATCTGAGATGGAAGGCATTCTTAGCATGTTCAGTATGAATCACCTTCTTGTATGGTCAAATGTATTTTAGCATACAAAAGGCCCTTATGTCTTTCAGAGGATATAGCAAAAGTATTGCAACTTCTTTTTAAAATTAATTTCTAAACTGAAATTTTATCTTCCCCTACTAAAAAAACTTTACCTACCTAACATTTTTTCATGATAGCAACATAGAAACTCCAGGGAAGAGGAAATTATCAGATAATAAAATCTCTGCAGTTTTCAAGCCTGTCAGCAGATTTTCAAAACTCAACAATATCAACAAGCACAGAATAGTACTGCGCCTTATGTCATACCTGAATTACATCAGAATTAGTAAAATGCAATTTCCTTTTAGATTTTTGTAAGTTTTTTTTACTATAGTGGTAGAAACTTCCATTCCATGTTCTGACAGAGAACTAACTACGTGCTGTAAACCAGAGACTTGAGAGCTTCTTAGAATCTGATAAATTAGGCTACTTTATTTCTAACAAAGAGTAAAACAGCATATAGGTTTGCCTGATACTGATAATATCATTCAGACATACACAAAAAGACAAGAAAAACCCCTAAACCCCCAAAAGCACAACATGGCTTAAAATGAACTTGTGCATACTGCAGTTTTTTTGGACATAATGCAAACGAAAGTATGCAAACACAACTGAGTAGGTGTTTCATTTAATGCTTAGTTCTCCCATTCCTGGGGGGGGGGGGGGGGGGGGGGGGGGGGGGGGGGGGGGG
>JAVKLA010000053.1:23160718-23172108 GCA_034782735.1 Sagittarius serpentarius
GCCAGAGCTAAAGCCTGCGGCTGTAAGGGGGCTTCCTCCTGACTCCTCAAGAAATATGCTGCCCGGCGAGCACGCCCTGAGCACCCGCCCCGGCAGCCCAGGCGCGGAGCGGCGGCGCTCCCCGCCCGCGCCCAGGTGCGGCCGCCTTCTGCGGGCGGGAGGGAGGGAGCTCCGCGCCGCGGGCGCGGCTTTGCGGCTTGCTGGGGAGCAGCGCGGGGGTGGGGTGTGGAGGCAGGCAGGAAGGAAGGAAGGAAGGAAAGAAAGAGAAAGCAAGCAAGCAAGCAAGCAAGCAAGCAAGCAAGAAAGCGAGCGAGCGAGCGGAGAGAGAAAAGAGAGCTGAAGCTATCTAAAGCCCTGCTTTTCCTTCCCCTTGCCTCTCTCTCCCTCTTTCCCCCGCGGCTTTTTGCCAGAGGTAAGCCAGCGCCGGCGGGGCGCGGAGTTGGCGAGGTAGAGGGCAAGGACTGCCCGCCTGCTGCCCTGTGCGCGGCGGCCTGCGCGGGCGGCGCCCCGGGCCGGGCCGGGCCGGGCCGGGCCGGGCCGCTGCCGGCCCGGAGCTTCTCCGTGGGCCGCTGCTGGGATGCTGGAGGTCCCGGTCCCGCCGGCAGCGCAGCGGCCAGCCAGAACCGCACTGCTGGAGAGTAACTTTGAAGTTAACCGGCCAGTTCAGGAGCGGGGCTGAGTGGTTTGGTGCAGGGCATGTCTCAGATAAGCGTCAGATACCAAAGTTGGAATCTGACAAGAAATCGCTCGTAGGCAGGTAGAAAATAAGGCGTGTATTTTTCTTTTTTTTCCTCCGGTTCTCTTGTAAGCTTATATTATTTTAACGGTCTGTACATAAATGTCATACTCAGGAAGAGTGCTTTATTATTGTGAGTTTATTTATGAGTTGTTTTTGTAAAGTTAACGAATAGACTTCTTGCTAGGTGCCCATATATTTCTGGAAATTTTATCAGAAATTGCACGAAGTTCATTTTGAGAAAGTCAAAGAGCCACTAGGATGTCCTAGATAGAAAAGACAAAGTGAATGATACAGCACCCGGGTGTTGCCACAGCAACTTACTGAAGAGTACTCAACCAATTCCGCTTCTAGCTTGCTTATTCATGCCATGCAGTTCCCTTAGTCCTGAGACTCTGCAAGTTGTTCCACTGGAATTTCTTGCAGTATGAGGTTTGACTCTGAGGTAGCAAAGGTGGCTGAACTTTTTTCTCAAAGAAAGAGAAGTGTTCTGAAATAAAAAAAAGAGCGAAACATTCTGACAGAGGATGTGATTAAAGGTATTTCGTAATTATCCACTATGTCGAACTACACTTAGTAATTTCCTTGCCTTTGGAAGGGGAACAGTTCTGTTGGAATTGTTGCAATCAGTTATCTTGCTATGAGTTGACCCAAATGTTAATGAATTAAGTAACCACTCTAAAAAGGTCATCTGAGAGATTTTTTTTTTTTTCTTTTGAGCATGCAGTCAGTATGCAGATTGCATTATGTAGATTTTTTGAAAGATCTTTAATGATCTACAATGTTTTCTAGGCCCGTTAATCATGTCAGTTTGTATGCAGATAAGTGCAATGGAAAGATTAAATTCACTGCTGGCAGATTTCATTTTGCTCTGTGGTAAGGCCCGTTGTACTGTGTTTTTTTTTTTTTTGTTTTGTTTTCTTTTTTTTACCTCTTTATTTGGCTCTTAATCTAATACGTGGTTTAGCTGGGAGCAAGCCTGAACTTGCTTGTATTTGTTGAACTGATTGCTTAAAGTGTGATTATCTTGCCATGAGCTTCTAAGGGTTTGATGCTTTCTTCAGGCTAATATCTGTAGAGATCTTAAAAGGGGAAAAAAAAGTCTCACTTGAGTGTTTCTATATTCAGCTGTATGCTACTGTTCACACAATTCATTATTAAAAGTTGGATTGCTTGCTTCATCATAGATTCTGCTGTCTTATCTTCTAATCAGTGACTTTTCAACTTGAAAATCATAGAATGGAAGAATCATAGAATCAACTGATACAGTTTTTCAGAATGTTAGATGCAGGTACTTATCCTCCATGTGAGGTAAGGTCCTGAAAGTTATGTATGTTTTTCTGTGCCAGTGTTTTCATTTTTCTTTGGTGCTATTTAGCTGTCACTTTCACCTTTTTTTCTTTTCTTTTTTTGATATTTATTTCTATCAAATACTGTAGGAAAAATCTATTTTGCCTTGCTGCTGAGAGAGAAAGTTTTGTTTTACAGGCTGTATGCAACCATGTGCAGTAATGTTGAAGACTTGTTTACTTAAACTTGCAGTGGTACAAATACGGTTGTGAAAGTGATTGTATGCATGTAAGTGTGTATATATCGTATATGCGCACTACATATCTAATGCTGTGCATTCTTTAGGGTTTGTTATGACTTATTCCTCAATTAAAGCTATGGAGGAGTTTAAATTCTTTTTTAAATTTATATTAATTACATTGAAATAGATCAATATATTGGATAAGATGGTCCTTGAGTTCTGCTTTTCTGTATGTTTCTTGAGCTTAAGCCTTTAGTAAGGATAAAACATTGTAAGAAAAGACTCAGTATTTCTCTTCTGGCCTGCAATACAAACATTCACCTGTGTGTGTAGATTTGTTTAGCTGTTTACTTGAATCTTCATCTGAGTAATGAAACCAAACCAGGTGTCAGTATAAAACCCTTTGCTCAGACCCACAAAATATGTGTGACTGTGAACTTACTGGTATCTAACCAGCTGTATAGGTAGGCAAGATCTATAGCATGTCTTTATAAATCTTGATGGGTGCATTGACAGCTTCTGCTGCAGATTACTACAGAAACAGAAAATGGCTTGGGCTTCAGCTTCTAGCACTGTTGACATTTTGTGGTCAAAATATCTTCTCAGCAAGCAGTTTCTTCCTTTCTCAGTCTGCTACATGTTTCATTTATAAAATACACTGCAAAAAGTAATGGTTTCTGGAAATTTGGAAACAAAGTTTGTTCTGTGCTAGGTAATCCTCTGCAGTGTTATGTGGTTTATACAGAGATGGGTTAGGATCCAAATAACTGATAATACATGGCTGTTTGAGTTCCTGAAGTAACAACACTGGAGGTGTTCCAGAATAAGATGAAGGCAAAGTTATTGCATGTAGAAAAAACAGTATTTAGAAACTGAAAAGAGTGTGTGTGGGTATAAATACATATGCTTATATAAAAATATATATTTATAAATAAATATATAACTAAAAGCTACTTTCCTAAGTGTTGTCTTTGTTACTGCTGAAGGTGGAGGGATTGAGAGAATGATACTGTCTAAAAATAAGCACTAACACCTCAGGGAAAAAATACCCAAACACCACCATGAAACCCAGAACTGCCAAGGAAGGTGGAAATGGCCGAGATAACCAACTGCAACTCCAGCTTTAAAACACTTAGGCTGATATGCTAACATTGTAGGGGTTTTATATACTTGAACACGTGGTGGTTTCCCCCACCCCACGCCATTAATAGGTACATGAAAGGCTATTCTTTGGCACAGACAGTGCCTGCCTGATAACTTTTTGCCCACTTCAGTAATTTCTGTACAAATTATTTCTTATTCTATACTCAGAATATATATTCAACTTCTTAAGAGACTATGTATTTGTATTTTTCAGGGTTTAGAGATGGATGGAGGCCATAATGTTAAATTTTATCTTTTATAGCTAGAGGCTTACGTGTAGATCTTGAGGAAATGCTGATGTCTGAAATTTTTAAAGGAACGATGGGTGTTTAGATAAGTATGCAGGTTGGGAAAGGACAAAGTTAAATCTAAAAGCTGATTGTTAATCAGTTTAGCTCAATGCAAGGCTTTTTGGATTTAAGTGCCTTGGGAATCTTTTAGTGAGGGTTAACTCCTGAACAAATTTCATCTCTCTTGAGAGGTTGATACATTATTGGCCTATAGAGTTCTCTCTCAAAAAAGTTTTAATTGTATGAATTTCATAGTCAAGATAAGAAGTTACTTTTCAGGCTTGTGGATAGTGAAAATATTGCCCCAAAAAATGAAGTTAGAGATGAGCAAGAATGCAAAGACTTATTTTAAATAATGGAATGTTTATAGTAAGTGTGCTGTGTTGATTTTTACATCTTCCAGAAAAATGTAGGTTTGTTAATCTTTTTTTTTTCCTATTATTATGTCGCATATATATATATGTTGTAAGTATGAAGAGGTTTTTTTTTTACCTGTTTATGATTACCACTTTTTGAAAGTGTGGGAGTAGTAAAGATACTCACAAAGTTTTGCAAGAAAAGACTTCTAGTGATTGAGTTAGTGATTTAATAATTTATTTCGTAATCATAATAAAGTGCAATTGCCAATAGCAGTGATAAAAGTTGTGCTCCATTCAGTACAGGATTTTAAATTTGTATTTATTTGTCTGTGGCTTTGGGGAATGAGGTGCAGTGTAAAGTTTTATTTATGACTGCTTTTCTGAATAATGACTTAGTTATTCAAAAGACATTGGGGACATCTTACAGGAAGAGGTTTTAGCCTTTACTGGAGGAATTGATACAGTACAAAAGTAGGCAATCTTTTAAGCTTCAATTCTAGATCATAAGTAGTGCCCTTTTTGTCAGGAAATACCTTGAAGAATAAGGTATCAATACCTACTACCGTGGATATATTCTGGGCATATGATTTCTTTTCTTTCTAATTGCTACTGAAGTCTTACACCATTCTACTGAAGCTGTTCTTTCTTTTCCAGGCTGCTTAAGGCTAGTACCTGCATGTCAGGATGGCTGCTACAGTCAGAAGGTTTCCCTGAGGCCATATTACTCTTACACAGGAAGAGGGAGGTGAAAAAACCTGTTGACTGCTGCTGATCTGAAACCTTCTTTAAAGAGATGTGATTTCAGGCTGTCTCAAACACCTTCAGAACGGTAGGTTCTTTGTCTGCTTTCGATTTTGTAAATCGTGAATTTGGATACGGCCCTGAAAGAAAGAAGAACTCAAATAGGTGGAATCTAGAGAGTGCAAGAGCTGAGTTGGAAAATACTGAGGAAAAAACTGTCACAGGCACTTGAGATACCAAATATCCCTAGTGTAGAGGCCAGAACTTTACTGTGGGCCTCTGCTACTGTTTGTGGCCAAGGGAAAACTGCTTCCCTGACAGAGTTGAAAAGCCAGTAGTTTCCTGTTTCCCTTCTTGACAGTTCTTTGAAGGGCCTGATCTGTAAGATGTATCTTGATCATATCCATAGCTTTCTGACTGCAGTTATTTAAACAATTAAGGCACTTCCCCCCCTGCACCCACTCCCCACCCCAACGTGCTCAGAAGTAGTTCTACCTTTGTAAAATATTTTATTGGTTACGGTACTTGTTCCATTGGATTCTCACTTGAAAAGAGCTTGAACCTACAGTTCACATAGAATGCTCTAGCCAGTAGTTTTTCCTTTTTCCCATTGAAAGTGTGTTTCTGTGCTAAAAAGAGTTTAAGGCTTAGAAGATAAGGGAGTAGAAGCCTTACGCTGTAGTTAATTGGTGCTAGTGTGGGAACAGGAAAGCTTTGGGTTCCAGCTGTGGCCTTAGATTGCTTTTTCTCCCCCTTACATCCAAGTACTGTGTAATAAGAGTGTGTGTGTGTAAATAAGTGGTTCATGTCTTTACTGTTCATCTTAACTACTAGGATTATATGTTTTAAGACTATTACTTGTGCTAAGTTAAGACTTCGAGTTCTCTATTCTCTTTATACAGGCCAAGATAAAAAGATGGAAAGATAAAAGGATAGAGAGGTTATGCTGTTTACCCTCCTTGAAATGTTCATATGTAAACAATTTTAAAATGTTACTGTAGAAATGACAGGGAGCCTTTTGGAATTTTATCCAAGATTAATGTGAATTCAGCTGGGAAATTTTTTTAATGCCCTTTTTCTTTTCCATAGGTTTGCAGTCTTTAAAAAACATCAATTTGAACTGAAGAAACTTGAAGTGTCTTGAAGAAACTGATATTCTCCGTTGGCTGGCTGACACCAAATTTAGAGAGCTTTGTTGCTAGTGAATACACATGCACCCTGACTATTTTTCTACATGACTGTGTGGGGCAATATTCGGCATGAAGCTGCCATCATGTCGTCCACAGGCAGTGGCACTGATATCGAAGAATTCTTGGTCAACATCAACTTGGGGCAGTATCTTCCTAACTTTAAAGAATATGGCTATAACATTGTGACAGATTGTGTGGGAATAAACAACAGTGTGCTTCAGCAAATGGGAGTGTTGCCTACAGGGCACCGCAGAAGGATTCTTAAGCAATTAGACACCACTCTTTCAAAAATGCAAGGAAATTCTCTTTTCCATGAAAATCTAAAATTTAAAGACTTGAAAGGTTTAGAAGAGAAGCAATATTCATCCTCGGATCAGGAGTCTCCAATAAGCAATTCAAGTGTAGATGGGACTAGCTTGATACCTGCAACATTGTCAGAACAACTTCTTAATAAAGCTTACATTGATAAAGAAAGGTTTGAACTTGCAGAGCAAAACTTACTGGAGGCAAATGATGATAGCTTTACAAATCTGGATTTTTCTAGTTTATACCAGAATTCGGACAGCATACTAAAAGCTGTCAATCCAAGTGCAACTACTAAGATGAATACTCAGCCAGACATATCACTAGAAGAAGCTGCTGCATACCACACTGATGAGCACTTGGCTGACTGTTTGGCAATTCATGATCCTCCTTCTTCATTTGCTCATTCATGTGAGACAAAATACAATGAAAACAAACATCTGATGTTTGCAGATGAGGGTGATTTATCTGATAGTGAGCCAAATTCTCCATTCTTTAAGTTTAAAGGAGAAATGATAGACAATGACTTATATGATTCTTACATGCAAAACTGCATGAAAGTATTTCCAAGAGCAAGCCGGTCTTTTATATTAAGGCATCGACCTGTACCGGAAATTCCCGAATCAAGTAAAGTTCAGGCTTCATCAAGGTAACTGCTGTTTCTTTCTAATGAAGAATTGCTATCATTGTAGAAATTATGGTTTGGGGTTTCTAACAGGTTTTTAACGTAATTTTTTTGTGGATTTTTTTAATATGTGCTGTAAATACACTGGATTTGGTATGAATGTTGCCAAATTAACTGAAGGAGGATTAAGCTTCAATACAAGTTAAAAGTGCAAATGAGAGTATAAAGGGAAATTTTAGATTAGTGTTTCCTTGTCATCTCTGTATCTACTTATTTTCAAAGAAAGAAATCTTTATTGCTTTAGATATAACCCTTGTTAAAAACAACTATATCAAGCATTTTTTAAACTTAATCTGTATGCTGTTAAAATGAGGAAGAATGGAAATACACGAGTGTTACAAAACCAAGATTGAAAAACAACAGAAAAAGCTGTTGAATTTATTCCAAACCAAAATATTGCTAATGATATTAATTAGACCTTAGCTCCAGTGTTTCTGATGAAATTCTGACTCATCACAGGAAACTGATGACAAAATGGCGATTTCAAGAAAGGCTAAAAATTCACCCTTAAGTATAAAAATCTATTTTTATGATGAGACAGCAATTATTGCGAAACAGAAGTATTCAGGTTGTATCTTAGTAACTTTTAACATTGTACTTTTCAAGAGACATATTAATATTAATGTAGTTTTATCTAAAAAGTGGGGCAAAATTTAGAAAATCGTTCTGGTCTGTTTTGTGCATTGTATGCTGTAGCCACCCTGTAAACAAAGCAGGATATATCTGATACGATTGCACACATGGGCATAACAAGACGATTACATGAGACTTAAGTCTCAGCCTTAAAGCACATAAAATTTATGTATAAATATGTAAATTTTTTGTTTTAAATTAGAATAGGATATTTTGTGGAGGACAAAATTATGTTATACTGTGGGTCTAAAGCAAGGACTTTCTTCGAGATGTCTCTTAGATTAATTTCTAAACTGGTTGTAATTTACCTGTTAACTCAGAGAATGAATGCAACCGATTTGTCGTATTAGGTGTTTGCTTTTGCTGGCGTTCGCAAAGTAACAAAACCTTAGCTTTTAATGATGCTTGTAGTATAAAAATATTTTTGAGGCGTTCCAGCAGGAAAAAAGAAGTGGAAAAAGGGAAAGGAAAAAAAATTGGATGTAGGATGTTTTCAGAGTTCATGGAATCTTTGTAAGGATAGTTCTGTACAGTATTGGTGAGGATAGTATTGGATAGAGACCAATAAAGTTTATTATGATAAATTGCATAGGAGAGTTTGAATTTGTTTCAAAATATTCATGTGATGTGGGTGTGGATTTTTCTTCCTTCAAAATGGTTGTGTTCATAATTTGAATCCACAAATTAGCGAGTAGCACTTACTGTCTTGAATAAGCATTAGTTGTAGCTTGTCTTGCAAAAATATGATGGAATGTAGATTAAAAGGTCTGATGTTAGAACTTAAGGCATGTCTTACTAAAAGTAGTATTGTTTGAGTGTTAAAAGTGATAGGCGCTAAATGTGCAGTTGATCACAATATTACAGGCAGTGTAAACGAAGAATATCTCCCCACAGATTAATTTGTGGTGTTTTTGGTTCTATTAACTATAAGCTTGTACTCGTCATGCTGGTTAAGTGTCTTAAGAGAAGAAGAGTTCATGCAAAGGCATGTGCAAAGTTTTGTCGGTGTAGCCATATCCAAATCATTAGGTTGCACTTTCATTAGTCAATTTTTTATTTTTTTTTTTTTTAAATAACTCTCTATCCCTGGAAGGGGCATGTCTGAGAATGTATGTATTTGTCTTGTATTTTTCATCTGTGTATCTCAGCAGTTAGAAGCATCATTGGCGAATTTATACATTCTCTAAATGCAGTTTTCCCAGCATGTATAAGTTTCTTCTAGATTATCTAAAGCCACCAATATTAAATGTTGTAATACAGTTGTTTGAACAGATGGAGAGGCAAAGATTCTTTGCAACAATTAAGAGATTTTTGTATGCCTTAAAAAATGTTTCATCAGTACCTTCTAAATTGCCAAAAAGTTGTGCTTATTGAAACTTAAGTATAAACATCTTTCAGTGAGGAGTAGCTCTATATTAACTTTTGTGGAGTGATTATCCCTACTTCATATAATAAAGCTATTCCTGCTGAGCTGAAATGGGAATATCATCCTAAAAGATAACAGTAACTAGCTACTAAAAGAGTACTTTTAATGTCTTTTGAGAAACAGTCATCCAGCAGAGAGAATATGCTACATTTGTAATCTTCCCACCATTGAAGTAAATCTTCCAAATCCCAATCTATTAGTGATTGATACGTGACTGGGTCACTAACTTTGTTACACACCATTTTAATTTGTGAGCTCCAGCTTTTCATCTTTATGCTCCAGTTATAACGCTATGGAAATGATGAAGGACAAGTAGCGGTCTGTCTGAAGAAGATCAAGGCTAAACCAGAACTTCAAAACAGAGCTTCACAGACACTCTTGATAACCTTGTCGAGTGTGTTTTTTAGAGGCAAAGATTTAATACAGAATTCTAAAATGGCAGCTTGCAGCATCTTTAACCTCAGGAAAGATTGTGTCTGTCTTACAAAATTGCATAGGCAAACATTCTCAACTGACTTTTATTGGTAGATGCTGGTTTCATCATTATTACATTGTGTGAAGGCTTTTCCATAGAGGCAGAGAAATCCTGCTCAAATCTTCTGGGAAATGCAACATTTCCTTCTAGTTGTTAATGGATATTAGTCATTAAATTTTTATGCTAGGAAATGCTTTTCTTACGATCTCCTATGTGCCTTCTGGCACAAAAAGTTCATATGGTGGCTCTCCTTGTGCCTCTTAGTAGTGCTGTGACCATGTCACTTACTATTACTAATAATGTGCTTGCCTCTCCTGCAATTATATCTGCTTGCTGTGCCACACTTGTGCTCCTGGCTCTTGCCTGTAATGAAACACGCTGTCAGCTGGGAAGACGCCGTAGCATTTTAGAAGTTTGAAATATTTGGGGTTTCTTTCTTCTTTGAAGTATATGTGGCATCATTCTAGTACTGAGGGGTGCAGAATTAAAAAAAAACCAAACACAGTGTTCTTGATAGTGGGGTTATTGTGCAGATTTTAGCAGAGTTTTTGGTTGATAGGTATTGAAGTGGTGTGTAGTTACGCTAGATTCTTGTCAGCTAGACTTCCTTCTTATTGTAACATTATGAGCTTTGTTGATACAGAATTAATAAAGGATCACTTGAAAGGTGTTTAAAAGCACTGGAATTGTTAAGAGGATTGCAAATAATCTTCTAAAATTGAAATAATCTGCATCCAAAACATCTTTATTAGATGAAGTCATCATCCTTTCTGAGACCCTGCATCCTATATTTAAGTGAGAAGACTTAAATTTTTAATATGGTTCCCAGTCATGTTGAGGAATAGAAGAAAGGGTTTAACACAGTGGATTGGAAGTTTCATGGTCTCTCTTGATACTTTTGGTTTAAGTGACTTCTTCGATACAGACATGAGTGAAAAATGGAGGCTTTTGTAAGACAAAATAGTGAAAGTAATGCAATGGATGGAGTTAACTACTGATGTGCCCTTAGTTCAGGATTAAAGATAATAAGTATAGAGATAGTTCTAGAGGCTTTGGATGCTTTGGATCATGTCATTTAGCAGTCACTCTTAGGTGAAGTAGCTACTGTTGCATCATTCAGAGCAGCAATTTGTTCAAAGAAAAAGCTTAAGCAGATTTATAACATGGTAGACCTGTTTTGATATACAGAATGCTACACAGATGAAATTTCAGGCTGATGAACTCTATATACTTTGAGATTTTTTCATATCCCCTAACTTTGTTACATGTATTGTTCAGTAGCGGGATTGCTATGGGTCTTTATTAAGAGAAATAAGAAGAAATAGATCACAATAGTAATTGTGGAAAACGTTGTGTTTGGAGGAAAATATAAATCAATAGGTAATGGTGCTTGGCTTGAGCAGGCAGTGTTCATTTTCTGCAGCTGGCAGATCCAATGGATGAAACTTCTTGCTTGGTGCTGGTATTCTTTAGACTCCCATTTCTTACTGTGTAAGTGGTCTAGATCGCTAATGAGATGCCCCAGCTGGTGCTAATGTGTCTCTCTACTCTCTGTTCTGTCACTGTTGTGGTTTAACCCCAGCCAGCAACTCAACACCATGCAGCGACTCACTTATGTCCCCCACCCAGTGGGATGGGGAAGAGAATCAGAAAATAAAGTAAAGCTCGTGGGTTGAAATAAGAACAGTTTAATAGAACAGAAAGGAAGAAACTAACAATGACACTAGTAGCAACAATAAAGTGTCAATAATAATAAAAGGATTGGAATACACAAGACAAGTGATGCACAATGCAATTGCCCGAGCAGCGCTCCTCCCCCAGCCAACTCCCCCAGTTTATATACTGGGCATGACGTCCCATGGTATGGAATACCCCTTT
>JAVKLA010000053.1:23172239-23214762 GCA_034782735.1 Sagittarius serpentarius
CTAAACACGACTTAGCAACAACTGAAACCATCAGGGTGTTATCAACATTCTTCTCATACTAAACCCAAACCACAGCACTGTACCAGCTAGTAGGAAGACAATTAACTTTATCCCATCTGAAACTAGGACAGTCACACAAGGCAAATTTTTTAGGAGAGAGAAGCTGCCCCCTCTTGTTCCCTTTGGTCAAGCATCACCATTAATTTACCTCTGCAAGCAATCTATGAACCCCAAAGCTCTAACAGCATGCTGAAGCGCTTTTGACATGTTTGCATTATGGGAGTGTTAGGTCTTGTGATGGATAGAAAAGAAAACATGTTTTGAATGAGTTTGAAAACAAAAGTTTAATTAATTTAAAACACTCAGCAGATGAATGCCAGTAAAGACTTTGAAGCACTGACTGCTTGCACTGACCTCTCTCCCTCGCTTTATTTGCAAGGTGTCAGGAGTATATTGAATAAAACAGCTAAGCTCAACCCAGTGTGAAGCTCTCACCTTTCCAGTCTCTCAGCCTTTAGCAAGACCAGTCACTGCCTCATCACACCCTTTCATCCTGTTTATGCATAAGGAAAGGGCGGTGGGGAAGAGTTTGCAGCCTGAGCTGCATCCGGTACCTCTTAATATATGAAAATAGTGGGTCTTAATCTCCACAGCTGTAACAAAGTGATAATTTAATTGACATTATTATTATATCTTTGTAAAATTGGCGCATTTTGTGATTGGTAGACTGCTTGCACTAATCTGCCTTTAAAGAGCAAAATACAAGATGATGATTCATCTGAAGAGATATTAAATTTCAAAATGGTTAAGGAAAGTCATAGATTGGTGTGGATATAAGATTTTTTTCAATCTTATTTGCCCCCAAAGAAGTCTTCAGTATTTTTCTGTCTTTTAATCCAGGTATTCAGTTTGTATAATAACTAGCTATCTATTCTGTTGAGCATTGACAAATTATTGCCATTTTATAGCTTGCACTGTATGTTGTTTGTTATACATAATCTTTCAAGCAGATAATCTTTCAAGCAGATATTCAAAGTAAACCTGTTTCATTTTTTTTATATCTTGAGATAGTTTTTACTAGACATAAGTTAGAACTTTGTTTTCCAAAACTGACAAAAGGGATTTATTTTTGATTGCTGAAAAAAAAGACTGTAGTTTGCTTATTAGCAGGTTTTCTTGCCATCTATGCATACATGTAGGTATGTAATAAAATAAAAAATAATACACAAGTCCTGAAAAATATATGAATTAAAAAAATGCAGGTCTTTGTTAGCTGATTTGTTATTTTTCATTTCCTGGTGAATTTATCTTCACTCGTTGCTGTTACTATTACCCACTTTTAAATCCATCCACCCTGAAATTAAGGCAATGACTCACTGTTTTACCTAAGGAAGAAAACCATAATTTTAAAAGCTCTTTGAGTCAAAGCTGCTTCTCTGTATCTCTGATTTATTTTAATGGTATTAAAACCCTTAAAAAAACCTAACCGAACAACAGAAAATCTGGCTGTGTTGAAAAAGTTTGTTGTTTTTTTTTTTTTTTCCTAAGCATACCAGGTTCTTTAAAATTAGCTTAGTACAAATGCATGAAGTTAGTTTGCTAATGTAGCTTCAGAAGATGTAATTACGTGAATTTTAGTAAAATGTATGAAGAAACACAGACTTTAAAGTATTTACTGTATATTTTTTTGTAATTATAACTCGGGAGAGTAAGCAGTTATGTATGGGAGCTAGGTTGTGATCCACCTTCTCTGGCCAAGCTTGCCCTGTGTTTTCTAAGGATTAAAAATAATACAAAATAGTAGTTCATAAATGTGTGCCTTCTGTCTTAGAGAAACATCAGCCTGTAATATAGAGTAGTTCAGCTTGGACTCTATGGGACAGTATTTCTGAAGTTTTGAATATAGCTAATCTTAAAAGAATAAAATTTCTCAATATGTCAAGTGGGGAAACAAGAATTAGGGATATTGATGTTTTTAGTAAAACATATTTACCATTGGCTTTGAAGGATGGAGGACCTGCAAACTGTTAGAAAAACTTCAAAGATCTTGTATGGCATTTATCAGTCACTGCATATTCTCTAGGGATGCACAAGGAGGGACCTGTTTCACTGTTATTTCAAGCAGAGAAAATGAAGTTAAGAGGAAAAATTACTAATTATTCATGTTAACAGGAGAAATCAGAGCTTGGCTGAAAACAGCTCTAATACAGACTGCTAGAGTAGTGAAGATAGGTTAGAAATGTACTAATTCAGGCATATTTCTTCCTGTGTTGTTATTCTAAAGCTTCTGTCTCAGCCTGAAATCTCAATAATAATAATTAAAAAAATGTGATTTTTAGCAGTATGATGAGTGCCACTGTACATGAAATTGCTGAAAAACTTAAGGGCGAGCACAACACTAATAATAAAATAATTTTTCTGTTGTGTATGGGGATACATTCTTACCTGTCTACGAAATGTGCAGTGGTAGTCACAGGCAGTTGCAATACGATGTTGTTTATATCTCAGCTTGAAAACTTTCTGAGAAAAAATTCACCTTAGGAAATCAAAACTTTACAGCAATTTTTTTTCAGCTGTTGAGAGCATGTTTTGTCTGGATTCCCATGCCCAGGCTCCCTTTGAGCTTCATGTTAAATTAGACTTTCGTAGTACATCCTTCTTTAAATATAGTCATTGGTAATCAGTGTGAAGGAGAAGGGAAGGTAAAGGATAGGGGAAGAGTGGGGGAACTCCATGCTTGCCAGCAGTCTAAATATATCATAAGATCAATTCAAAACAAAACCAAAAAACCAGACTCAAGATGTGTGCTAGGATTAGAGAAATATTCAGTGTCATAAAGGGAGGAAAACACATTGTTGGGTAACTTTTTAAAATTAAATCAGAAATTTTCCCAAGACTTAAAATTGACTATTTTTGTATATAATTTTAATAGTTAACTGCATAAGATGTTTTTGCTCCATTTCTGGGAAATTTCACTTAATGTTTTCATTTTGTGCTTTGTTTTGTTCAAGTTCCCTTCAGAAAAGAAGAAATGTGGATCTTGTAAATATTTCTTGCACTGGGAGGCAAATTTCACAAAACAGTGAGTTAAGCACGTTGATATTTACATCTGGAATATTGAGGAAAAATAAACCTCAGACTGGAAGTTGTCCAAAATGAGTATTGACTTGCTTATTTTAAGAAATATGGGCATCTGGAAGGTCTGGAAGAAGTGATGGATGTAATAGCAGATCATTTAACCACTTCTGCATTTTTACTTAATTTTTGTTTATGAACTAATAAAATGAAAATTAGAAAATCCAGTCTTTAAACCTCATTTATTTTAATATACTTTTTTTAGACTACAGTACTTTGAGTTTCTAAGTTAGATCCAGATTTTTTTAAGCAGAGTTAAGCTTTTTCATGAAAGATAGAAGGAGCATATTCCTGACTAATGCTGCTTAATTTGTTAGTGCTCATAGCTCTAGGAAATGTAAGGAAATTAATTGTATTAAATAGTTTACTGGAAGAGTTTATAAGTCTTGTGAGTTGTAAACAAAAGTTCTTTCTTATTTTAGAGGTATATCTTGTTTGATGTTATGCATATTAATTTCAAGGAAATACTTGGTGACAAAGTGAAGGTTGTGCAGAAATGAGTTTTTGTGTGGTGTTTTTTTAAGTCAGAATAAAGGACACTTTGGAGCTTTTTTTTAACTTGATGCAGGGCAGGAAAGAAGGAAGTGCCTGTATGCAAGTTATACCGAATTATATAGTAATAGTAGTAGTGTCTGAGGGGGAAAAAAAGTGTCTGGAGTTCAGAAATGGGAAATTTTCTTGTTCTTCAAAATTTTTTTCTGAGAAGGACAGAGAAAGCACCAGCAGAAAAATCTGTGTCCCTTGTTGATTTTGTTAGTACTTTAGTAGAGCATTGCACTGTATGACTCTGTATTTATTTATTTTTTTTGCTTTAAGAAACTTTCACAGAAGAAAAGCCACCCATCATCTCTCCATATGGGGAAACCTTTATTTGTGACAACTCTAAAGATGCTAAAGTAAGTTGAGAAGTCTGGATAGAAATGGTCTATCTTCACTTTAATCTTCATGTTAAGTATTTTATATTGCCCTTAATTCTTTTTTCCTCTCCTTTTTCAGTTCCCAGTATCTTTTCTGTCTTTTTAGATACATGCAGAGGGTTTATAGTATAAATATTTGTGGACTAGTGACTTTTCTTAATCTTGAGATACAGTTTGTACTCTTCAATAATAATAGGAAACTGTGATGTGTGTTGGTTGGTCGTTCTTTTTAAACAACATAAGACACATAACTGACTTTTTAATGCTCGGAGCGGCCATATCAAATGCAAAACAGTCATTAGAGGCAATTGCAGACTACCTTGATGTCTTACTTTTACCCTCTTGGGTACAGTGGTATATTGTAATACTTTGTGCCTAAGTGAGGTGAAGTGGTGGATAACCATTAGAATTGACTAGTAAAGGTAAAAGTGGCTTTTATCTCTTCTGGTAATGGCAGATCAAGACTGCACATCTCTACATAGGCTTGTGTATGTCCTATGACAATAGCTTACATGTTAGCTTAGATGATCTAATGGTCACTTTTGGCCATACCCTTTTTTAATTCCTATATATGAAATATGAAAGTTCTCAGGACTTCTGATATTTTTCATGCATCCCCTTAACTTGCTGTATACCCAGAAAGTCACTTGTGTTGTAGGATTCTCTAAAGTGAACATTTTTGTTGGGGTCAGTAAGTGATGATGTGAATGCCCTAGATGGCATGTGGACAGACTTCTGAATCATGTAGAGATCTGGGAGGTAAATTAGCTCAGTGAGGAATCCACCAAATGCCATGAATCCCAGCTCCTGCTTCTCTCTTAGCAGGGTGCAGACCAGAAATTGTTGATTCTGTGATTGCTTATACTTGTCCCAGCTGACCTCCAGCCACAGAGTTAGAGAAAACAGTAAATTATTCTTAGTTTCTGTCTTCACTCTAATGTTTCACTTTTTAAACTATTGATTAAAATGCAAGCTACTCAAATGGATGCCTAGGATCTTTTTTCCCTAATTTTAATTTGTTAAGAATTGGTCAGTGAAAATAAATGATTCAAATTTCATTTTCTAATGGGAGTGGTTTTAGAAGCATAAAAATGATCTCTATTTTTGGTGTGTACTTTCTTTTCTTTGGAAATATGTTGTCCCTTTTTTTGGTTGTCTTTTTAAGGAGGTACACATAAATTCACGTCTTGTTTCTCCTTCTAGTTCTTGTTACCTGCACACAAAAGTGACTTCTGAGCTTTCGTTTTCTTTCCTTGTGTACAAAGTCTTGTCTGTGCTGGTTATTGTCTGTGCCGATGTCTTTAATTCAAAGTTTAACTTCTTTGTAATTAGTTCAATGGCATAAGCAGTTTTTCTAGAAAAAGTTTCCTAGCCTTCTTGTTACTTCTTAGCATTATTCTGTACATTTCATTGAAATGGTTGGTTAAAAATAAGCATGCCCAGGAAGGTTGTCAGCGATCTTCCTTATTTTACAAAGGCACCAAATACAAAAATACCATGCTGTTAAGCTGGATTAACTGCTTGAAATAAAATTGCTGTTTCTGCTGCTTGTAGAACCATGATTAATGCAGTATATTATAACATACTTTGCCTGATCTGAAGATTTGGATTTTAATTATCACTTTCATGTAATTGAACAGTTTTTGAGTTATATTTATCACATGCCTGTTGGAAACTTCATAGTTAATTTTAGTTCCATTACAGCTTAATTGCAGAAAAAGGTCATAAAGAAGAACTGTAAAACAAAGGTCCTAAGATATGTTTCACTTTCGGATTTTTTTCAGTAGGTATCAAGTATCCAAGAAACAAATAAAAAAGTCTAGATGCACTGTAAAGTATCTGAGATTTTAGGGCTTGTAACTGCTACTTCATTTTAAAAGATAACCTCACATGAGAATATAGTTTGTCTACATACAAGAAAGTGTAGCGAATTGTTAGACTGACTGACTGAAGTTTGTTCTAAGGGCTTGTAAGTTGCCTGTTACCCTTCTTCCTGTTTGATCGGTGTAACAAAGAGAAGGTTTCTATAGCCTTTTATAAAGGGAGTGTCTGTAGCAATAGGTAATGAGTCACTACAGACTGGAGGTAAGTGAGCGTGAGAGCAGAGAGAATTAAGGTTATAAAGAAAATATACCTTTCACTTAGGTCAGGAAATAGACAACTAGAAGCAGAAACCTCTAAAGGGCAACCTGAAGAAGGAACATTTTTTTTTTATATTGATTTAAAAATAACACAAATGAAAATCCAGATGTTTTGGAGCTGATTTATTGTTGTGTCCAACTGAAGAGTCAAGTATATTAGAATTCCTTAAGAGAAAAACTGAACTCGAATGAGTTCAGGCCTCTAGAGTGAACTATTGACTCTTTTTCTTGCTGTAGAGTGTCAGACTAAATTAAACATGCATATTGAGTTCAGTAAACTATGTGAGCTCCTAAGCATTGTGTTGCTGTGGAATACTGGCCAGATTGCAAATATTAACACTTTAAAATAAGAATGCTTAATATATTAAAAGGAGGAATTTATCTTTATGGACCTGTTATAAAAATTTTATTGCCAAACCGTGATTCAAGAATCAACCTTAGGAAACAGTGTGACATTAGCTTTAATAGAAGACTAAGGTTGTATCTCTTAAGGAAGATGCCTGTCCTGAATGGCATCGAGTCTTTTTTTGTGTAGCCTCAGTCCCAATACTCTTCATGCAGTCTGTGTTTTAGCATTCAAGTTTCCTGACTTGTTGTTGCGATCAGCAAGACTACCTGTTAGAAAAAGCCCAAACCAAAAATGTGTCTGAATTACTTCCTGATCGAAAATAAAGGATTTTTATACAGGGCTGCAAGTAGGCAGTTCCATCTGTCTGGGATACAGAGGCCAGATTTCTTCCTTAAGGGTAGGTGCTTCCTATGCATAAGAACAGTACATATTTAGAGACAGTTTCTGTGTCATATGTATGCCTGTCTTTTAAGAAATACTTCTCTCTGTAAACGTGTCTGCAGGAGAAAATGCTGCTGCTAACTGCCTTTGTATAGTACCTCAGAGATTTGCAGGAGGTAGGAGATGGGAGTTTTGTCTCATCTTCAGTCTGAGCATCTTGTCGAGTAATTCTGTAAACAACACATTGGAAATGCTTGGGATTTAATTTGGATGAAATATATCTCTTTGTGAGCAAATAGAATTCCTTTTCCCCACAACCTGTCTTCGCTTGTGGACTTCTACATTTTAAAGTCTACTGGCAATAGAAATGCATTTCTTGATTACTGCTTGGAAGTTCACAGGGGCTTGCCCAAGTGCTGAAGATTGCGGAGTGGGCACAAGCAGGACATAGTACTGTTATTATAATGCTTCATGAGAGGGAGAAAGAGGTACTACCACATAGCTTCAGTTGGTATGGTTTGTGGTTGGTTGCATCTTGATAAGCAAATGAAGATAAAAGATACTGACCGTTTTTACTGTGAAGATGCTTCCTGGGTGGTGGTATTAGCCTCTTGCCTATTGTGTAGAAGTGGGACACTGCCATTTCCACTCCTTTTGTGAGATTCCAGTCAATCCAAGTGTTTGATAAGCAGTGGACAGGTTGCTTTTGGGTTTTCTGTTTAGTTTGTTTGCAAGGTTTATGGATGTTTTGTTTTTTCTTTTCTTTTCTTTTTTTTTTTTTTTTTGTCTAATCCTTGGTGCAAAAACATAGTTAATAGTGTGGTGTGTGGATGGTGGTAGGTTTTTTTTTGTGGGTTTGTTTTTTTTTTTGGTTGTTTTTTTATAATGGATCTGACTGGCACAGGAAGGCAGACTGTTCGCCTAGGTTTATCCTAGCAGCAGCCTGTGATGTGCACAATTTTTGCTGCAGTGTACACATACTCAGCTTTGGGCTATGTGCTTTTTTTAAGCTTGCCTTTTCATATTGCCAAGGTACAGTCCTGAAGTACAAGATGAGGTACTGCTGCTCAGAAAAAAAATGGCAACTGTTGTGAAAGCTTACCCACTTTTTTCTGCCATCCTTCAGCTTCGTGACATAACACATCAAAGCTTAAATGAGTAACTTAAAATGCTTCCATCAGAAAGGACGAAGATGTTCATTTTAGTTGTTTTTTTTTAAAGGAAGAAAGGCAAGTACTGAGAAGCTTAGTAACGCGATACGATTGTCAGATCAAGTTTAGGAAGTGTGAAATGTAATGTTCTCGAACAGTGTTAACCTTGACATTTTGTTCACTGCAAGCAGTTTGTGATAAAAATTTCTAAACAAACATTAATAAATGTGCCTTTTAGGAAGAGGAGCTTGGCAAGAGAACGCAAAATATATTTGATGTGGCTGAGTTCAGTGTTACTGTAGGAATTTGAATTTACCATCATTTTGTCTTTAGTGTACTGTGAAGGCTGTACGTTTAATTCAGAGAAGTACTGATATGAAAGATAGGCTAGCAGTGGCAAATCATAAATGGTATATACTTAATCTGCATGCAACACATGGCTCTTGAGCTTAGAAAATTTCAAGGTAAAAATAATACTTCGTTGTGCTTCAAGAAAAACCAGAGCACTGATATTTCTGTGCACTGGATTTCTTTAATTTGTTTGTATTAGGTATTTTGGACTATGTTCAAATGATTTATCTGAGTATTATTTAAAATGGAAATACTGAAAACATTTCTTAGAATGCTTTTAAAACCATGATCTTTCAAATGCATATTTGAAAATGTGGCAAAGAATAGCTATGCTAGTTACGGTTGTTTGTGTGTGATTTATGTCTACAGTAATTTAAACATAATTTACTACTTCAGTACAAATGTTGCTTACAATCTGTTTCTTTTCTAGGAACTTCATGGAAATGAATTCCTGGCTTGTGAAAAGAAATTGGATCTAGGAGTGACTGAAGAGTATTCTTCTTACAAGAATCTATGGTATTAAATAAGAATTACAGAGAAACTCAAAACATAGAAGAAAGAGTTATTTAATGATATCACAAGTAGATCTCTACTTCTGAAGGCACAACCATGACTGTATTTATTTATTTTTTTCTCCTATTTGAGCCTTTACTGCATGCTATAGCCAGCGAAGTTTGACGCTGTGGCTGTCCTGAGACTGTCTGACCCAGGTTTCAGGATCTCTTGTGGATTTGGAAGATGTCCCTCTTTTCCCTAGTCAGAACAAGGAGGACACAAGTTTTATTTGTGTCTGTCTTCTAGCTAACCATGTCTGAGTACTCTCATACTGACCTCCTCATTGGAAAAACCACAAATACAAAACTAAAAATTATTCCCTACTCCTGTCACAAGGCAGTGGCCAGTGGTTTGACAAAATGGGAGCTAATGTGCTTCTCAAGTCTCCAGTTTGTACCTGGCTTCTGTTGAGGTGGGAGAGGGAAGAGAGAGGTGATAACTGCAAGTCCAATGAGTGAAGCTGTTTTTCAGAGGAAGGAGAATGCATTCTAAATTTCTGCTCAAGCTTCTAAGGGAACCAGCAAGTGTTAGCTTGCTACCAGTCCTGTTGAATGGAGAAAGTAGGATTCAGTATGGTCATAGTTACAAGATACATTGTGTTTAGCATGTCTGTAGTTATCACAATGGTTAAACAAGTTATAAACATATTTATAATATGTCTTACCAATATTTGTTCTAATTAATAATTTTATGTATTTGTGCATTGTAGCAATATATTAAGAGTAAAATGCACTTTTTCTTCTAGTTCCTTTAATAATCAGGAAGAGAAGACAAAGGAATTTGCGAAAAATGAATCCCTGTCTCAGGAAAACAAATTATTAGCACCGGAAGAATCTGAAAGTGAATCTGTATATTCGATTGTGGAACAATGTTCTTTGCCTTTAAAGAAAAAGAAAAATAAAGCCAAAACACACTCAGCATCTTGTAGTAAGATGCAAACTGGAGATTCAGATCGCTTGGTCAGTGAACAAATGCATTTTCGGCAATTTGATGGAGATCAGACTTCGACTGAAAATGAATCAATAACACCGTATGCTTGTTTTTATGGACCATCAGTAAAGAAGGTTAAAGCTGGATGGCTGGATAAATTATCCCCTCAAGGGTATGGTATTTGCAGTGATTACTGTAAAATTGTGAAGATGTATGTTTGCATGAAAGATATTAAGTTTGTATTTGGTCACTGTTTACTATTTGTGATAGGAAAGCAAAGGGATCTGTTTTTGTTGCAAGAGCATAGGGCTCCTCTGAATTATTAAGCTTTTAATGACATTACCTATTATAAAGTTTATTTAGGAGGTGCACTCAGGAAAAATATTTTTATTAAAAATGTTGATCACCACTGATGAACTGTAGCAGAAAAATACAGAATTAATTTGTACCAATATTTCCAATCTGTACAATTTTGCTGATTTTCTGTGGGCCATTAAGTGAAAACAAACTCTGAGTCTGAAATACTACTTTACCAATTTAGCTGTGGATGTATAAATTAATAATTAGTGTGACTGCAGGTCCTGTTGGTTTCAGAATTGTGCATGTAAGTTGAGCTTTGAGTTTAGAAATGCATCTAGGGTGAATTGTCTACTAGTTTAGTTTATTGATGTGCCTGACATTTGATGGGAGGAATCTGAGCCCAAGTCTTACTTGGAGATTTCAAATAATGAAGAGGAGAGAGGAACACAATAGGAAAAGAACAGACTCTTTGCTACATTTGTAGGAAAACAGAACAAACCAAAACAAAACACCCTTATGTTTAATTTCTGTTATTTTTTAAAGTTTTTAAATTGTTTTATTTTAACCTACTTCAAATTCCAGCTTTTCTTAGATTGTTTTGCACTAAAGAACACTGTTATCAGATCTTCCCTTCGTAATACTTGCAAACTCTGAAATTCTTCAAACCTCCTCCTTAATAAACTGAATAGACTATTCTTAATTTTAAGTTGTAGTTTCCAGTTCTCCAGTTGTTCTTATGACTTTCTTCTAAATTCCTTTTTGTATTGAAATTGGCACAGTTTTACTTTTTAATTCTATTTCTGATCTTCACTATTACTTAGCATCTAGAAATTAAAGCTGTTGTCCTTGTTGGTGCTGTAATACATCTACTTTACTGTACTTCTGCTCAGGCCTTAGTAGTTCTGCATTCTTAGGACTGTGTGTTTAGCTACTCTGAAAGGTGGTATTAAACTGTTTGTTCTTACCTTTCATCATTTGGGGCTATAATAATTATCACTACTCATGAAGTAGTACAGCAATTAAATTTTTTTTTGGTTTAGTGACAAAGTTCTTAAATTAAAATGGTTGAGAATACAATCTGGTTGGAGCCCTCTGGAAGAAGCATTATTGCATAGCAGTTTCCATTTTTTTTGTTGTTTAAGAGTTCTGATTTAGCAAGTTTTAATTTCTTTGATTTTGGCTTTATTTGCATTGATACAGTGATACACTGTTGAAGCTGAATAACCAGAAGGAATAAACCTCGTTTAATAAACCTATTTTACCATCATGGAACTTCACTCTGCTCAAGGTTTTTTTTTTTTAAATTGTTTCAAAAGTTTCATTCACATGTATGGAATGTCATTTTTTACTTTTCCTAAAGAATCAAAGAATAATTACACAGAGAGTCAAAAGACTCTTTCCCAGTATAATATGCACTTGCACATCTTTTCTTCAGAATTGTTAGTGTACTGACTTCTCAGAGAGCTCTGGTTAACTTTAACTTTTATTTCACTTTTTTTTTTTTTAAACAACACTTTCGGCAGTTAGCTAATACAGTGATAAAAAGGTATAGTTCTTGATTCCAGTTGACTTGTCTTGTGCTATTTGAAGGAACAGAGTTGTGAACAAAGTGTGAAGGGTTTCAGTAAAGTACTGTGTGAGAATATATTCTTTGAAAAACATGAGTTACCACAAAATTAGTACTGGTAGGACTGAGGAGAACAGTTGCAGGGTCATTAGCCTTGAGCCAGAGATATTCAAGGACTTTTTCTTAAACATGGTTTAATGAATGCTGCATTTTTTTGTTTCTCTTTCTTATAATACCATTTCTCAAGTATCTGAAGACTTAAACCAACCAAAGGAAAAAAATCAATTATTTTTTTCATCCCTTTAAAGCACTGTCATTTTTTATTTCAGTCCCTGCCACCTGAATGTTTCTTTGTGTTCTACCTTCCTCTCCCCCTTCTTTTTATAGAGCTCCCATTTACACCTGGCACTTTGTGTCTCCTCAGGGGAGTGAATATATACTGTTTTCTTAAATTGCTACAAACCTGCATTTAAAATACAGCTTTTCTTTTTAGTTAACTCACTATAAATTGTAAAGCTATTCCGTTTACTCACATTGTGTGTGGTACTTTGGTTCAGCTTTTCTTCCCTGCATCATCTTGAAGTTTATTGACATTTTAATGGAAAATAGATTTTACATTGGCCTTTCCAGGTTATGAAAAATGATGATTTATTGTAGCCATATAATACAAGTTAATTAAGCCAGAGCTGCTATTTGATTAAAGTTTTGATAAACTATCACAGTCTACTAATCCTAAAGCAGAGCACTCATTTAGCAGGAAAGGAGATAATGTTGGCAAAAGAGATGTTAGAGTGGGGTCTTGTTCTTGCTTAATTGACTTGTTTAATTTAAGATTTTTAGAATTGAAACTTTTATAGATGATAACTAATAGGCTGTCAGCATTTTTAATGAGCATAACAGACTACTTCAGGTTCATGTAAAAATAATTTTTTAGGAGCTCCTTACAGAGCATGAGTTAATGGCAAACTGAAATAATCAAATGAGCTTCTCATTAATGATGTGCAGTTGATAACACAGATTGAAAATGAAATTTTATGTTGTACTTGTTGAGTGATTTGGTGTGACTGCTATTTATTCATTGGCCAGGGAGGAGAGTGTTCAGGAGATGTTGATGACTGGAGATACCATAGCCTGGAAACAGAGATGTCCTTCTCATAAACGTGGCAATGAGATGGTCATTTTAGGTTCTCAGATTTCCTTTTTGGAAAGTATCTTGCAGAACGTGGAACACTTAAAGGTATATTCTGTGTTCAGAATACTCCTTTGCCTCCAATAAAAACAGTCAGTTCTCATCCTTGTTAGTTTCAAGCAAAATTACATTGTTGAAAGTTCTTTTTCCTCTGTCACTTCAGATGTGATACAGAGCACAGCGGGAGGAAATAGAGAAAGAAAACAATTGATTAAAAACATGATGACACTGATTTATAAAAGAAGTCTACTAATACTGTATTTCTTGTTTCCAGATATTTTTATTATATTTGAAATCAGCATTCTCCTTTTGAAAAGATATGATAGGGCTGAGATACATTTTAATTTTCAAAATGTTTAGGCACACACACGGGAAGATAAACATGATTTGACCTGTCTATAATTTGTGCTTGAGACATTCTTAAAAACCAGTGTTTAACTTCTGTTTATAATTTTAATTGTATTAATTTTTGATTCACAGCAAATGTGTGTTTCAGAAGCGCTGGGTTAAGTTTGATGGAGACAGCATTTCTTATTACAATAATGAAAAGGTAAGGGACATGTTTTGGTCATGCTTGGGACAGAATTGCATCTGTGTATTAGACACATTACCATGAAGAAATTCAGAAATAATTACAAACGAATATTCATTTTAAATTCATTTTCAATTGCAAGGTACTAGGATGAGACCTTATTAAATATTTTAAGGTGTCTTTGAGATCTTCATGTGTTGTTTGTCCTGTTGTTTGTCCTCTTGTTTTCTAGAAGGGTTTGTATTCCTGACCTGTTCAGGTAGATACCATCAGAACTTCTTACTTTATTGGAAGAGTGACACTGCTGCATTCTGCAAAACAGAACAGCATCATGCAAAACACATTTAAGAGATCCAGTGTTACTTTGATGGTGGTTGCAAAGTGTCTTGTCATGGCAACCCAGCTTGCTGGAGATGTTGAGAGAGAAATTAAATGTGACATGGAAGACCTTTTAAAGACCAAAAACTCCATACACTTGTTTACTCTTTAATTAAAACTCTCTTCCCTGTTTGTCTTCTAGGAATAATCACATATCATTGGACTAGGTTATGTTTGAGTGGGTCCCTTTAAAATCAGAGTAGTACTGCGATGTCACTGGCTGTTCTTTGGTTCTGTACCTAAGGATTGAGTCTTAGTGAAACATTTCCAGATTTATGAGTTGCTTTGATTCATTTGATTGTTCACTTCTGATACGTGATAGAAAAATGGATTTGTAAATCATGGTTTTCAACAAAATACGTATTTCTTTTGTGAAACTGAGATGTACAAAAGACTTACTTGACTTTTTGATACTACCTTTTCACAATAGAAACTAAGTTTGTGGGGTTTTTTTCCGAGATCTGTTTTTAAATGATTTTTTTTTTCTTTTATTTAATACACTTTAGACCACTACAGAATACTTTTTCTTTCACTCTGTGATTAATTAATTTCTCCTCTTGGAAGAAATGAAGATCTTCTTAAACTCAAAAGTGACAGATGATTGTAAAATATGTGTGTTTGGTGGAGATGAGGTTATATGCATGTGTATTATTTGAAATGCTGGAAAGCATTTCCTCTTGAAGATGCATATTAAATTAGGAACAAAATACAATTTTAGGTAGAAGTTCCCAAGCAGTATGCTGGGTGGTGGTAATCAATAAGAGTCCTATAGATGCTTTATAATATGCACACTCTTAGCCCTATTTTAGCAGATTATGAGGGGCATAGAATTGAAGTAGAAAAAGACTGTGTATTTCCTGAGGGGCCAGAGAAATTAAGAACAAGCTCAAAAAATTATTTACATTGATGTTTATGCCTACTGAATAGGAACAAGAAACAGTCTGTTTTTACTTGCTTACTTTGCTTCACTCACAGTAGAGGACATGATTTTGTAGATGAAGGGAACAATGGAATAACATTTGGATTGCAGTGACAAAAAATGTTACTCCTTTGTGGGACTCATCCCAGGGCTTCAGAGGAGCAGAAAAGCAGGGTTAGTGATTAAGAAGGACTTGAAAAATACAACATTGGGATTTGCTTAACACTGTCTGTAGCATAATTAGAGAAAGAAATGCTAATACGGAATTTTAAATCTTGTATCTGCACTGGGGATTTTTTTTTTTTTAAGGTCACTGAAAAAGTTGCTTGGAGGTCAATTACTCCAGAACAGTACTTGTTATACATTCATCTGTCATAGGAGATTCCAGAAATCTTCCCTTCTGCTCAGGGGAATATTTAGTGTGTCACACAATGCATGGAAGGCTACCAGCTCTGCATCCTTTATTTAAAAGGTCTCTGTGATAGGTTAGACTATCAGGAGCTTGCAAAAGGCTAGGTCTGAAGCCGATTTGTCTGACTTTTCCTGGAATCTGAGTATAAAACCTCGCTCCTGGGATCGAAAGAGATGCTGGTTGGTCTGTGTGTGTATACAGTTTGACCAAATGTGGATGTCTGACTTGTTAACGTGATGGGTCACATATGCTAAGAACTTTGTACGTCTGAGAACTGTAAGACCTGAAGGAAATGCTGGGAACTGAGGTCTTGATGAAACTCTTGGAGTAGCTTGCTGGTAGGGAGGAAAACAGATGGCTACCAATAGTTCTTTGCACAGTGGGATTGTGTTGGGTGAGCAGTGGTGTCACTGGCAGAAGTCAGTTTTTAGTACAGTGATCTCTGCTGGATCACTACTCCCACAACCAGAGTATTCATACTGCCTGCTGGATAGATGGATACCAGCATGTGCCTGCTATTGCTTGTGTGTTGTTACCTTGACATTGTAAGCAACTACTTGCAGACCCATCAAGACCTGTATGCAGCTCAGGGGCTGGTTCTGGTAAAAGACAGGGATAGTTACACAGTTCATTGTAAGGCAGTGTGTCCCTCCTCCTAGCTACGTGTCTAGCTATATATATGTATGTAAATGGAGAAGTTATTTTAACTTTAGATCTTAATGGCAAGTTCCACGTATTCTAATGCGTATCTGTCCAAGGACATTCCTATACAGGCAAGCAGGTTATAAAAGAATTGTTATACTTTTGGTTTCACATACAAATTAAAAGTGGTTTTCAAAAGGAAACCAATCCATACTCAGATATTTTTCTGTTACAAGCGGAGAAAGGTAGACTTAGTGGAATGAAACTGTTTACCCAGAAACACTACCAGTATTAAATAGCTCTATCATTCAAATTAGGAACTGGAGAAGAGTGAGGTTCTCAAGAAGGGGAAGTGTGCTTCATGGCTAATGAAGAGTGAAACAAGTAGAGGATGGGGAGGGAAGATATAGAGGGTAGTATTCCTGAAAATGTGTACTCAGCCCGTCTGAATGCTTCTCTGAATGATTTAAACCTTAATTTTCTAAATATTTTTCTAATCTTGATCTAGTTGTGCATCAACTTATAATCCATAGAGATCTCTACTTTATATCTGCATATATGAAAAAAATATTTAGTTTCTACAAACAGCATCTGGCCTAGGAACAGTTTTTATTTGAATCTGTGATACTGCGCATTTCTTTTACATTCATGGTCCTGAGCAAGTTGATGTGGTCAGAGCAACATCCTGTGTGGTTTTGTCTTAACAGAATGTGGTTAACTGAAGTGAGAGCAAACTGAATAGGGGATGGTAGAATTTGAGAATTCTTTTCAGCTACCCAATATGCACAGTTTTTGTTCCAAATTTCTTCCTGCTTTTGGCAGAACTCTGGTGCTTTTAACATGCACTTTGTAGTAGGCAAAACCTGCTGGTTATGTTGAAAGTTTTCATTTAAAAAAATTTTAGGGTCCCTGACAAATATATTAGTGATTTAGGAAAAAGTCTTCCCTTTTCATGTGGAGAACTTCAGTGTTTTGTTGTGTTATGTTGCATGCAAGCATAACAAAGAACAAAATTCACTGCGAAACAGGTGAATCGTCATTCTTGAAATAGGTCATATTTAATCTGTTGTGGAAGGAAAGCCAAAACAGTGCAAAATGGTGTTTTCCAGGATCTTTTAGACCAACTCTGAAACACAACTGTCAAGGAGTGACGGGGCTGTATTTGAAAATAAGTTTTCATCAAAGCAGTTGATATCAAAAACACGTTTTTCTTTCCCCACTAGAAAATTTTCTGTTAGAGAATTTTTTAGCAGCCTTAAAACTAGTGTACATCTCTCAGTAACAGAAGAAACATCTGTGAGGTTCTTGGCTGTATTTGTGTTTTCTATATTCTTAAATAATTTCTAGTCTGGAATATTTCAAAGAGAGAAATTGTATCTTGATCAACAAGAGCTTTTTAACAGTAGGCATTATTTCTTGCAAGAGAAAGAGAAGCTGCTGCAGAAAAAAGATTGAGAAAGTATTATGGCTTAGACAGTATTTGAAAATATGTATGCCTTGGAGAAGAAAGCTTTAAAAAGGATGATTGTTTAAGCAGCAAAACCAAAACTATGCTCATCTTAAAAGGAAACTGACTTTTTTAAGCAAATAAAATAAACTGGCTGTGACTTCCAGCAGTCTAAATTATTCTCTTACAGTACCAAATACAGCCAGTAGATGCCTGCAAATACCGTAATATAATTATATCTGAACACCTTCAGAAACAGCGTATGTAATAAGTTTGCTTTGCCATTGTGAAGGATCAGTAGTTAATGTTATATCCAGCCTTATTAACAAATATGTTAAAATCTCTCTTCTAACAAATACAGCCCTAATAAAAATAGATACGCAATACTAAGACGATTCTGAGTGACAAAGTAATTCTTGTGTAGAAATATAGTAACATGTTCACTTCAGCTGTACTTTGATATTTCTGTTTATTTGCTAAACTGCATTCACTGACGTATATTAGTACCTAGAAGTAAAACAATATGAGTGTGAATTTGGTGAAAATCAGTAGTATATTAAACACAGTAAATAAAAAAATGATTCTGTGTATCCTTCATGCTTAGCATTCACAGTGGTTCCTTAAGTCCTTGTATAAAGTCTATTATAATAATTTATACTTTGGGAGGAAAGTTATTGCAGTACAAATTCTTTATGGGGAGCTGACTCTTGGACTATTACTGCATCTGGATCATAAATCTTAGCAGTATTTCTAAATTGTCTTAGAAAACCAATTGATCAAAGCATAGTGGGGACAAGAGCAGCAGTGTTAACTCTGGAATCCAAGAATTGTGCAGAAGTATTTCTGAAGTGTTGCAAATCTGAGCTTTCCTTCCCTCCTCCCCCCCTCCCCCACCCCCCCTATGGAATACTTAGGTTAAATAGGTTTAAAAGATGAGCTACTTGGAGAAAATACTCGTTGCAGTTCCTTTTTCTTATCTTGATTTTGTGTTCAGTTCAATTGTCCCAATTCCTAGTTGGAAGCTAGCAAATTTGGGGAAAATCTGCTCTGATGCCAAATGATGTTTTTGAGGGATCGTTCTCCTACCTCATATAGCAGAAAAGTATATAGCTGATCCAAGCTAGAGGATTATTGTTAGTAATGACAGGACAATGGATTTTTCCAGAGAGTGATGACCCCCTTTCAGTTCAAAATTAGGGATAAAATCAGTGAATTTACTTTTCCTGCTGGCTAGACACTGAAGGAGTTGGGAAGGAACAGAAAAATTCTTTGGAATTCTTTGCCTGGAGAAGGCACAATTTTTTTCCCTGTCTGATTCTATTTTACAAGTATAATAAGTATGTATTTTTTTAATTATGGTTCTGTGAGATAGTCAATGTAATTTACTTTGGCATAAAATCAGGAATTTAAGAGAGTATGCTATTTTGCAATATTAGTGCCATGAGACAGTTTATGAAGTGTTATCTCAAATATATGCATTTTATCTCACCATGGGATTTTACTCTATTTTAGAAGGCAGTAGGTGTGCATAGACCCAGAACCGCAAAGTTGGTGATGTGTAGGTCGTGGTTTACTTATTTATGCAGTTTTATTAATACTGTGATGAACTTTTAGGAGTGCAGCCTATGTATATGAATGTCCTAAACATCATGGCAAGTAGTATTACCTGAGATATTTAACATTTCATGACTTATTAACTATTTCTATTCCATTTTTATTATAGGAAGTGTTCTCAAAGGGAATAATACTGCTCTCTGCTATAGCAGCAGTAAGAGTTCATGGGGAGAATAAATTTGAAGTTGTCACATCCCACAGGACTTTTGTCTTCCGTGTGGATAAGGAAGGTAAGTAGAACGTGTAATTCTAATGATTGCCAAAAAGCCATGTCACTGCTGATAAACTGTGTTTGTGAAATACAAGTTGTTATGTTACCAGAAATATTTCTGGAATCCGGCTGTTTTGGGCTCAAAGTGAAACTGGAGATAACTGTAAGCTTTGTAAGAACGACTGAAATTGTTGGGGAATGGCTTTTAAAAATAACAAAATGAGAATATTATTTTCCAGTTCTTCTGCCTCCTCCTCCATCCTTCCTAAAGATGAATTTATCTGGGTGTTCTTCAGGTCTCACTAGCAGCTCTTACAGCCTGTATGCTCTCAGCCATCTGCTCTGAGTCACCGCTAGATATAAAATTGACAAAGAGCAACAATGAAGTTGATGGCTTGAACGTGATGCTGTGATCAAAGGAAAGCTGGGGTTTTCTGTGTGTCTGTTTACTGCCTTATACAGTATTTTCAGCCATGCATTGATAGAGAAAACATATGTAAATTGTAGTAGGGAAGTTAGTATGCCTTCTAATTTAATGCTTAATCAACCTAGAGCTGTAATACGTGGAATCAGTATCAGTGCATGTATGACTTATTTATGGAAACAATCAAATAAAATGGAATACCTAGAAAAAAAAGATATGCAATATGTATTTACAGCAGTACATGCCAGACGCATTAGAGCTAAGGGTCTCTCAGCATTTCCATTATCATATCCCTTTTTTATGGGTTGTAGCTTGGTTATAAACATTCACTGCAGGCTGTAACAGGAGTGTAACATCAGTGAACAAATCCTTCTTACCAGGTTTGGCTCAAATAATTTCAGGCATTTTTAAGCTCTTAGCTAAGTTAAAAAGTATGTCTATTTTTATTATTTTTACCTTTCTCTTCCAAATTTATTTTTTTACTTATTAAAAAAGTTGGAACATAGCCATCTTAGTGCAGTGCATTTTGTAGGGCCGTAATCTGCTTTATGGACCGTTGCCTTTGAATACTATAAAAATGTTAACAACTTATAGTGACTTATAAAATATATTCAGAGCAATCACTTGTTCTACGTCAAATTGTGTTTTCATGTAGTATATAACCATCTTTGGACATAGTGGCCTGTCTGTAAAGCTGTTCACTTAAGGTTAGAAATGTGTGGTTGTACAAGTAACTTGGTCCTTACTGTATCCAGAGCTGGATGATGCATTCATAGTAAATTGTGTAAATAACCCTGCTTGCTTGCTTTTACATGCACAAACTTGCTTGATGCTATTCCTTCTGTGGATTTGTGGTTGGGAATTGTTCTGGGACTATTCGAAGGGTACTTAACTTCTTTTCAAAGATTTTGAAATGGAGACTTTTATACATATTTCATCCTGTGGACTTTATTTATTAACTTTCCTGTTTTTCTGCTGGATTATCAAAATAAAGAATGCTATCATTGTCTTCACTGACCTGTGTCTCTTGGTACCAATGTTGGTATGCAATGAGTGGATTATAGTGCTTGTTTTGTTTGCTTTCAGTGCTCTGATTTTTTTTTTTTTTTTTGGTATATCGAAGATACACTATTTTTTGACTCACTTAAATATCTGGAGGGAAAAGCTATATGTAATGAATTGGAAAGTTTAGGGGCATTTCGGGGCAAAAAAATTAAGTAGTTTAAGGACAGCAATGACTTAGAGCATAATCTGCTCAGTTGCAGCGAGATTTTGTTTAATTGGAGTGAAATACCATTAAAAACTTCTAGAGGAATTTGATGCCCTCAACTATACTGAAATATTCCATTGATCTTTTCAAAGCACATTAAAAGAGTGTGTATTAAAAGAAAACTACTAATAGGAGCACTTGGATCACCTTCCTGGTGCTAGTCTGTCTGGCTATCTTCCTCTTCTTCAGACTATTTTCTGATGCTTAAATTCATGTGTTTTTTTCTTCTCGTTGCACACGTGACATTTATGAAGTAAGCACATTACTCTTTTAATGGTGCTCTTTGCAGTGTTCAGCACTGATTGCGTCAACTTTATATATACTGTGGACAGAACTTCCCTTCCCTCCTTGCCCACCACCCCACCACCAATATATTTTTACGACCTGAATCTTTCAGAGCAAAGAGCTGAAATATTCATGATGTTCCAATCACATGGGGCAAGTCTAATTCATTCAGATTATTCACCACTGAGGTATATTGATCTTCGTCTGGTAAAACACCTGAACATAGTGAATGAGACTGAGTGGAACTTTATTACTTCACCTACTTGTGTTCATGTTAAATTAATAATGCATGCAAAGATAATAAAATGTGTATTTTCTTGATTACTCAGTACCCTTGACAATATCAAGCTTATCCACTACACCTTAATGGAATAGATTGTAAATTGCCACATTTTTTTGCTTAAAAGCATGGCTAAACATAGAATAGCATTGGTGATGTCTTACCTCTTTAGTGACAGATGATATTTAGACTCCCTGGTTTTTGCTGCGTAACTTCTGTAGTTCTTTCCCATTGATCTGGCTTCCAGAAGGTGAACATGCCATCTGTCTACCACCTCAGTCTTTAAGCTGTCTGGAATTAAGCATCTTGGAACTAGCAGTTGTGATTTTAAGAATCTTGATCATCAGTTTGTACAACTTTGAATTTTGTGTGTTGACTGTGGGAGTTAATTGAATGATTGTCTTTGCTAGCATCACTGATACGGACTCTAATGTTACTTTTATTTACACCTCCTCTTCGAAGTGGATGTTCTCTCTGAAGTGGTATAGCTATACCATCAACCAGCATAACATAGTAGGAAGAACAGGAAAACCAATGTGTAGAGAAGAATGGAGCTGCTGCTTAACCATATGTCTTTGTCTAACATTTTTTTCTTGTTTAGAGGAAAGGAATGACTGGGTTAATATGATGCTCAATGCCTTGAAATCGCAGTCTGATAATAACTCTCGGTGTCGAACTTCTGTCGCCCCTGAGAAAAGCGGATATCTTGAGCTGAAAGGATACAAAGCCAAAATCTTTGTTCTACTTCAGGGGAATACTGTGTGGATCTGCAAAAATGAGCAGGTAAATTGTTCACATGCTTTTTGTGAATGAATGCTTATAAAGATAGTTTAACTAGTGAGTTGGAAATTGATGGCTCTTTGTGAATAGGTGCATTTCAATATAAATGCATATCTTTTTATGTAGCACTTTATTGCTGCAATTCTCAGAAGGCTTCAAAAAGCAGGTGAAGTATCATTATGTCTATTGTATAATGGAAAAAATGAATATGTGGTGAGGTGAGGTGAAAAGCCCTGAGTGTCACAACAGGTTAGTGGCAGAGCTGGGAGTAATTCACTCTTAAAATGTGTGCCATAAGCACTCTACTAAATCATAAGGCTTATTTTGTGCACTGTTTTCACTGCCCTGTAAAACAGTGCTCTGGAAAGTGTGCTGTACAGACGTAGATTGTGGTATTTTAAGTAGTGCTTCAGCTAAATGTTCAAAACTGATATTCTTTGTGTTTTTAAGAACCTAGATTGGCCATTTTCTGTTGTGCAGTGTAATTTTAAACAAATTCAGTGTTAAAAAACATGAAGTAGGCCTGTCATTTCAACTCCCAAAATCTAGGGCTTTTTGTTTTGGGCATGACTATGTTATGATATACAGCAGTTAGCTGTGGAACTCTTCAGGATGCTGTAGATAGCGGATAAATGGGGATAATTGGGTTCAATGAATGACTGTGTGAACTAGTGGAAGAAAAATCTATTGTAGGACATTAAGTGGAAGGTATTATTTCTACATGAGGAAACTGATGACTCACAAGTAGCTGGAACTGGAGGGCATTTGGGGGAGATGTTACATGCTTGCCTTGTTCTCATTTTGTGTACAGGCAAACTCCTGTTTAAAATGTGAATGGTCTCTCAGTAAGACTTGTCACTTTGGAGTTGATCTCATATCCTCTCCTGTTATCCTCTTAAGTGGGAAATCATTTAGATGAGCTTGAGGGACTCCATAATGTTCAATATTAGTTCATACTGTTCTTTCCCAGGGTATGGCAGGAAATTTGAGACTGAGAAGGACGGGGTTTTTTTTTTTTTCTTTCTACTTACTGTGCTCCGAGGAAGTTTTACTTGTCAGGTACATTCTTTGAGGTCAGTCAACGACCAACTAATCAAAAACATGATGCAATTAATGGATTTATACTGTTTTGCTGTAGCGATAACAAAACTCCACTAATGATTTAGACATGTAATATTTCACCAAAAGTGTATTGGCTACACGTGATTTGAATTTAAGCCTGCAACATGTATTTTGCTGAATGAGCACCATGGAGAGGAATTGGTCTTTATGATTGAGCGCAGTACTGTTTAGCTATACTGAAATCCTCTGTCTTTTATTATTGTGATGAATAGGTGACCTGCCAGTTAGTTCGTTTATTTAAGTAAAGTTTACAGCTAGAAGTCTTTTAAGGAGGCACAAAACCAAAATGCAAACACCATAAGACCGTGTACTTCACTGAGGTTCTCTTACATCGTTCCATTAGAAAGAAAGAATGAAGTTGACCAACTTACTTTACAGTCTCTGCCTGTGGGATGACTCACACTGTGCTGCAATGCTCAATGTTATTGTTCCATCATGGGATTTCCAGGTATTTCATCAGTGAGAATCCCTGGCATGCATTCTCATCAATGAGAGTCCTCTCTTTGTGGATGTTTGTTGTAATGAGCCACTTTTACCTTCAGAATCAATACTGTATTTGTTTTATGCCCCTGAATACTTCTGAGTGCTCCCTTATGGATGTTTTGAGCTTCTTGATTAAGGGACAAACGTGGTACTTCAATGAGGTATACAGACTTGCAGAGGAATTTCTCTTCCAGAGTGATAGGTCATTAGAAACTAGCTGTGTCTCTCTTGAGAGTCTTAGTACCAGGCATCCAATTTTTGCTGTCTTCCTTCTGTCTTACTCTGCCGGCATATAACCGTTGGGAACATCTTTCTTGCCGTAAGTAGTCCTTTGATCTTTCTCTGTTGATATGGGGCACTCCCAGCTCTACCCACCATGCTGAGTCAGTTTTTCAGACTGTATTTGTTGATACAGAACTGTTCCAGAGCCAATTCACTGTTGAAGGGTTCTTCATTGCTCTGTTAAACATTTTCACGGTGCAGATTATGACTAAGGTAATCTATGACTTCCCCCACCCCCCCCTCCCTGCCTCGATCAGTTTCCTTTCTTACTGATTTTTTAAAATTACTATTTTATGTGTGCACATGTGTGTTGGTTCTATTGCTTGCGCGGCTGTATGGTAGCTGCTCTGCCCTTTCAGCGTCATTGATTTCAGATTTGCTTTAGCTGATCATGAAAGCACACCCTTATACAGCCTTTCTACTAAACGTTTATTCCCTTCTACTACATGGATGCTCTGCAGAGGTCACTGACTGCAGTGCAGCAGAAGGCAAACCAAAATTAAGCCCCGAAACAGAATGAAGGTTAGGCATGCTACCAGCCTGTCAGCTCCTTCTGCATGTATAAATATTGTAAACAATGGTGCAAAACCAGCTTCTTCCCAAAGCTTATTTACTTAAACCCAAAAATATCAAATGGTCTTAAGAGATTTCTTTTTAGGTCCTCCATTTGAACAATGTCTCTTTCTTTATGGAATTTCTGGCTATTTGGGAATCGGAATAAATAGCTTTTGTCTTTAAGCTTTCATAGCCTGTAATTCTTCTCTCGGTACCTCTTGTGTTTTATTTTCAAGTTGAAAACCGAATTATTTTTACTGCGGCACTGAAGAAAAAACCAGTAATACAGCATTAATCCATTAGAGGGCTCTGTTGTTCTAAAAATCTTTCCCTGTCTCAAGTTTGTGCTTTAGCCAGCAATTACCAGGCAAGTATGTCCAGGGATGTCCTCAAATCCTGTTCATATTGGAATTCACATCCATACTAGAACGACTCCCAGAGAGACTTAGAGGGGTTTATTATAACTGCAGTGCTAAAAGATACCTATTTAGACTTCTTACAATGTTGAAATGAGTTCGGATCAAACTGATTCATTGATTTCTATTAAACTTGATAGAGGAGAATCCACTGTTACTTTAAGATTTTTCTTCATTGTTAAAAGTGGAGAAGATCCTAAGCCAAATGCCAAATCCTAACATAACCACCATGAACTTTGTGAAGTTCAGATTGAGATCAGAACATCATGTCTCAGGCCCATTTCTAGTTTAAAAAATGATTGGTTTAGCTTGAGCTTCTGGCAGTGATATAGTGCTAGTATGAAACCATCAATTTCTTTGACTCTCCATGTAGTGTGAATTTCTTAAGCTTCCTCTCTGGAGCAAAAGTGAAAAACAGATCGTACAGAATCAATTTGTTCAACCTGCAACTTGCTGAAATTCCCATTTCTATTTCAAAATCATTCGTGCTTAAATAAAAGCATATCATCTGATCCTTCATGACAGCTCAAACCTTGGCTTGAAATGTCAGTCTGCTGTGGTGGTGCCAGTGATAACCTCCCCTCTGTGACCATCAGAAGGGCTCTGAGAGATGCTTGTCTGGTCTGCTAGAATATACCCCCTTCATTAGGGTGTAGTTAAGACTCGGTGGTGTCTGAAGTCAGGGAGGGCCTAGGTGTCATGGTGTTGGCACTAGAATTTGGCTTTGATAAAGAGAATTCAGGATCCTCTTTGTTACTGCTTTGCATGGTTCTGAAATAGATGTATTTACCTGGGATATTTGAGGAAACTTTGCCAAATACAAAGTCTGGGAAAATGGTATGCATGGCTGTGTACCATAATTATTTGAGATTTTTTTTCCCTCCTTGCATGACTGCAAGTTAAAGCTGGAGTAGTGATGAGTATTCTCTCTGTTATGTACAAGCAACAGTACCCATTTCTTACCAAAACCCTCTTGTTTCATTTTGGCTCAATGCTTTTATTTGATTTCAGAGGGCTTTTTGTTTTGTCGAAGACTGAAGTGATTTGCTCTGTGGCAGATGGAAATGTTTATTCATGTTGAGTGAACCAGTAGGAAAGTGCCTAGTTATTTTCATTTCCTCTCAATGCTAATGGTGCATTTAAAGCAAAACTGGACAACATCAAAAGATGTATTACAGGGGATTATATTAAACAGGTAGAAGATGCCAAAGGGTACGGTAATGTAGAGAACTGATAAGGAGATAGAAGGACTAGTCAAAGATGATGCTTGAGATTGGCATTCTGAAAGAGAGGAAGCGATGTAAATGTCAGTGGCAGGAAATGGGATGGATGTGTGCCTGTATCTCTGTGTGCATAAGAACAGAGATGTGTACTTACCTCTGTTAAGAAACACAGGCTTGAAGGGGAGTGCTTTGAGCAACCTGATCTATTGAAAGTAGTCCCTGTCCACGCAGGGGGTTTGGACTAGATGATATTTAAATGTTCCTTCCAACCCAAACCATACTATATTTCTGTGAAATACAGTGCCAGAGATGATGTGGTTGGGATTCAGGGGCAGACTTAAAAGTCTGTGACTTTTTGGTATATAGTGATGGGAATTTATAATGATCCTCTGCAAGGGGGTTGTTCATTAGGAAACGTTCTGTCTTCCCCTGGAAAAAATGTAATCTGATTAATAATCATGAACATGATGGATGAGAGAGAGAAACCTGTAAAAAAAAAAGTAAATGATCTATTAAGTAGAGTGGAAAATGTCTAACAATGGAAGGTGAACAGAGAAGAGTAGTTAAATGAAGTCAGAACATGAGTAGTAATGATGGTTTATCATGCTAAAGCAGCATGAGAAAGCCTTTTTAATGTATTTAGATTCTTTGTTCTATCATTGGGATAATATTTGTGAATAGGAAATAAGTCCAAGGTGATGGCAACAGCAATATGAAAGAAGAGTTGGAGAGAGGAGTTGAATGCAAGTTGAGTAGAAAGCAAATTAATTGCTTAAAGATTTTGAGATCTAATGAGGAACCCGGAGCAAAGCAACTGACAGTTGTGGAAGGGAAGCTAGGGAAAAAGGTAGGGATTAAAGGCAACAAAAGAAAGCAGGAGGAGGAACAGGAAGACCTTTCAGATAGTTGATTGGTGGAAGTCAGAGGAGAGAGAAATGCCTGATCTGCACTGGGGTGGGGCAGTGGAAGGTGAAACTATTGAGAATGAGAATGAGAAAACAAAAACCACTGTTGTCCATGTCGTTGTGTTCCCCCGTTCCCCATCCTCTTCCCCCCTGCCCCAAGAACACGTGTCCTTTGGGAGATTTTGTGGTGATAAGCTGTTATTTGTAATAATAATTGGGAAGCTCTCTAAAGAAAGAGTTCTCTGCTTGATTGCTGGTGCAGACTATGATCAAACATATTTACAAACATATGAATGAGCCTGGCCTGGAATGGTTTAAATAGGTGGAGGTGACAGAAAAACAAATGAACATTTGTCCTCCTTTGTCCTTGTTTGATTCATTCAGGCTTTACTCTTTACTTCAGAACAATACAAATCTGTAGCAAGATGTTAAAAACCAAAACCAAATCAACCCAAAAATATACCAAATATATTGGAGGGGGAAATATTTAATATGAAGAAGTGTTTTAAGATCAAATACACTTATACATTGGTGACTTGAAATGGAAGCAAACAATCCAGCCTCTTTTAAATGTAGTTGTTTGCATCAAGCTATAGCTGGGATGATAGATTAAGGTCATATTCCTAATTTTCCAGCAGTTCCTTGGCAAGAAATTCATTCCAATCTTCCACACTCAGAACCATAGCAAAGATCAATTGCTGTGCATGACATCAGAAACAACTAAACAGGAAGTAACTTGAATTCTGTAAGAAAGCTTAAAGACTTCTTTTTGCTTGTTTTGGAATACAAAATGAATGATTACAGGAAATTATGTTGAGTGGGTGAAAGGTTTGTTGTTGTTCTGATGCTTACTTCTTCACTTTTAAAATAATGGCACCCCTACTCCAAAAAAAGATTAAAAAATGGATTTAAAATAATATGCTATTAAAGTAAGGTGGATGAATCAGACAATAAATGTGTCAGTGACCACCTTCACAGGGAAGATCTGCACTTTTACATACAAAAATAATTTTGTGGGATGTTGTTCTAGGTTGTTGAAGATATTATTAAAGAACATGGAGAAGGGCATAAGCAGGAATTCTGTCGAAGAAAAATTAAAAAGTTATTATTAAGCTCTAATATGTGCAGTTAAACTTTGGCCTGAAGAGGATTTTATTTTTTTTGTTCATTTGTTTCTATGATATTAAGTTCTCACTGAGATATGAGTACACCTAAAGGAATCATGAAACATGGTAGAAAGCCTAATGCTTCCACGGTGATCAAAAGCTTCATGATTAATTTGATTTGGGGTGGAGAGTAGGGAAGGAGGAAGGAAAATGACAAAGTTATGAGCTTCTCAGTAATGCTCAGTCAAGCTTTCTGGATGACTAATACATATACAGCCAGCTACCTTGATTATGTAAAAATTAACAGTGAAGAAAAGTAGGATTTGTTTGAATATTATGAAGAAAAACGATTTTGCAGAGTGGCACAGCACATGTAAACAATTGAAGAAGGTTTTAGATCTGCTTGTCGTAAGGTTATAACACTTAATGCAGCATTGGGGAAATCTGTTTTCTTCTAAGAGTACTGGAATTATCTGAGAGCATCATCTATCACTATACATGTTATTTGCATTTAAGAACTACTAGCTTGGCTACAAATCCCATGGTAAAATAATCTATTGGATCAAAAGCCCTACATATAGGAAGCAGAGCATCATTATGTGTACTTTCATTTATAATGGTAGACCAGGTCTGCCTTTATTTATTTTAAATCACATGAATAAGTTACTTCTGCATTTAACGAACCTGAAAGATTGTATAATTGGTGTGTGTGCATATATACGTGTAATACGCTTAAGTAATGGAGTGTTTCCTTTTTGTGTGTGTGCAACAAGAAGGTTTGAGATGACAAAGAAAGTGGAAAAAAAAAAGTATTTTTCAAGAATAGTTAGATCTCTCTTCTTTCAATAGCTCGATACGCTGTGGAATTAAATGCAGCTAGAACTTTATTTTGCACTTAGCTAATACCTGTTTAATTGTAAACATATCAGTCAGTTCTCACAGGAGACATACTGAAAAACTACTCAGTAGCTTTGGTTTGCTTTTTCTCCTTTAAACTGAGGGCAATGTAAAACACATTTTTCCTGTCCATCTGTTACTTCTATGCATTTGCCATGTTTGGGACAGAAGTAACTTTAAACATACCATGGCAACACTGATTACTTTTTTTTTCCCTCAGCCTACATCCTTTACTTCAGGTATTAAACTAATTAGTATAGCTGAAATATTAATATTTATGTAAAGTTACAAAGCCATTACAACAGTGAGGAGCAGAGCATTTCTGAGGCAGTGTAGACAGCACATCCTCACTGAAGTGTTCATTCCACAAACTTAAAGATAGGTACAAACATACGTTCTGATAGTGTATGTGATTCCATTTCCTAAATAGTTAAAAATACCATGATATGCCATTGCAGATTTTTAATTATTTAGCATATATCTTCTGTTTATCAACTTGCTATTTTTGAAATCTGTTACAACTCAATTAACTAAATGCAGGTTATGAATTTAACCTTTAATTGGCGTGGCAGAGCTCAGACAAGTAATGTCACAAAAGGATTATTTTTTTTTTGGTACATTGCCTATATGACAATGAGCTAAGTTGTATGAATATTCTTCTGTGAAAGCTAAACTTTATCACAGAGGTGAGACTATTCTTTCGTCCAGTCTGAAGTGGAAAAGCAGTGGTCTTGAAGACCTTAGGGTTTGCCTCATCTATGATGAGTATGATCAGATGAGCACTGGCAGTCACATTATGATGATTAAAATGTTCTCTTAGGTTGCAGTATTAAATAAAATGGATTAGCATGTACCAGCAAGAGACCGAAGAGTATGCCTGCAATTCATTAATGGCCTTGTAACTGACGCTGTAATGTCTAGAACCCTAAGCACTTAAAAACAGGTGATTGATCATAACACATTTAACTTGTGGTAGCTGAACAAATAGGAAAAGCAGTGTTCATAAAAAAGCCTGTTTTGGCATTCATGATTTCTGTTGTTACTTCATGATGTTTTTCAAGACTCGGTGGTCTCACTTCAATCTGTGTTGGAGTTCATCAGAGTAAGGACCACTGGAATTTAAGATGCCCAGAATTTGTAGTCATCCCCCCCCTTTTTTTTTTCCTCTATACTTTTTCTCTCCTAACCCTTTTTTGTTGCAAGCAATTAATCAAACAGAGGACACTTGCTCCATAACTGTTGTCTTCTGCACAGTGTACACTGGAAATGTGAACAGTATCTTCGCTGGCAGTAGAGAAAGAGCAAGGTGGAGCTGCTATTGGACTACTAAAAAAATTAGGCCATTTGAATTTTCGTCAGTTATGCAAAGTGTATGGTCTAAAATAAGCATTGTAAAGATGATCCTTAAAATACTGAGAACTTTAATATCATTGTAGCTTAAGTGACAATTTAATCTTTTGGACCTTGGAGAAATTGTTTTTCATTTGTGCTGGTTTCTTTATGGTTTTTTTGAGCAGTATGGCATTGTTCAGATAATAAATCATTATTTTCTTTACTCCACTATCTTATATCTACAAACTTTATTGTAAATAAATGCACCATCCTTACAGCAAAAGGAAGGGAATTTATGATTTACAGCATAGTAAGAATGTGGGAAATACCCTAGTGTGCTTTCTCAGCTATAATTTCTGTCCCTGGTTAATAAATTGCTAGGCCAACAAATTTGAACTTAATCAACTCAAACTGAATTATTGCCTCATGAAACACTTCAATGCCATTGTTATTAAATGAAATTCTCACTCTTAAATATTTTGCATGCAAAATGCTACTTTGTTAGAGATGGCGTGTTTTAAAACTCAGTCATTAAAAATCAGTATGTTATAGATATTTCCAGAAAACTTCACACAAAAGTTGTTTCCATCTCAGCATGTGGGTCAGACACTGCCCCCCCCCCAAGATAAACCAGAATGATTGATTGATATCTAACACTTCAAAAGAAACATTTTCCAAAATGTTACATGCACTGAATTGAAGCAAAAATCAAGCTTTGTTACCTTCACTTAAGGTGGAAGTTTACCAAAACAATTGGCAGTGGGCAGCTGGAGGACCACGTGAACAGGCCTGGACAGTGGTTGAGAAGGAAAATATATGCAGGTTAATAATAGCGAAAATGGAAAGTGATGATTCAGGAAAGAAAAGGTGGAAATAATTTTGTTTTGTAAGTGATGCCTAGTGACAGTAGTATGTTTTGAGCATTTCAAACACTTTTATTTGGTTGGGGTTTTTTTTTGTCTTTTAGGAATTGTACTTCTGCAGTATTTCCAATGAAAGTTGCTGGGGAAAAAAAATGTTGAGCCAAAGAATGCAATGGCTGACGAGTGTGTTTTACTCATGGAGATAACACTTTAATTATTGACTTTGCCAGTGCTTTTGGGGATTCTGATATCTAATATTTAATTATTACAGCTCCTGTCTGTTTCTTTGTTTAAAGTGAGTTAGGCTATTAAAAAGAATAAATAAAAACTAACCTGCTGTCCATTGGATGTGACTCCATTTTGATTATGGCAAAATTACTGTCTCTGTCTTGTACCATCCAATGTTTTCATATTGCGCAGGTTTCTATACTTCACATCTAGGCAGAGAGGAGTCTATATCCACCATACTGCATTTGTCCACGTTTATACATGTCTACAGTCTTAAGTCCAGTATGCAGAGCTGTGTTAGAGATACATGAGTGAGGTTTGAAAAAGGTCTCGAAGCAGTGTGGCTGCATTGGTATAATTAATATGGCTTTGTATACTGCTTCCTGTTTCATGATCAGCCTGTCTGGCACTTGTTTGAGAGGCTCTGCAGGATGTTGTGTGATGATGAGAGGTGTGATGTTTTTTCCAGCCAAGGGCTGTAATTCCTTGCCATGGGGTCATAAAGAAGTTCAAAGGCAGATAAAACGACAGCAGTCAGCAACAGCAGCTCAGTTCCAGCAACACAGGAGTAATTGCAGCCCATTATTACAATTGACTCTGGCTTCTCTCCCCTGAAGGAACTGAGCAGCTGCCAATTTACTGGGCTGCAAGAAAACTGATGAGCCAGGAGATGGAGGTCATAACAAAAGTTGAGAAACTGATCAAGGCAAAATTCATTAGTCCTGAGTAGCCATGAGGAGACAGTGCTGACTGGTCATCACTGATGCCCAGGTGGGAGATGGATCAGACTTCCAGGTTGGTTTGTTTCACCTTGCACTTTTTTTTTTTTTCCCCACAAAGAGAAGGGAGGGGGGTTCTAGCACCTTTTGTCTTATTTTCTTTAAAACAAACCAACCACACAGCAGAGGTACCTGCCATTTTTATGTGACTGAATCTAGAAAGGGCTTATTTCACCCTGAATAAATACATCAGCGGTTTCTCTGTTTTCTGTGTGTAATCATTCCTGTGCATTAGGTATTTACAGGTTTCTCACTTTCCTTCTGCAGCTAAAAAAGGATGATATATAACTTGCTTCGTCTTTTCTTTTTTATTTGATGACAGTGTGCAGTGAGTAAAACTTAGAAGCCCGATTTGAAGATGATCTTAGGTACTTGCATGTGCTTACGGTAAATGTGTACAATTAGCGGTTTAGATGTGAAACTTGTGTGTCTTATTGGTGTTCTCAGCAATAAATGCTAATGTGGAAATAAAAGGGTTACATCTATACAAAGCTGTGTTTTGGAGGCTCTGTTTCTTCATCCTTCTCTCACTGATGAGGTATGGAATATGAGAAACATATCTTTTATATATGCAGGTGGAGCTGTACTGGAACTTTACAGGGAGAAGAAAAAATAAAGGTTAATAGAGTGCACTGTAGGTACAAAACCAGAAGATGTTATCTAATCACAGTTCTGGATGATTCTGTGGTGCTGGCTGTTCAGGTCTTCTAATTGTGCAGGTCTTTCATCGGCAGACCTAAATTGCATTCTCCTACACTGCATGCAGATGTAATTTAAAATTAACCTTAAGGTGCGTGTGCAGATTTTGTTCTAGCTGCTTGTTCTTCTAAATTGAAAAGTTAAAGATGCATTTTCAGTCTATACAGGGCAGTTTAAGGAAAGCTGTTGCTTGTAGGTTCTAAAATAGATAGCTGGGATGATTCTCCAGCTCTGTGAATGTCAGTTGGAGCTTTGCCATTAATGTCGGAGTTGCTAGTTTTTCGTTTTAGTCCAGTATTTTATTTCATTCCTTGTTTCTTGTTCATCCTAGTTTCATAAATGGCATGGCCATGCTGGGAAAATATACCTTCTTGTAACTTCAGTGTGTTCGCAGATTGCAGCTACCCATTTTTGCTAATACAGAAGGATTTCTTGGAAGATTTTTCTGTTCTCAAAAATCATTGTAGCATGTTACAAGCCTTCCCACTCACAAGTGGTACAAAATGCTGCTGCTGTGTTTCAGAATACCCTGAAATGGAGCAATTTTATAATTCTAATTCTAGTTCTGTTTTACTGTTTGTGAGATTCTCTTTTACAGTGTTAACTTGATAAAGCAGTTGTAATTTTGATGCAACTTCTGTGTGATGAGATGCACCTGCATACCTTCAGCTATGAGCCAAAACAGCTTTTTCGTAGCTCTGCTTCACCATGACATGAAGTGGGTTCAGTTTGCTGTTGTCTAAATCAGGATGTTGCTGTTAAATCAGCCTGTATATCAGTGCTTTACTTTTTTTTTGTCACCTTCCATGAACAAACTGCCACTGTAGGTGCTGTTCTTTACTAATCTCTGATTTGTAAGGCATCTTAGCTTCTAAACATAGTAATATGTGTAAGCTTGAAAATAATTTTTTTTTTTTATAGTTGCATTATTTTGACAGCTGTTCCAGTAGGCCATTGAGAAAAAAAATTTGTAAACTTGCAAAATGTGAAAATTAAGCTTCTGTTTGCTACGTTACTGAGAGTTTCTTAATGGTTTTAGAATAACAGTTTAAGTAGTAATCAAGACCTATTGCCCCACCCCAAGGATGTGCTCTGAAACAGTTAACACTGCTGTTGGCAAATTTTGCTTTTTCAGGCTCTTATTAAATTCAGATGAGCAAGATTTATTTATTTCTTATGTAAGGAGATGGATGGGAGTGAGAGACCTGAGAAGTGAAAAGAATGCAGGAGACAGGTGGAATCATTATGCTATAAGGGAGCCACGTGTCTGTAGCTTATTCTGGGTCCTGCAAGTCCTTCCTGTATTGTCCATTGTGTGACAATGGGAAGCTCAGTGGAACAAACAGAAGATGAATGTAGAAATGGTAAATGGAGATATTTTGTTAAAGATCACTTAATTTTTAGTGTTCTTTTTAAAAACTAGCTACCTAGTTAGTAACACAGAGTATGAAGGTTATTTGAAAGGAGTATGTTGTGGAATTTTTTTAAGGATTGATTTTTTTGTTTGTTTTGTTTTTTAACTTTTAATTTGTCATGGTGGTTTTTCTAGAGTATGGTTGCTCTGTATTTGTACAAACACTATATTTTTCTGTTGGATGTTAGCCTTTGCTTCTTATTAGCAGAAAATAATTTCATTGCAAGCTTGAATTTACTTGATTTTTACATTATGTACTTCTAGCTCGTGATTTTTGAGTTTTGGAAGACTGATATTCATAAAAAATTTGGACTGTTACATTAGTTAAGGGCATTTTGGTTCAGTAAGGCTATATTAATTCTAGACCCAATCCTGAAACAAGAGTACAGTGCAGGTGTTTTAGAGCTGGACCCTTGTTTCATGTTTGACTGTCATAAAGATATTTGAATACCTTCTCTGTATTTCTATGGGGTTATTCTTTATTTGATTTCTGAATGCCTTTGGTTAAATTGTGTAGCTGTGATGGTTGCCCTTCTTAGCTTTAATCATTGTAAAATCAAAACTAAAAAAAAAAAAAAATTCACTAAATGGCTTTTATATGAACTCATAATAAAACTTATTTACAATGGATTTACTAGGAGTTCAGTAAACTGTATAAGCTTTTAATACTCTAGCCATTTCAGTATTTAAGTAGTGAAAAGTAGATTGCTTATTTGTAAACTGCATTGATTTGTGAAACTCTTACATATTTACTTTTATACTAACAGTGCTTTCTTTATGTGGAATCATTACCTTCATGACAAAAAGCCTAGGCAAATATGAAAGTCACTAGCTGCTAAGCGGTAGCTGTACGTGTGTCCGTTCGTGATTTTGCTTTACAAATAAATCAAAATACTTTCTGTGCATTCATCAGCTATCTTCGTCTCATAAAGACAAATGAGTATGTGTGAATCTAAAGCCAGCAGAAGAAAGTTTTCTTTTTTTTTTTTTGTTTTTAAAGAAAAAAATCAACACCCCTCCCCTGCAAAAAAACCCCACTCTATTTTTGGTTGAACTAAATGTAAGGAGGATATCTTCCCAGGAGAGAAAATGCTGAAATGACTGACTGGGTTAGGAAATATTCCTGCTTATCAAAAGCCACTGTGCAGAGTTGCTGTTGTCATAGCATCAGCCCTCTCTTGGTCCGGGCACAGAAGATGTATGGCAAAACTGTTGGTGTTGCTGTCCCTTCACTGTTTTAGAATAAATGTTACAGAAGTGGGAAGAATTCACAAATCATAGTTTGGTCTCCTTAGGTTTCTGATTCTAGATGTTAGTGGGAAGTTGCTGCTTTACACTGGCTTGTAGAAAATGTCTGTAACTCCGTGGAGTCATAAGGCATGTTCTTCAAAGTTACTGGGCGTGCATGCATACGCTCAATTACAGTTCTTCTACTAAATATGTGTTTATGTCTTTCATAAGAAGAAAATTTATTTTATTTTTGTTCAGCTATTTCAAAAGTTTCTGAATTTCAAATTTTCAGCAAATCTGAAATTTGGTGTGGTTTAATGTCATCTGCTTTCTTTTAGGGTGAATATTTCTCAAGCAAGTGAGAATTTATACTAGTTGGCCAAAAGCTTTTCTGTGGGTCTGTACTTTCCTTAGTTTATTTTTTCCTCTTAAATTGAAGATCATAATGTCACTTGTTAAAGTGAAACTTTTCTTTTCACAGCTCTGTGAGCAGTAGGTATCTAAACTCTCCCTAGCTGGAAAAAGTAGTGTTAGTTCAATGCAGAGCTCTCTATATTTCACTAAAATACTCCTAATAAGGTTTTTCTGTGTGTTTTGTTGCAATTTGCATCGTGTCAGAAGGGCTGTTCAATTTGACAGGATCAGAAATCTGAACTGTTAGTTTTATTAACATCAGCAGGGAAATCCTACAGTGATGCAGTTATAATAGAATGGGCTATGTTTGGAATATAGGGTATTTGGAAAGCCATAGATACTTTTTTTTTTTTTTTTTAAAGATGTGAAGATGTCCATCATAGTTGGATGGCACTTTAAAACGTGTTGAAATATTTTCTTTTCTTTTCTTTTTTTTTTAAATTAATTGTCTTTTGTAAATATTTTTAATTTTGCAGATTACTTGGAGTTAGACTCATGAGTAAAAAAAGCTTTGGAAAACTTTTTCCATCAGGAAATGTTACTTTAGCTACTACTTATTGAAGGAGAAATTATGAATTATTTTTACTTGTGAAATATGGTATCATAGAACTAAATTTTATTTTAATAAAGTAGGAGGTAGTAAATAAAGTAAGTTGTAACATATTGTTGTGGTTTAACCCCAGCCAGCAAGTAAGCACCAGGAAGCCACTCACTCACTTCCCCACCCCCCATCCAGTGGAATGGGGGAGAGAATTGGGGGAAAAAAGGTAAAACTTGTGGGTTGAGATAAGAACAGTTTAACAGAACAGAAAGGAAGAAACCAACGACACTAACAACAACAATAAAGTGACAACAATAATAAAAGAGTTGGAATACACAAAACAAGTGATGCACAGTGCAATTGCTCACCACTCGCTCACTGACCGATGCCCAAGCAGCACTCCTCCCCTGGTCAACTCCCCCAGTTTATGTACTGGGCATGATGTCCTATGGTATGGAATACCCCTCTGGCCAGTTTGGGTCAGCTGCCCTGGCTGTGTCCCCTCCCAACTTCCTTGTGCCCCTCCAGCCTTCTTGCTGGCTGGGCATGAGAAGCTGAAATCTCCTTGAGTTAGTCTAAACATTACTGAGCAACAACTGAAAACATCAGGGTGTTATCAGTGTTGTTCTCATCCTAAACACAAACCACAGCGCTGTACCAGCTACCAGGAAGACAACTAACTCTATCCCAGCCGAAACCAGGACAATATACAGTGAGCACTAATTGTCTTAGCACTTTACTGTTTGCAGTCAGGAAGTAAAAGCATCGCGCTTGGTCAACAATACTCTTTGCTAGTCAATGTCATACTTGTTTATCTCCACAGGTAAATTTGGAGAAAAGCAGGAACTCCATTATTTGGAGATTTTCTTGGTTCATTCAGGGATCTTTGCCAGTGAGGGTATCATACCAGTTTTCTCTACACAGAGAGCAGTTTTGTCTCTTGTGCTTGATATCTGTCAGGGTATTTGTGAAGACAGCAAGGCAGGTTTTGTATGCAGTGTTAGCAGCTTGCTTTTGGTGCTTGGTTCTGTCGTGTGCCTCAGATGTGAGACTGTTGCTTTCCTAGTATGTTGAGTGACAAGAAAAAGAAAGCATGTGCATGCAGAATGGAGTATGGTCTGTATCACACTTTGTATACCTCAGCTGAACTCTGAATTGTAAAATAGTTGAAGAATTCAGTCCTTTCAGTATTTTTCTAAAGCAGCAATGCAAATGACTATGGTACCTTTAGGTCATGAACTCTGCTTTCCAGTAATAGCTTTAAATTGCTTTGTGTTAAAATGTACAACTTTATGTAGAATTGAGTTCCTTACATTGATGCAACAGCTCACACAAATTGCTTCAGAAATAACGAAAAGGTTATTGAACCATCACTAAACGGCATAGCATACAAATTATTTGTAATGGCAAGGAATGGTTGCAGCATGGATATTCCCCCCCCCCCCGCCCCGTCCTTTCAGCATGTTTCTGCACAAGTGAGAAACTTGTGAATATTTGGAACTATAACTTTTCCTCTCCTCTCTGTTGTCATCTTCTTGCATTGTTTTTGAGGACTAAGAAAATGAAGCTTTTAATTTATGTATGCATGTATTTGTAGCAGCTGTCTTTGAACACCACTTTCCACATTGTATTATATTGTCTTAATTCATTGTGACCATACACTAAAGCTTTTCCTTCTGGAGAGGAGGGGAGTAGGGAAACTTAAGAGTCCATGTCCTCTGCTCTGACTTAACATTCCTTAAATCTTGTTAAGACCTGAGGTATTCAGTGGCTGCTATTACGTTGAATTTGATTGAAGCCAAGCATCTGTCTAGAGTAAAAACTTACTTGCGGTTAGGTAGAGAGACAGACGCTCCTGTGATTATGTAAACTTAATTTTCGGGGAGAACTTAGCTAAAAATCTGTGACAATTCAAAGAAGATCTGTGTGAAATAACATTACCACGATTACAGATTTGTGCACCCACTCTAAGCATGAAAAAACTGGGCTTATTTCTAAAACCTTAATTTCATCTAATTAAATCTGTAATATTGTGCAGTAGATACTATAATATGCTATTTTCTTCCACAGGATCACTACCTCATTCAGTGCATTGTTTACTTAGTAGCTGTTTGATAATTTAAATTTCTTTTCATGGAGTAACCTGTGCCTTTTTTATTGCACACTGTTGAGAAATGCCTTACAGAAAGAATCCTTCACCAGTAAAGGAATGTTCTGTGAGGAAATGATCAGTAATTGCTGTGTTTGGCTATATGAGGAACAATGATTAATTTATTTTCATCCATTCCTGTTAGGTAAAGGAACATGATTCAAGGCCAGGCTGGACGGGGCTCTGAGCAACCTGATCTAGTTGAAGGTGTCCCTGCTCACTGCAGGGGGGTTGGACTACATGACCTTTGATGGTCCCTTCCAACCCAAGCCATTCTATGATTCTCTGATTGTCTCCTCCATATGATCACACAAGTCCGTGAAACAGGACGAATGATTCAAATATCCATGTATTTTGTTCTCTGTTTTCTGTGTCTTTTATGGGGGGTTGGGAAGGAATAGTTTTCTGTCAAACCATACCTGCTCAAAATACTGCTTTCATAGGTGTCGGCTGAAGTTCCAGTTCCTCAGCAGTTCTGCAAATCAAACCCTAGAGCATAAAGTCAGGTACTAGGAAACGAAAAATGTACAGTGAAATGACTGTACGCTAAGGCTTTTGATTTACACTGCGTAGAAACGGCAAAGCCAAAGATAAGAGCTAACTCTCCAGGATAGTATTCAGTCACTTTAATTATGTGATCCTCCTTTTTTTGTATTTTGCAGCCTACATAGGAAGGTGGCTTTCATCTTCATGTGTCCTAGATCCATCCTGTACAAGAAGCAAGGCATGGGCCTGATGGTGCATAATCAAGTGATTTAAAATTGTATTGATATCGCAAAATACACACACATAGTTGCTGAAGTGAGGATTCTGAATTACTTCTGTAGTAAGTGAATAGAGAGATTTGTAACTTATATGAAAAGTAACATCTAAGGTTGTAACTACCTTAGAGTGTTGGTCAGGAATGCATTTTTGAAACAGATCTCTTAGTTGTCCCCACTTCTTATGTATTGGCTTTTATCATAGAGTCATCTCAAAGTACATGTGCTAGATTTCTTTATAATGTAATGATGTGGAGTGGGATGTGCTCCAGTAGCATACCCAATATACTGCAGTGCAAATAAGTCTGCTGCATGGCACTGACTAGAGCTACTCTTAAGTGGCCCTTCTCGCCTTTTGCTCTCTTCCTTCTTTTTAACCTCTAAAATTATGGGTGTCAGGTTGTCATTACAAAATGTTTTGCAATAGCTCGAATAATTTTCAAGTGGTTCTATTACAGGACACAGGTATTTTGCTTAGCTAAGAACCTAAAATTGATGGTGTGACTGCCTCACATATCATGACAGATGAGCATGAAGCTACTGAGTTAACATGCATAGACAACTTGAATTCTAGCATCTGCTTGCTTATCAGGGCTTGAGTTGGCAAACTTCATGTTCTTTTAACATCATTTTTTTGTGTGTGTGATTATATACTGAATGCTTCACTGTGGTTTCATTTTGAGACCTCATTAGGAAGATTGTAAGAGAGAGTACATATGTCTTTACTAAGGGCAGTTTCCATTCTGATCCATGATACGTAACTATCACCTCAAATCTGTATTAAAAGATTTTAGGCTGTGTTGAGGGATGTAAGTATTTAAAGATTTTAAAAGCCTGATGAAAGGTAACTGGGGAGGCTAAGCCAAAGTACAGTTTAATAGGAGAGGAAATCAATATAAACTTGTGGAAAGAATTAATATCCTCAAAGCAATTCATGCCTTACTAGTCACTAATACATAAATATGTCTTAATTTTTCATTAACATGGAAACAATTTTTTCCCACCTTTCTGTTGCAGAAATTAGCCTTCCTTGATAGCTGGAAAGGCTGAAATACATACCTGCAATTAAGGAGGAGAGGAGAGAAACTGTGGTTGCTTTAACTGAAGGACTCTAGTTACTGGCTTTTAATCTTTCTGGAATAATTTGGTTGTTTGAGGGGAATCAAATGCGATGGGATTAGAATGAAGGAAAAGTCTAAATCATGTTAAATTGTTAAGGGAATTCTCAGATCTTTCAGAAATAAGTCGTAGTCTAATTGTCATAAACTTGTGGTAGTTTCCCCGAAGTAAACCTAAAGAGCTATTGCAAATAACAAAGGTAAATTCAAGGAAACATTTAAGGTCGTATTTTGGAACTCTGACCAGAGACACTGTGATTAAAGGTCAAGAACCTTCTGTATATAGGCAGTAGGACAAGAGTAGTGTCAGAAATAGGGATGGGCCTTTTGTAAATTAGTGGTAGGACAGTGAGAAAGATGGAGGTTAAAAAAAAAAAAAGCATGCATGCATGTATAAACACACACTTATACATACGTGTATATATATGTTTATATGTAGTATATTCTTCTTGTATTATCTGGTACTTCTTACCATTATTGCAGGCTTATATATGTGTGTGCACACATCCTTAAATATTGCATGACCTCAAGATCTGACAGCCAAGGACAAAATAGCAAAGGGACCGTGGTCTTTTAATTCACAGGAAGGAAACTGATGTGCAGTGAGAACACTCAGTTGATGCAGAAATTTCCAAAAGTGCTATGCTCCCAGCATACATCAGTACTATTTTGGTACTTCAGAATTCCGTACTTCTGTACTTTCTCTACTTCAAAATGTGCTACAAGTATATATTTACATATGTATATATATGTGTGTGTGTAGTAATACCTCCTTGTGAAATCATGGCAGCAATTTTCTTTTTTCTCTCCTGTTGCTGTTATCCCTTTAGTCCTCCAGCAAAAAGCTGAGATAAAAGTATGGACTGATATTTCTAATGTGAATATAATAAGAGTTAATTAACCTTTAAAATAAAACTTGGGATTTATTTCCAAGAATTTTTATGTGAGGGGTAAGGGTAAACTTATAATTGTGGTTGGGTTTTTCTGAGATGCTTTCCTGAGAGAAGATTTTTTTTTTTTTTAATCAACTTTATATATTGTGAAAATAATGTTAGATTCATAAAAGGTAGCACATCAAAAGACATAACTATAACTGCTGAAACAGTAAAAGTTGAGGAACACAAGCAGCAGCTCTAGAATGCCTGTGCTCAGATGAATTTTGTTTTGACTAAACCAACAAGAATGCCAGCCTAAGTGTTGGTAGTGTAAAACTGAGTGGAGGGGAAAATATAAAAAAAAAAGCCAAAGAAAAAGTATTGTGCTTCCCAGCAGAAGAGTAGTAGTTTTGTACAGGTCTGTTCATTAACTGAAAGCCACAAGATTCAGCCTCTGATTACAGATTTAAGAATTCCAGAGAGAAAGATGCCTAGCCCTGTCTTTGTAAGACAACAGACCAAAAGTTAGGTGTTAACAACTCAGAAAATCAATTTGTTTAGATGTAGCTGCATGATTTTATTCATACATGTACTTAAGTTTTCTTTAAACTTGGTGTTTATTTCTGTGTCTGTAAAACAATGGTGATATATTAGGAAAGGTATGAGACTAATTTTGAAGCCCCTTGAATCTCATCCAGAATAGAATTGAAGAAAGGTTAGTACAGCCTGTCTCAGGGTAGCTTTTGCCTACAAAAAGGTAATACATAAGAAAGAAAGCAATTTTGTACACTGGTATGCGCTTTATAGATGCACGCTAAAGATGTATTTAAAAAAAAAGTTACATAACTTTACAGTTTAGAGCCAGCAATGTGCCCTCGCAGCCTGGAAGGCCACCCAGATCCTGGGCTGCATCAAGAGAAGCGTGGCCAGCAGGTCGAGGGAAGTGATTCTCCCCCTCTACTCCGCTCTGG
>JAVKLA010000053.1:23217569-23232612 GCA_034782735.1 Sagittarius serpentarius
CCAGAGAGGTTGTGGATGCCCCATCCCTGGAGGTGTTCAAGCCCAGGTTAGATGAGGCCCTGGGCAGCCTGATCTAGTGGGTTGCCCACGGCATGGGGTTGGACTGGATGATCTTTTAAGGTCCCTTCCAACCCAAGCCATTCTATGATTCTAAGGCAGATGTGTCAGTATGAAAACCATTGGTTTATAGGAAAAGGGGGTGGGGGCTGAAGATGAGGGGGGAGAATAAAAATGTCTATGTTACAGGATATGGGGGTAGAAGAAAGGTAGAAATATTAAAAAAATATATGAGGAGTGGCTAAGCCAGGGTACTTGTTGATAAGTTACTACTTTTTATAAAGGTTTGTGCTGAAATCCAGACCTGGGTTCCACACCGTTACTGTCAAAGGTAACGGAGGGTAAAAAAAAAAATAAAAAAATAAGAAGTCTGGCAAGGAAACATTAGCTGACTTATCCCACACTACGTTTAGTTAGTGAAAATACGGCACTTTAAAAATCTTAAGTTAAAATGGACACTATAATGCCTTTCAGGGCATAATTCTCTCCAGTGCCTCATGTGATACAAATAACACTTCCACTTGTGCGTAGACCTGTATGTGTGTTTTATGTGAGATTTAGCTTTATCAATCATGGCTAAAGTAATATTTTTATTTGCTCATACCTGAATAGGGGAATGAAGTGAAAAGAGTTTTGTGAAGCTGTGGTCGGCTGATCCTGGCTGGATGCCAGGTGCCCACCAAAGCTGCTCTATCGCCCCCCCCCCCCGTCAGACGGACAGGGGAGAGAAAAAGTGACGAAAGGCTCGTGGGTCAAGATAAGGACAGGGAGAGATCACTCACCGATTACTGTTATGGGCAAAACAGACTTGACTTGGGGAAATTAGTTTAATTTATTATCAATCAAGTCAGAGTAGGGTAATGAGAAAATAAAACCAGATCTTAAAACACCTTCCCCCTATCCCTCCCTTCTTCCCAGGCACAGCTTCACTCCTGATTTCTCTACCTCCTCCCCCACAGCGGCACAGGGGGATGGTGAATGGGGGTTATGGTCAGTTTATCACACGTTGTCCTCCTTTCTCAGGAGCAGGACTCCTCACATTCTTCCCCTGCTCCAGCGTGGGGTCCCTCCCATGGGAGAGAGTTCTCCACGAACTTCTCCAATGTGGGTCCTTCCCACAGGCTGCAGTTCTTCACAAACCACTCCAGCGTGGGTCCCTCCCATGGGCCACAGTCCTTCAGGCACAGACTGCTCCAGCGTGGGTCCCCTGCGGGGTCATAAGTCCTGCCAGCAAACCTGCTCCAGCCTGGGCTCCTCTCTCCATGGGCCACCGGTCCGGCCAAGAGCCTGCTCCGGCGTGGGGTCCTCCCCGGGCTGCAGGTGGAGATCTGCTCCAGCGTGGACCTCCCTGGGCTGCAGGGGGACAGCCTGCCTCACGGTGGTCTTCCCCATGAGCTGCAGGGGAATCTCTGCTCTGGCACCTGGAGCACCTCCTCCCCCTCCTTCTTCACTGACCTGGGTGTCTGCGGAGTTTTCTCTCACGTATTCTCACTCCTCTCTCTGGCTGCAGTTTCTGTGCTGTAGCAACTTTTATTCCTGTCTTAAATATGTGATCACAGAGGCACTACCACCGTCGCTGATGGGCTCAGGCTTAGCCAGCAGCGGGTCTGTCTTGGAGCTTTGTCGGACAGTGGGGAAGCTTCTCCCAGCTTCTCACAGAAGCCAACCCTGTAGCCCCCCCCCACTACCAAAACTCCACCACACAAGACCATTACAGAAGTATCTTCTCCATGTGAGCTTTAATGCTCACAAAATTTGAAAATCTTACGAAGAGGAATGTGTCAGTGATGCAGGTTTAAATATGTATTTACTAGAAAAACAATCTGCTCTGCACAGGCAGGTAACTCTGAAGCTTTTCCCCTCCAGTGCTCTTATATTTATCAGCCCATACCCAGCTACATGTTACGTGAGAGGTAACTTAGTGAGCATCTTGCAGATGGTAGGATATGTGGATTTGGCTTTTTGCTTGAGTCATGTAGTTTGTTTTTGTTTCTGATGCAGTTACTGTTTTCAAGAAGTATGCTGATATTTCCAGAAATTAAACTTGTAGAAGTGACTACCATTAGAGGAACATCTAAAGCAGTTTAACAAGGAGATACTGATGGTGTTCTGAATAGATCAGAAATAAGATACGTGTCTATCAGTGTTTCCAAAATGCATGCATTTGAGAGAGCCTCACAAGAGCTCACTGAGCATTTTATTTCCCAGCTGTGTTAATGTAAGATTTTTTTTTTTAAGTACGTTGTTCCATGCAGGGTAAAAAAAAAAAAAAATTTCTCTTGGTTTAAGGCAAAAATGCTTATCATTTCTAATGACTGAATCACAGGTAACCCTTTGTCTATTTTAGCTGCTTTATAGTACTTTTTTTCAGACGTTTGACATGTTTATTTCATGTAATACATCAGAAGCATGACCAACCAAAGGTTTAAGAAAGAATTTTATACATAATATATTTTGTTTTGTTAAAACAGTCTGTTTAAAAGTAGTCAAAACTGCTGTCAGTGGGAAGGATTTTGATGTATAAACATTATTTAGTCACTAAAGCATGATCTAAGCTAGATACTTCCATGCTTTTGGATCCACATTTTAATGCAATCTGTTAATTTAACTTTTTCTTTTTCTTCCTTTATTAAGAGTTACAGTGTGCATTTTTTCTCCCACTAACAATCTAGTAAGGTCATTCTAGCAATTAGAAGCATAGTGTTTGGACAAAATTCAGTATCAGTTCATTTATCCATTAATGTATTAGAAGGAGCTTGCATGTTGTGGCGAAAATGTGTATTACTGACCTTGGACTTTTGGACCATGCTGATTTAATTGTTCTATACATTTTTGATTCTTGAATGATAAAACTCTGGACTTCTATTGTGTTTTCCCTAGGATTTTAAGACAGGATTTGGTATCACTTTAATCCCTATGAATGTGGCAAATGTAAAACAAGTGGATCGGGCTGCAAAGCAATCTTTTGAAATAATTACTCCTTACAAAAGCTTTAGGTGAGAACTTAATATTTACATTACAAAATATGCAAATAACTAATGCGCTAAAGAAGTACGTGCTTCATACTACAGTGACTTTTGTAGTTTGGATGAAAAGGTAATATTTTTAGTAAGAATGCTCCACATTTTTTTTTTAAAACCAAAAGGATTTTCTTTTCTTTGTTTAGCTGTGTGCTTCATCTGTTACCTGCCTGACTAGACATCCTATGCCCACAGATTCCTATTTTTATGTAGCTGCCTTTGTTCATTCTGTGCAAGAGTAGAAGCAAAAAAAAAAGTCACTTTGACAACTTGACTCCATCTTAAAGAATAATAAACTGCAGTAGTGAAATAATGCTGCATCCATTTAATATTAAGCATTTTATTCAGAAAGAATAGAATCATATGTGCTCTCCCTTGTAGAAATCCTCCATTGAAATCCGTAGAAAGTTTCACTTTGGCTGATACTGTGACTTGTAATGATTTTTAAGCTAATGAAAGTATATGTTAATAAAAGCCTTTTGTTAAGTGTTGTAGTGTTTCTTAAAGGAAATCTCAGTAATCCAGGAGAAGAAGAAACCACTTTGTTCTGCTGGGCTTGCTAAATGTTAGCAAAGATTCTCCTTTCATTCTCAGTTGACTAGAGTAGCAGGTAAATTACTCTTGATCAGTGATCTGAATCTGTGGCTAGTTGCTAGATAGCTAGTTCTTTGACTTTCTCTAAGCTATCACCATGTTGGTGTTTGCTTATTATTTATATTTTTCAAAAAGATCAATTTAAATGAAAAGTGGTTTTTTGCTGTTGTAGTTAGCAAGTCCATTTTTACTCCTCAGTAAGTCTTCCTGTTTCCTTAGGTCAATCTATGCTTTTGTTCAAGTTCAGGATTTAAGTTTGGTACGTGGTAACATAAAAAGATGGAAAGTAACTTAGGAACGTAACTTTAACATTACAAAAGCTGTATAGCTCATGCTAGTGGTTTTGTTGAAAACTGAACACAAAAACACAGGGAGTTTTCATTGACTAAAACCAAAATAATACATTCCATCTTAGTATTTGTATCTGTGTAGGGAAGATTTTTTTTACTCTGATTTTAGGTGTAAATGTAATAAATGAGAGGCTACAGACTATGTTTAATTGGGCTTTAAAATAAAGATCAATAACACAGAAAAGTCGATTGTTTCAGCTTTACAGCAGAGTCGGAAAGAGAGAAACAAGACTGGATTGAAGCACTGCAACAATCGATAGCAGAAACTCTGTCTGATTATGAAGTAGCTGAGAAGATTTGGTTCAATGAGTCCAACAGGAGCTGTGCTGACTGTAAAGCTCCCAGTCCTGACTGGGCATCCATCAATCTCTGCGTTGTCATTTGTAAGAAGTGTGCAGGTAGAGTAATTAATGACAGGCTGTGTGGGTTCTACAAAATGTCATATTTGCATATCTCTGTATGTCCTTGAATCGGCTTTTTTTCATTTTTACATGTCCTTGTGAAAGTTTTGACAAAAAATGAATATAACTTTTTTTTTTTTTTAAATACCCCAAGGTCATCTGATTCTAAAGCACTTCCATGCATAAATGACAGGTCTGTAAGGTGATTGGTTTCCCTCAAATGAGTAATCCTTCACAATTAGTGGAAATTAAGACACACTAGCACTTCGTGGGAAATGGCTGGCTTTTGCAAGACTGGATGCCAAAGGATAACAATTTTCAGTGTATACCTTTGGGGTGTTAATTCTGTTACATCAGGGCATATTTTACTGCCACTAGGGATATCTTGTTCAGATACTACTAAAAATCTAGTTCTATCATGTTTTGTTTTTAAATATGTGCTGAAGCAGTAGATTCAAGGAAATAGTGTATAACTCTAGGCTTTCTTTGAAAACAAACCCTTCCAGAAAGTATTACATCAGACAGCCTACTTTATTCATTACTATCAAATGCAATCCCCCCTATTATTTTTTTTTGTTTAATTTGGGGGTTTTTTTGTGCTTTTATTTTATATTCAAATGTCAAACCCAGCCTTTTTTAAAAATAGCAATTAGAATAAATCTGTCTTCATTACATTTTTTTGTTACCTCAGCAGAAGAGAAACCAAGTTTAAGTGCTTTAGTTCAGTAAAAATACTCTTGGATTTTCAGGGCAGCACAGATCTTTAGGACCAAGAGATTCAAAGGTCCGGAGTCTAAAAATGGATGCCACCATTTGGAGCAATGAACTTATTGAGGTATGTTGTGATATTCTGTTTTGTTCCACCTTGAAAACTGCTGTATCAGTAGGAGTTATTAATTGCTTTACTTACAAGAAAAGTGAACATAGAGCTGCTTAATAACATGCTGCTGTTACATTAAACTTGATGTTTCCGGGAATAATGTACTTTTGTGTCACTCAGAATATTCGTCTTGATAACCATCTGTACAACTTCTCTTAGTATTTCTCCAAGCATCTAGTTTTTTGGGAGAAAAAGAAATAAAAAGCTTTTGGAGAGGAATCATGATGGGCAATATTGTGAAGGGGAAAAGAAAGGAAACTTCTTGCTACCAGGTGTTGCTTGAGGTGTTAAAAAGTAGTGCTGATGGTGTTGAGTCATCAGTGTTTTCTTTAAAACATATGCTAGTCTTGTCTGATGTTCTGCTTGTATTTTCTAATATGTATTGAAATATTATAACTGGTTAGCCTTGTAAAGCTTAGTTGCTGTTGATAATAAATGATGACTACAGACTTCATTATTCATTTATAGATGACCATACGCAGTGACTGAGGCTTCCATCTCCTGCAGGCAATTTTCTTTTCTTTAATAACTTCCTTTTTCAACTTTTAGCAGCTGAAAACTATTTAGAGGCTAGCTTCATATCCTTCATGCTATTTTTCTTATTTTTTTCTTGCACCTCATCCAGCTCTTTATCATCATCGGAAATAAGAGGGCAAACAGTTTTTGGGCAGGAAATCTTCCTCCAGATGAAGAGCTGCATATGGATGCCCCTGCAGAAAAAAGGATAGCATTCATTACACAAAAATACAAAGAGGGAAAATTCAGGAAAGCACCTTTTACCTACAAGACCAAGGAACAATTGAATAAGGTAATACTAGCATGGGTAAGCCCATACCATACCTTTTGCATTATATTGTATCTTTGTGCAATTTGGTCGTCTTGTTAAACTGATGCGAAATAAATTCAGAATCCTGAGTGACATTCTCACAGACCTGAATAAGGCTTGTTTTGGAGCCTTTGCAGGACTCATTTCATTATTAGTTCCTAGTTTTTCCAATTAGTTTATAGAAGGTTGTGGTACCTGTATGGTGCCTGTAATGTCTTCCAGAGCCATCAGTGAGTGTGGATCTTTATTTTTCTTCAAATACGTACTCTAAGGATGCAAATTCCCACTTCACTTCTTTAGATTCCTTCTTTATGTGTTTTTGGTATGTTGTATGTTTGACATCTAACATTCCAGTACATTAGATGATTCAGTGTTACAGTTAAAGTAGTTCATGCACGCTTACGTAGTAGCTTGTAGCTAACTGGAAATGAAACAAGCTAAAATTAGTGATGAAAAATGTGTGTTCTCAGTGTTTCCTTTTACACAAATAAATAAATTCTGTACAGTTATAAATTAGAAAATGGGAATTATAATTATCAATTTCTGTGCAATTTTTTATGTCCATTTGAGTGACTTCTAATATCTGTTTATTTCAGTCATGATTATTCAGGGTTTATGGATACAGAAGACTTTAAATGCATATGTATTACAATGCTAACGCATTCAGTTACATGAGTCAGATTGTCTCAAAGGGTATGCAGAGATTGTGGGGAGGCAGTAACATTTAAAAGTTACTGTGGTTTGAACTTGGTTATTGTGTCAAAAAGGGAGTGTTATTTTCCGTACATTTTATAAGTTTTATGTTAGTTATACACATAAGAAGTTAAAATAAGGGCATATAAAGAACAGTTGTCATTAGAACACCTCTAGCCAAAGTGTAGAACCATCTCACTGTATAGCTGGAATTTAGGTTTTCCACGTTGCATTGGAATTGGGAAGCATTTTTGGACTTCATGGGGAGCTTTTTATGTCTTTGCAAAATAAAACATTTGCTTTGTTTTCTATTTATTGGTAGCAGCTGTGCAAGAGATTTTATTTAATATTGTAACTGCGGACCACAGAAAATAACTCGCTGCTTTACAGGCTTGATTTTTCTGAAGTCTGTATTTTTTGTTGTTGGGGGGGAAGGGTGTCTGTCAGTTAATCATTTCACTACTGGGAAAAAATATCAGATGTAATGGTCAAATTCTCTATAGAGACATGAAATTGCAGTGTAATAAGGTGGTCGTTGCCAAGCAATTCTAGAACTTTTACTGAACTGTCTGCCCTGTCATCTCGTGCCTACTGGACGCTTATGTATTTATTAGAGCAGCTGAATTTTAGAGTAGTACTCTTGCGTTGAGTGACTTCTGCCTTAATAATTTCAGAATAACTTATTTATTAACTAAATAATTTAAATACATATTAAATCATAGACATTATTATGGAATAGATTGCTGTAATTGCATAGCTACTCCTGCTCTTAAGTTTTTGGACCAACATTTTGAAAAAAAGAAAAAAAAAAGTTTTGTTATGTTTCTGGTTTTTGTTGTTGTTGTTGCTGCTTTTTTCTAGATTCAGACCATACTTCATGATTCCTGCTACTTCTCAATGGTTATGGTCTTTGAAAATGCAGGGGAACTATATTGGAGGTGAAAGGATTTGCATCTAAATTACATGTACTTCTTGCCAATATCTTCCTAATTTAAACAGACTTCTTACTTTCCCTCTCCATGATAAGGCCCTGTGTGCTGCCGTAGTGAAACAAGATGTGCTAGAAACTCTGATGTTGCTGTTTAGTGGGGCTGATGCTATGTGTGCCACTGGAGATCCTGTTTACAGTACTCCATATTTACTAGCCAAGAAAGCTGGACAAAGACTGCAAATGGAATTCCTGTACCATAATAAGTTCTCAGGTAGGATACATTGTCTTTGTTTTGATCTTCTAATTTTATATTGAGCAAAAGGGAAGGAAGGAAGGAATTCAGAGGAAAAATCGGCATTGAGTTGAACAACAGTGGTATAGCGGAGGGGGAGTTGTGATACTGTTGAGTGTTGTTTCAGCAGACAGTGTATGTAATTGTGTACAAGTGACTTTTATTTTGCTCAGACATCAAGTTTAGGACTTAAAAAAAATAATAAAAAAGCCAGTGATAACTCATAGGCCTTATACCCTTATTTATAACACAGATGAAGAATGTCATCTGCTCTGCTAATATTATCAGGCTTTTACTGGAAAAAATGGGTATATACAGTTAATGTATCTAAAATATTCATCTGGGGATTTGTTTTTTCTTAAAAATTATTTAAATTGATATCTACCCCTACTGCACACAGACCTACCTGTTTTTTCACAAACTCTCCTGCCAAAATAAAATGCATCTCTTGAAGCTGTAATATGATCTAGCCCAGCAAACCAGCTTTTTTTCAGATCACAAGTTCTGTTACAGCTTGGAGCACGTGATAAACTTTGGCCTTGAAAGTCAACAGTTCTGGTTGCAGTGTGTGACTGTTATGAGGTTCTTGAAAACAGAAAGCTGTTCTTAAATAAATAAATTGTAGAGTATGAATGTGCCTGAGCTTACCTTTTAAAAGGACTGTACAGTATATGAAGCAGTCTGGGAATGAAAGTTCACATGCAGATTTACGCTAGAAAAAACTATCTATGCTGTACTGCAGCCAGCTTTGTGGACATACTCCTGGACCAACTTTCCATTGTCTTGCGCCACCCTGCAAAGTAACGCTGTAGGCTGAATAGCAAAAGTTTTAGTGGGAAACACAGGAATGATTTAGGGCTTCCTAGAGCAAACAGAGTGCTTTAAGTCCTGCCTGAGCATTGCTCTGTCACAAATGCCGGGCACTGGATCGCAGGATATTGAGCTCAGTCACTGTGCAAACATGCAGCTATGGGATTTTTGCTAGCTATGCTCTCAAGTGGTCCTGAGGCTATAGAGAGAGGTTTGCTTGTCTTGGCTCTGCCTTTTTATACTTTTAGCCTTCCAGCCAAGGCAGCATGACTGTGTGCTGGTGCTAGTGTTTATTCTTCTCTTCAGAGAAAGGGAGGTTATTGCAGGTTGACAGTGATTCTCCGAATCGTCTGTCTGCTGCCAGAGTTGGTGGTAAACTTCTAGATAAGCCCTAAAGAGAATCAGTTCCCTTCTGTTGAAGTATGTTACGTAAGGGATGAAAATAAAAGCTTAGTACACCAGAAAACTCTATTTTTAGATTACATTGGCAAGCAGTGGTAGACAATGGCAGAGTTGTAACAAACATGAACCAATGTTTTTTTGATGAATATGTAAGAATTTTACTCTAATTATAAAAATAAATCAGATGTATCTGTGTTGTAGTAAAAATATTACAGAGCAACTACATATCTACAGATACACAGTTAGAAAGACCTGTGGAGAAATGGTTATAACTGATATAACTGAAGTTCTGTATGTTACCTACTCCTTTGTCTTTTAATAGATTTCCCAAACTATGATACTTGTTTTGAAAGTGGCTTCTCTGAAGATTCCTCACATTCCACCTTTCTTTGTGAATTCTTATACAAAGTTTCTTCTAATGCTGCTAAGGTTCTTACAGAGAAGAAATTAAAAGAAGGTATTTCACTTTTACTTTATGTGTTTGAGTAATACATGAATATGTATGGTTTGGATGAATTTGATTCTTTTTAACTTCTTGCATTACTTTTTAAAAGATAAAATGTCTTTGATATGACATATTCTCTTTTGGTTTGGTAGACCTCTTTCAGATAAAGTAAATACTGATTGTCTTGATCTTTTTATCAGTGGTTGACAGTGGAAGAAAACTACTGGAAAATTACTCAGTTAACCAGAGTTACTGATAAATAAAAAACACTTAGAAATACTTCTCACTTGAATTATATTTAGATGGATGCTACTAACTGCCAAAAAGTAGTTTCCGTCTAAAATGATAATATTCCAGGAATCATTTTAAATTGTCACTGACTTTTTAGTAAGAGTCCAAATGGCTGACACCTAGGTATTTCTCAAGCTCACACATTTTTCAAAGTATTCCAAGTTGAAATGAGCACTTTCAATAACTTTGCAACAAATTGAGCTTTGTGGGGTGAAAATGTGTGTACATCACAGTAGATATACATGGTCTTCTGTGTATATGAGTCTTCTGTGATTTCTTTTTTTTTTTTTGGTGAGAGAGGGATTTTTATTAAGATAATTTTTTTAGCTTTTTTTTCCCCTTTTTCTCCCCAGTTGTGTTGCTATATTTTTATTCCATCTAAGCGAACAAATGATGTGGATTTTTAAAATCCGGGCTGATTCATGGTTGAGTTCATTACTCCTAAAATCTTGACATGGCATCCTGCGTTGGTATATATGTATTTTTGTATGATTATGTCCATATTCTCATTGTGTATGCCTTTAAGATCCTTAGTGGAGATAAAAGCATGTTGAAGCACATAACTTCTGTTTAAATATGCTTTTGAAGAATCTATATGTTACTGTGAGTCCAAATTCTTGAAAGCATCGGGTGATCAACAGAACTAGTGCCTAATCACAGGCACTTCCCAGCAGCTTTACAGTTGTTAACAGAGACACCTGTTGAGCAGAGAACTGCTGCTGGACAGGTCTTGCTTGAGGATTGTTCTGAAACTGCACTGAGCTTATTCAAGAAAGAAAGGAGTAACTGCAGACCTCACTACTACTTGCTCTAAGTGCAGACCTTGTCTTCTGTGCTGTGGGTATCTATATCTATATTAATGAAAAAACTTAAAAAAAAAAATAAGACCCCACTAACAGAAGTAGAGAGCAAATACAAGACAATACTACTCGTCTCTTCTAACACAATGGTATGTCAGAAGTGCAGTAAAAGTTTATAAATGCCTGTATAGACTGAAGATCTAGCTATAAATGCTCACAGAATGTCTTCTGTAGTGCTTTTTGGGGAGATACAGTGGGAGTGAGCATCATTAGTAGGATGCCTTAGAAATATTTATAAGAAAGCCCTCAGACAAGAAACAACTGAATTTTGACTGTCTTCCATCATCAGTTTTTAGTGGACAGAAATGAAGCTGCTTTGAAAGCTTGTAGTCAATTGCTTAGTACTTGGAGGAACATACAGTAAGTGGAAAGGAACCAGATTTCCCTCCGCTCAGGTTTTGGCCTCTCAGATTGTGATAGTGTCTTGTAGATAGTAGATGTTCTGCAGTTTGTTTTTTGGGGGGATTTTTTTGGGAGGTGTTTGTTGGCTTTGTTTTTGCATTAATGTTGAATTACCCACATGTTTGTCAGGACTGATGTTTCTGGGATGGGTACTTTACAGATACATAGGAAGATAGGTTTCCCTGACCATTTGCAGTTCAAGAAGACAAATGACAAACAGGACAAGGGAGGAAGATGTAGTAATAACATCCTTTCAACAACAACAAAAAAACCCTGCAATTTTGAATTAGAAACTGCTCTTGCCTGAGGGCTCTTATATATCTCAGCCATGTGTAAGAAGTATTATGACAAAAGTTTGGTTTTGCTATTTAAAACATAAAACACACAGTCTTTTTTTTTCCCCCTTCTGTATTGATTTTTTTTCCCCTACATCAAGAACTGTTTCTACCTTTATAAAATCTTATTAACATGAAGTAATATGGGATGATATGCATATTGTAGATAGCTGGGAATAGGTGGTAATATTTTCTTTTTCCTTCTTACTGTCTTTAGAAAATAATTTGATGGTTAGAGTACAAATGTGTGGGAGATACAGTTAGTTCCCTCCTTTGCCTGTAAAGCTTCAAATAAGAAGGTCACATTACCGCAAAAAATGACCTAGCTGGTTAGTTCTGGAGAAAAGAAATAAGCTCTCCTGTTGAAGCAATTCTGACTTGCTGCGAACTAATTGAGTTCTCACTGGGCCAGAGAGGGAGCACCATTCTCTCACTAGGGATTACAGCACTTATCTAAACTTTGGGCCCTGTCCCAAAGTACATTCGGCTTCTGATCTACTGATTTTTATTTTTTTTTTAATGCTGTTTGTGGAAAGGGCTGCAAGCCAGAATCCCGTTAAGCTGTCTAACCATTAAACTAGCGTTTAAGTTCTTCCTCAGTGTTACGAATCTCTGAGGCCGTTGTCAGCCTTGCCTTTAGTGCCAAGGGCTGAAAATTAAGCGCTGTGTTTGTTGTCACAGAAAATTGTTATGACTTTGTGGGCTGAGCCCTAATGCTAAAAGGAAACTCAAGAAATCATTCAGTGCTGTGAACTGAACCCAGGTTTTGTAACAACCAAGTGGAACACCTGGTGATACAGTCCAGTTTTTCATTATGTGTGTTTCAGATATTGCAGGAGAGAGTAAGCCAACTTTGTGTGTACTTCTCATTATAGCAGCATCAGTGGTTTCAGCAGATGTGCGTGACTTTTGAGGGAAGTCATTGTTAATTAGCAGCTGTTGATGGTTGGCTGGAATACAGCTCAAACACTGGTGCTATTCTGATGCAGTGGATCAGAAAGTAAAGGTCAGAGGTTTAGTGGCTTCTGGTTTTAGTGTAAAAGGTTTTATGGAGCCCTGTTAAAAGCCTTGAGGTTCCAAAATTGTCCTTGAGAGTTGTAACAGTTTAATGAATATTGAAGCACTGAGCTATTTTCTAGAACAGGCTTTGTGGTATAGGAGGGGGGAAAGCTGGGGGACAAAAAAAACTAAAAAATCAAACTCTCCAAGTTTCGTGCTCAACTCCTGTAGACCTATACGTTTTCAAACCCTTTATTTTAGTATTTAAAATGTATATTTAGACAGAATATAGATAGAACTAGATAGCAAATAGCATGATACAAATAAATATTAATAAAATAGCACTGAGTTGTTTCTAAAACATGTATAAATCATATAGCAAATAACAGAAGAACTAATTGGATGAAATATCAGATAACATACTAAGGAAGTATTGGCTAATTACAACTGCAGTTTGGTTTTTTGTTTGATTTTTGTGGGTTTTTTTCCAGAGCTATTTTACCAAATTTTCAAATACTTTACTGGAATATTTGCAGCTGTATAGGAATTTTAAGACTGTAGAAATAAACAGAGTATTTTCTCTTAGGATCTCCTTCTCTGCAGTGGTGGGAATAGATGCACCTCAAATTATATTCTAATAACTAGATGTAAACTAGAATGAATGCATGAATATTTTGAGTAGCAAATAGTCATTAATACGCTATGTCATGTGCTGTATTCATATTTTAGTTTCATAAGAGGGAGTAGACATTTAGTCTTAAATATACCAAATAATACTTTTAAGTTGCTGTGCAGATTTTTTCCCCCCACCTTGTGGTGTTTTTTTGTTTTTTTTTTTTTTTTAAAACTACAGACGGCAATTACTGGATACACCAATATATCTAATTCAAAGTTCTAGAATTCTTAACTAGGTAATTTAACAGCAACTGTAAATTGTTAGAGGTTGAAAGCACCCTTCAAATGTTAGCATTCTGTAAACGACAGTGTTGCTAAATGGATTTACCCTTGCCAGGTATATGTGTGAGTAGCAACAAGAGAGATCTCCAATTCGTTCTAGTGTGAACATGCCATCCTGAAATGGCTATAGCTACCGCCTGTCTACGACGTATCCATTTATCTCCCCCGGTATACAGGAATAAATTCAGTACAATTTCATTACTGACACTTGGGCCTGTGGTAGGAGAGAATTGAGCTCAACCACTGATGTACCTAGAAAGGGTTGTTCTGTTAGTTTTTCTGTTCTTCAGTTTGTCATCCTCTACTATTTTGTTTGTTTTTTTTTTAAAAATCGTCATGTTAAATAACACAACTTCTGATAGTGTTTTCCTTGTGTTTTCTAGTAATGTGGAATGGATACAAGTTCTGGCATGTATGACACTATTTTTTCTAGATTATTTGAAAGGCTTAAATTGTTTTCCTTGATCTTGTGACAGTGAGTGGACACCCGCGCATTACCAAACAATGGAAGACAGATTGACTTGGTTTTGACCTCTAGCTTCAGTAACATAAAAGAAAGAGTAGCCCTTTTTTGCTGCTGCATGCCATGATTCGCTTGCTCGTTTCACTGTCGACTCTTGTCAGAATATATTGTTCTTGTAGCTTTTAGTGTTTCTAATGTTGTAGCATGTTTTCTTTTTGCTTCTTTAACTCTCTTCTGCTAAACATGGTAACATGGTATTGTGTACTAGCTCTTCCCCCATCAAGTTCCACCGCAAGTGAAGTGAAAGCCCTATACAATGGCAAAGTTAACTTATGAAGCAATTTAATATACTCGTAAAGTAAAAATAAGTGTGTGGTATTTGAAATATTCTTTTCTTAAATCACCATGTGCTGGAGTTTCTGTAGGTTAAGTAGTATCAAGACAGACATTGAATTCCTGGCCCACTGAAGTGGGTGAGACTGAGATTTTATCAGAAATCTATTATTGTTACAAGAGACCTATGCATCCTGTGAGGCAACTTCTATAGGAAGAGGTTATTTTTATTATTCTGCCAACTGACTTTTCTCTTACTTCTTTAATCATAGATTGCAACAGAAGATGGTGCACTTTGGAAAGTGGCTTTCTGAGCTACTATGAAAATGATAAAACTACCATTCCTAATGGTATGATTGACATCAATGAAGTTATCTGTCTCGTAGTGCACAAGTCAGACTTCTTTTTAAACAGAGGGTAGGTTCCCAAATTAGTATTTCAATAAATAAACTCAAATATTTCAGAGATTTTATTCTGGGTTTTCAGAGTTGTTAATTTGTTCCTAAATTTTGAACATGCAATTTAGGAAAAAAAAGCTGAATTAGTTTATGTTGACTTACAAGAAATAAGTGCTAAGTGGTATTTGGTGGGTTTGGGTGTTGGTTTTTTTTTTTTTCTTTTAACAGTGTGTCCTGGTTTCGGCTGGGATAGAGTTAATTGTCTTCCTAGTAGCTGGTACAGTGCTGTGTTTTCAGTGTGGTA
>JAVKLA010000053.1:23240988-23258636 GCA_034782735.1 Sagittarius serpentarius
CCCCCCCCCCCCCCCGATCTCAAAGATGTTTCATATTTGTCTTTGGGTATTTTTGCTAAAGTAAATTAGAGAGGAACACACTCCCTTTTGTAGCACCTATTGAAATTTTATTGCACTCTGATCTCTGTTGGAACATACTGTGCAGCTATCTCCAACCCAGCTGGAAATCCTGACTTGTCACTACACTGTTTTCTGAGGCCATAATCAGGTGGTCTTTCACCTTCTCTTATGTTCTGCTTTCATAGTTAAAATGCTTTTTGACTTCTTGCTAGAAGTGGCAAACCATATTCCAGATTTCTGTGTCTGACACTTCCTTCTGTCACACAGAGATATCCTCTGGTTTGCTCCGTATTCAGTTTGCTTTTTTTTTACCCCTTGATCTCTCCTATCTATTTGTAAAATTCATGAAGTGACTGGAGATACTTGATCTCTTGTTGCCATCCATGCAGCAGCTGTATAGTAGGTGAAGAAGCTACTCCTGTGTAGCTCAACAGAGGTCAACATAGGAAACTGTACAGTGAAGAGAGGAAAGATGTCTGAAAACAACTGTATACAGTAATTTTTAAATACATCTTCTATATATAAAATGTGATGTAAAATCTCATGCCATACTTTAAGGGAAAAACAGTTGTGCAGAGAATTCTGTTTCAAATGTTTCTTCTTTTTCTCTGTAATTATTTAAGCTCTCCCTTAGGTGTCAGTGAATATTTTCAGACCATAATGTAATACAGATGGTGCTTTTTTTTTTTCCCGTTACATTTCTCTTGCAGTTGGCTCTTTCTTATTATAGATAATAAACCTTCCCTACATACTGACACAATTTCTTTATGCTGATGGTTCAGTAATTACAATGCTCTCTTCTTAACCCTTTGATGATAGCAATAAGATTTCTTATGAAATTCAGTTATAAGCACAAAATTCTAGAATCCAGAAATAATCTAAGACTCAGATGAGTGAAAGGACTTGTGCTTCCAGTATGATGTGCTGGATGTAAGACCCTTACTATCCTTTGAAGAAATATTACTGATCTTTGTTATATATCTGTAATTATTAGTGGAATTTCCATGCTTTAGTTGCACTTTGATTATTCCAATATAATTTCATAGCAATGCATACCGTTTTAGTACCTATGTTTTCAGACACGTCATTATCAGAACCACTTGAAAGTTGCCGGAGGGCACTGAGTTGTGCTGATGTCTGTTTCTCTCCCTTCCTCCCCACAACCCTTACCCAGAATCACTTAGTATCACTGCTTTCCCAATGCAGAGTTGTGCAACAAAGCAGACAGACATAGTTGTCCATGATGAAGTTGAAAAGCCTAACAGTAGCTTCCTTGATGTTGAGACTAGGTGATCTTGGACTGCTGCAGTCATTTGTGGCAACTCAATTGCCACAGTTCACTAAGGCAGAAATCTGCATTGGTGGGCCTTCTTGTTTGTTTGAGTACTTAAATTATTAATTTCTTGGGTACGGACTGTATGCGCTTCACAGTTAACAGAGCAAAAACTCTGCCATTATTCACCATGTAGTCACTGTTGCTGACTATTTGTTATGAAGTGTGTGCTCTTTATCAATTTTTTTAACTGGAAGAAGTAGCACATATATAAACATACTGTAGAAGGTGCTGAATATATATTGTAGGGATGCATTTTGGTTCAGAGTCTGTGCAAAGTAGTTGTTAGTCTGCATGATAGATTTGTAAACATTGCAGTAAAAATTCTTTCAAACATGATTACTTCTATAAGCTTAGAAATGTTCTTGACATGAAGTTGCTCAGTTTTGTGGTACATGGGACATCAGTACAGTTCGGCCTGTGTTATATGCTTAGTCTTAGGCCTTGCATTTAATATAACTTTATATTTTGATAATAGCAATTTGTTCAGTGAGAAATACATGTATTTGTTATTACTATTGTCTCTGAAAACTGTGTGGAAGAGATGATGACATCGACATGAAAAGCAGAAGCTAGATCTGCAAAGCTGTCTCTATTACTTCATCAAGTTCTATAGAAGACTTCTGCTGTGCTTTGAGGACAGTTCTGCTGAATACCATCTTCCAGGATCATGGAGACCAACAAATGGTTTCCAAGTAGGAAAAAAAATGTTGTTAAGTTTGAATGAAAGTGTTAAAATTTGAAGGAATGCTTAAGCTTCTTATTTGTACGTTGTTGCATGTTTTAGTGATTTAAACGTATCCTGAGTGTGATCGCTCTCTGCCAAAAATCCTGTGGTTTGAGATAAGCTTTCTGAGCCACTTCCATGGTAAACTGATTGAATTGTGAATTGTCTGGTTCTGGTTTAATTCCCTTTTCTCCCTTCTTCTCTTTTATGGTGGTGTAGTAAATGCTGAAATTGCTTCTCTAACTTGTCTGGCCTTCTTAGGTGACTGGTCTGGAGACTTTTGAATGGGCAAAGTTAATAATTTTTTTGAAAATAATTAGTTGCCTTCCATGAACAATCCAAGTTCTACAACAGCAGCAAGATTTTTCACTTTTATATTTTTTTACCAGCAACTTCTCTTTCATGACTGTGTTGGTGCTATAGGACAGCTATTTAAACAGATACCCTGTTTTCTTTGTTAATTATTAAGTAACCTCTTCCTCTGTAATTTGAATTTAACTCAACAGCTTTTCATATTTTAGAAAACAATGAGAGCATCATCTCCTGGTAGTTCTGATACTCTTTCCCCCCCGCCCCCCCCATGTGATGCGTTGAGAGGAAGATGGGAAGATCCATACAATACAAGATGGTCTTTTTCACATAGTTTAGGTAATTCATGTATCATGACAGTTGACTGACAGGCGCATGATTTAGACTTTCATATCTCCGTGAAAAAATATAGATAAGTTTAAATTACCTTTGAAGTTCAATACACTACTGTATTTTCTTTCTCCTGCACTGGTACCCATTCATTGATATACAGCAAAGTTGCCCTTTTCTTATTTAGAAGTAATAATATTTTCACTTTACAGTATGTTGCTTCCTGTACATATCATAATTATTTACATAACAAAAAAATAACCTGTTGGGACTACCATTTATCCTTTTGAATAATACTGTAATGCAAATCCTGCTGTTCTGCAGTGAAAAAACCCCACAGTGATATGCATACATGTGTGCATCTCTTGTGTTGGGAAGCACCTTAAATCTTTTATAAATCATAGTCCTGACCTCTGCTGATCTGTGAATAATAGTACTAAAAGAATAGCGTGACATGCACTGTCAGACTCTTTTCCACTCAGTTCAAACTTTTTCACTTCCTCGTATATATGGCTACAGCAATATTGGAGGATGACAGGCTGATGTGTTGTTTGGGAGCCATTGATTGAGAGCCACCCATGTAGGATACCTGTTCTGACAGGTCTTCAGAAAATGTTTGAAAGTATTGAATTAGGCACACTCATTTTGCTGTAAAAATTCGAGAACTGTATGCAAATTGTTGGGTTTTCTTAATGGAAGATAGAGGCTGAGTGTTTCCAGACGTGCTGGTTAATATGACTTCTGAAGTCATGAAGTAGAGACTTTTTAAAACGGAACTTGCGTAAGGTGAAGTATTTTAGTGTCTCCTACACTCCTGCCAAATGGCTAAGTCTATATGGTGGATCCTGAGAATACTTCAGATCCTGAATCTGTGTGTGTACACTGATTGCATCTTCACTTTCTATCAAGTTAGGAATGCTAGAATGGAAATGTTTATAAAAGCAAAATTGAAAGATGCTAATAAAAAAAAATTGAAATTAAATATTCCATCACTATATAAAATGCTTTGGGGTTTTTTCTAAAACAAATAATCAAAATGAATGTTTGTTTATATTTTGGTTGCAAGTATTTTCATGGAATTTCAGTAGAACATCTTAACTTTTCCTAATTAGCAAAGAAATTGTCATTAAAGAAAATGAATCCCTTGTATTTCTTTAGTGGGAGACAAAGAGTATGTATATAGAAAAGTTTGCTTGGTATTTTAACAGTTAAAACAGTTGTTTATTACATACATACATATGGGTGGATATATACCCTTAAACTTTTAATTCTGGAATTGTTATTTAGAAGCTAGCTTGTCAGGGGTTAATAGAGGAGACTATTACACCGTGTTAAAATAACAAAATCAGAACAGGGCCATGCTTTGAGATAAACAGGTAACTAAAGTGTTGTATTAACTTATTCTACCTCAACTCTTAGTTTTTTTCATACATGTACCTTAGCTCTGTGATTTCCTGAGGGTGATAATTTTGATAGATGTGAAGGAGGGAAGTTCAGCGTGTCTCAGCTCCTCTACAGAAGTGTGTGGGTGTGTGGGTGGGGAATAGAAAAGAAGGAAAGCCTGTTCCAGTATTGGAAGTTACCTCTCAATCTCCGTTTCTTGCTTAACTGTGACTTGGACTTACAAATGCACAGTGCAGGAGCAAGACTGAAGAAGAGTAATTAAAATGTTGGTCAGGTCCTTTCAAAGGCCTGTGACAAGTGTTTGTGGATCTTCTTTCATTTATTGTGACACTGCAAGTACAAATGTAGTTGGGAAAAAAAAAACAGATGCTCTAACAATAGGCCGCCACCACAGCTTTATGTGGTGGAAGGTGCCTTGATGTTTTATTCTAAGTATTTCTTATTTTTTCTGGACATCTGCTATGTGGCTGTAGTACAATAACATCAGTTTTCTATTTCTTTCCTGCATTCCAAATATTTTTATACTTTTCAGAACGCTGTACATCCATGGCCATACGAAGCTGGATTTCATGGTCTGGTATACTGCAATTGAAAAAGCAGCAGGTACAGATGGTAATGCATTACAAGATCAGCAGCTCAGCAAAAATGATGTTCCTATAATAGTGAACAGCTGTATAGCATTTGTTACACAGTATGGTAAGTACAGTGGATTTTATTCAAACCAAGATCATTTGTGTAATACCTAAGGCCCCACACCATCAGATCTTATTGAATGAGTTTATATATTATGCAAAGTAAACCCATACCCCTCGTTAGCCTTGCCGCTCTTTGATGCGATGGTGAAGTACACACATCTGAGAATGGGCAGTTTGGGGAAATAGAACTATGTAGATGCCCTTTATAGACACCTTCCTATTTTAGAAAGCGACTTGTTTGCCTTTTGTAGCTCAGCCCTGGGGTCCAGTGCCTCAGTGCGGAACACCTCAGCCCTGAAAATAAGCTATGGGAACCAGGAAAAGCTATGGCCTGGACTGGTCAGCACATCTTCTGGGAAGCTAATATTAACTGTGGAGCCAAGTTCAGTCTTAAGGCTGCTGTTTTTTCAGCATAATAGCCTAAGGACATATAGTCAATTAGCGTTTGTTCAAGTAAATTTTACCAGCGTAACTTTCCATAACATTAGATCATATGCATATGATGACTATGTCCTTTTTACTACTGCAAATTCATCAGTTTTCTTGTAAAATGCTAAATGAATATCAACCCTGTACAAATCCGTTTTCAGAATAAATGTGTCTGTAACCTCTGTCAGTATGAGAGAGCCTAATTTACATTTCAGTGATTGAAGTTTAACAAAGTAACTTGAATACCACAACACTGCATTATGGTAAATAGTTGTGTCTGGGTTACAGCTATTGCCTAAAACCAAGAAGAAAAAAATGTTTTTGCTAAATTATTTTTTAATCATTAGCAATAGGAAATATTCTAAGTATAGTTTACACTTTCATGCACTGAAATGTTGTTAAAGCCGCGTAATTATGTCCGCCACTCAGAACAATGGCTCGTGTGTGTTCTAAATTAAAATTCAATTTCCTACTGTCTTTTAAATGAGTTAGATCTTTATTGAAAAATATTTTTTTTTCAGGATCAGCATTACTGGGTGTTAAAATACTCATTTGAAAGCTGAAAGAATTATTTGTATGCATTACTTGTACGCGTACATGTTTTTGTGTCATCATGGTAAAGGTTCTGTCTTTAGTTGTGGTCTACAGAGGTCTGCAGATGACAGACATTATCAGGTCCCACAGCTGTTCCTGGCAGTAACAACACAAAGGCAGTATCACATGGTAGTGCTTGTGGGCATTACAGGAAAGGTGAATTGCAAGAACATAAGGCATGATTTCATAGGTTTTGACAGAGTACTTAATTTGACGGGTACATAAGAAAAGCAGGGTTTTGTATAAAATATGATTCTCTTTCAAGAAATGTGGGGAAAGTGGGAAACACTTATACAAAGAGAAACAACAGGACTGCATATCTATGCCAAAATTCCACAAGTTTTTAAAAAAATACAATATTTTGGCTACTAACATATGCAGTAATTGAAGGTAGTCTTGACTGTGTTTTCAACTATGAATTTTCTTTTAAGTTGGCTTTGGTGTTTTTAGTTGTTAAATACAAGAATAGTGGCTGCCTGTTGTCTTCCTGAACATGAGAAAAATCAGAAAAAAGGAATACTTTCTACTAATCTTGAGGCTTTTAAGAGTGGAGTGTTTCAGGTTGGATGACTACAATAATACTTTGAGTCCTGAGTTGAGCTGATCAGTAGGGTAATAAAATAGTGGGAGTTTTGCTCGTGAAAGCAGCTTTTTTTTTTTAATGTGGAATACAATAGCAGTCATGAAAACTTTTCTCCTTTACTGTGCCTTTTTAAACTATTGTTTTAGGAAGTCCTCAAGAGATCTGGGGATTTGAATTACCTGTAAAGTATTCCTGAAATTGTGATCCCAGGCTTGCTTAATATTATCACGTGTATTTTTTCAAAGAGGTCTGGTTGGGTGTAAGCAGACTTGGCAGTGTTTTTACCAACAAAGTGAGTATGTGCAAAAGGTCAGAGAGATTTTAGTAGGAAATACGATGTGTTTGACAACTAGATATGCTTTTCATGTAATAATGTTCGGAATTTTTAAAAGAATACTTGATTTTACCTTTGTTTATTTTTCTGTCCTGTATTTCTGGAACTTAGGTTTAGGTAGCAAGCAGATCTACCTTAAGAATGGCGATTCTTCCAATGTGGCTGAACTGCTGGAAAGCTTCAAAAAAGATGCAAGGAGTGTTAAACTAAGAGCAGGAAAACATCAGCTTGAAGATGTGACTGATGCATTGAAAAGTTTTCTTTCTCAAATAGATGATGCACTTCTCACTAAAGAACTTTACCCATTCTGGATCTCTGCATTAGGTAATGTATTCAGTAACACTCAATACAGGAAAGCTTGTATGTACATTTTCAGTATCACATTTGAGGGGTTATTACTTGCCCTGTGTTGACCTATGTTATTTGATAATTGGCAAAACCATTTTAGTGAGGAAAAAAAATGTTTAGAACTTGGCTGCAATAGATTTACTGTTAATCAGATTATTTTATTGCCTTTAAGTGAACCAGAATAATAATAACAAATAGCAATGTTTCCTTGTAACAATAGACCAGTATTGCACTGTGTTATAGTTGGATCAGCCGTGGTAAGAAGTGATGATTAATATTTTATTGAAGCATTGATGGCAGAATTCAAGAAATAGATGTTAAGAGTAGGAAGAAAGCATGTACTCTGTCTTTTGACCACATGTAGAAATGTAGTTCAAAAGTGGCACAATGTTGGTGCTATCATCTGCATAATAGTTAAATGACAGTCTTGCTGCTTAAGTTCTTCAAATATCTTTTATGAACATTCACACAAAGTTATGTATATTAACAATGTAAACTTGTTAACAACTGCTGCTTGGGTGTTGTTTCCTTAGAAATGTTGATTTAATTTGAAAGAAAATTCAAGTAATTTCAACCAAACTGTAACTTAAATATTTAAAACATGAGGATGTGTGTCTCTGTATGGTTGAAAACACAGCCATGAGATTACTAATACATTAATTAGTTATTCATTACATAAATTGTGATGATTTTGATAGTGATGGCTATATTTCTGTTTGTTTCTATACTGCAGTATTTACAGAGTGCAAGAAACAAGCTCTTTGCCTCCCAAACTGTGCTATAAAATTGCAGATGGTGTGTAGCAAGAAGAGATGCACAGGAAAAGCTAAAATAGAACAGTAACTTTTGCATTAATGCATTGATATCATATAGGCCTATTTAGTGTGTGGTGAGTTTTGTCTTTAAAAAAAGATATTAAAAGCATATTCCTCTCTGATTTTGCTTTAGTTCAAACATATAGAGGTTGCTTTAATGTGGACCACTGGAAGTTTGGGAAATTCAAGTATGACTATTACACATTTTTGACCTTTAACCTCAGTTTGAACAAACTAGAGGCAAGAATATTAAGAATTCATTCACTTACAAGATTGCTCTCATCATAAATCAGAAAAAGTTATCTGTAGCAGTTTAGATTTAAGTTAGCTTTTTTATGAAAGTGCATAATGGTGTCAGTGATTTAACTTCCTGGTTTGTACATGCGGCTAAAATTTTGCTTCAGCTTTACAGCAGAGAATCCTGTCCTGTTATAATTAAGTGACACTGAAAGTACTTGTGGGAAGACTAAAACACTTAGGAAGATAGAGTAGAAGACCTTTAAACTGGTTTTTTGTTTGTTTATTTTTTCTTTCAGTTACCGAAGAAATCATAACATGGTGCAGTACTTAGTGGAGAGTGCTAGCTATCAGCTGGAAGAGATGAGAGTTCTGTGCTTTTCCTTTTCAGAATCTTGAGTGAAGCAAGGGATTGAGAAGGAAAAGCTAAATAAATAAATAAATAGAATTTACATTCACTTTGCTCATGCCCTGAGCTGGATTATCCTTTGTAGTATCTATGCAGCGCAGGGAGGCAGACTTAACTTGAAGGAAGAGAGCTGTTGCTGTGTCTCAGTGTGATTCCCAAGACTGGAATTCTTGTCATTGGCTCTGCCACTGTCCAGCTATGTAACTTTGTACAACTTATTCACCATCCCTTCCTTTTTGCTGTCCTCTTCTCAGTCTTATATATTTGGATCTTTAAACTATTTCTCCAGTAAAAATTAAAAAGATGAAAAGGTCTTTTCCTTTCTCATCCCTGGGAGCTCTTAGAAGTACATTTGCACTTGTGTATACACGGACGCACTCACATATGTACACACACAAACTACAGATTAAACATCCTTTGAGAAGAAAAGCAACTGCTATCCTGGGATTTAGCCTTAAACTGTAGCACATGGCACTTGAATATTGAACTGACCCTCTTTATTGCTGATACTGTTTCCCTGAACTGATGTACAATAATAGACTTTGTTAATAATAGATTGTTAGTATTGCCTTTATGAAGAAGAGGTTGATTGGGTAAATTGTAATTTTAAATGACTAGATGATGCCAATATAGTTAATGAGAACTGCTCTTCATTTTTAGTATGCATTGCTATTAATGCTCAATGATTATTATTTTCTGGCAGATACACAGAATGAAAAGGAACGTGTGAGGAAGTATGGAGCTTTTATTCGGACACTTCCACCAGTCAATAGGGCAACTTTGGCTGCTTTAATTGAACATCTTTACAGGTCAATGCAAGTGATCCACTGTAGCAGAGAAATTCTTGTAATGTGTTCTCAGTATAACTCTATCATAAATGAAATGTGGCTTTCATTACCTAGTAGGCATCAAAAGCTTACCTAGTTGTGGCGGTTAATTATATTTGATTCCTTTTAATTTATAATGGTTTTTTTCTTTGGTTGTATTTTTAGCAGTAGGTATCCATAAATATTAATGGGATGGAACAGCCTTACAGCGGGAGGGCTCCCACTGTATGTGTCCAAATAGGGTAATTTTTGAGGTAGCTTCTTTATATGAACTCATTTTACTCCAGTCTGCTAGTCTTCCAGAGGATTATTGCAAATGGTTCTTGAAATTAGAAGGTTTTTTCAGGGAAAATGTCCTTCTGCACAATCTGTATTGCACATAATAACTTTGAGAATTAGCTACCCTTTCTGTTTTTCGTCAGTGCTTCATTTTACAACTGAGGTAGCGGTGGAGAATTTCCAAAATACAAACTTGTTTAAGCAACAAAAGGTCATGTCTTATTCCTAGATCAAATAAGCAGCAGCAAGTGTATAAAAAAATCTGTAACTTAGATGATCCTGCAGTGTCATGGTTAAATAGTAATGGTCTATATTTATTGTCTATTGAACAAGTCAGATTATATTCCTGGTAAATTGTAGTGGGTAGAGAATATGTAGAACCTTTTCTTTACAGGATATTGTGTTCAGAAATTACATTACATAGTCAGGTCCATAGCAGATGTCCTTTAAAAACTATTTATATGATTATTAAACTGATTGGTGTCGTTATTGTGATAAAGATTATAGTAGGTATTGCATTTAACGATGTTTCTAAGCATATCCAGTTCAGATATATTAATATGCTGTTATATCTGTTCTGAGAGTAGTTTAAATTCATGTGTGTAACAGCCAAAATTCTGTGATACTTTGACGTGTTTGCTTCTAAAAGAGGACACATTATGTAAACACCAAAATTGATATGAAAACCTTACCATAAGTATAGAAACTAAGAAGGATCTAATTTCTTTCCACATTTTGCTTGATCTTAGATCATAAGTTTGTAAGATATACTTACGTAATATAATACAGTGAAGCTGTATCTAGCATTGGTGCGGCCTCACCTTGAGTACTGTGTGCAGTTCTGGGCCCCTCCTTGAATGCATCCAGAGGGAAGGCAGCAAAGCCAGTGAAAGGGCTGGAAGGCATGTCCTATTTGGAGTGGCTAAGGACTTTGGGCTTGTCTGATTTGGAGAAAAGGAGATTTAGGGGCAACCTCATGGCTTTTTACAGCTTCCTGAGGAGAAGTGGAGAGGGGAGGTGCTGATCTCTTCTGCCTGGTATCCAGTGATAGGATGCGTGGGAATGGTTCAAAGCTGCATCCAGGGAGGTTCAGACTTGATATTAGGAAACACTTCTTTACCGAGAGGGTGGCCAGACACTGGAACAGGCTTCCTAGAGGGGTGGTCAATGCCCCATGCCTGTCAGTGTTTAAGAGGCATTTGGACAATGCCCTTAATAACATGCTTTAAGTTTTGGTCAGCCCTGAAGTGATCAGGCAGTTGGACTAGATCACCATTGTAGGTCCCTTCCAACTAAACTATTCTATTGTATTTTTATTCTATTCTGTTCTATTCTAAATAATCTTGATATCACTTGAGATGCAGTTAGAAAGTATACGTTTTCATTTCTGTAATGAGATGTGGGATATAAAGAAACAAATATAAAAAAGAATAAATAATACTAGATTTTTTTCATTGCATTTAATGTAGTTATTCTTTTTGAAATGCACTGCATATTTTGTAGAGAAGCCTCAGACAATTAAAGGAGCAATGAAACCTAAATATGTTTATTTTTCCTTCAACAGGGTGCAGAAGTGTTCTGAAACCAATCATATGAACCCTCACAACCTAGCCATGGTGTTTTCCTCGTGCTTATTTCAAACCAAGGGCCAAACTAGTGAAGAAGTCAATGTAATTGAAGATCTAATTAAAAATTATGTGCAACTTTTTAATGTAGGTATCTTTATATGTGTCCTAATTGCTCAGCGGTTAGACATGCTAAAATATAAAAATCTTCTTAAGGGTGATCTTGCTATTAATTACAGTGTCTGAGGATTTGCAGGGCTTTTGAACTCTTAATTCAGTGGACATTGTTCTTTGTCTGCTTTAAATTTTATTTCCCAGCTAGCTTAGCCTGTATAGGAAAGACTATATTTATAGGATTGCTGTGAGCTACTGTTTTCCAAAATGGTGCACATTCTTCTTGCTGACACCAGCATACCAATTTTAAGAAAACTTTAAGATTGTAACTATTAAAAATCATACTTGTATTCAAATTCTATGGGCCTAATCAGAACTAAAGCATGGAAGAATTCTGCGTTCTTAGTCTCTGAACTGTGGTTACAATAAAGACTAGAGCAAGTGTTTGGTTCCTTAGGCCTAGAAAGTACATTAAATCCAACTGGATAGAAAAGATACTACTAGCAGCAATTTGTATCAGCCATTTTGGTTTAGAGTTTACTGTGCCACTATAACATTTTTTGGCAGTTTTTCTTGGAGTCCTTTCTCTTCTAATATGTATTTGGTAAAGTTTATAGCAATGAATCCCATCAATGAAGCGGTGTTTCTGACTGATAGAATATTTTGCATAGCTGCTTCTATAGGAACGTGATTAACAGTATTGTTAATTGTAACAATAATAAATATTGTTACATTATTATTAATTAATTATGACTTTTAGATGTAAACATCCCTCTATGTTTATATTTGCATTTATCTGAGTTTATTATATTAAATTATTGTTTGCTAGTTTATGTTGTAATTTTTATACTAGCTCCCTTATACTTACTATTTGATCAAAAATGATCCATTTTAAACAGATAAATGAAGACCAGGTCAAACAAATGGATATAGAGAACAGCTTTATTACCAAGTGGAAAGACACTCAGGTAAGTGGCAAATACCAACTGGTATGAAAACAATTCTAACAAAGACTATTTTGTCATTTACAGGTTCTTATACCTAGATTTCTAAATGTGAATTACTAAGTTTGTGTAGTGACCAGTGTTGTTTACAGAGCTGAGGGAAATAAAATTAAATAAAAGAGGAAGCATAAACTGATAAAGCAAAACAGTTCTGTGTAAAGCACACTGCGGAATTATGTTCTGGCCTGAGCACTGGGATAACTTACAGATTGTTACATGCTTTTACTATGCTTCATAAATTGTACTAGAAGGAAACGGTCAACATTTGCAAGTGTGAAAGTGATGACCTGGCTTTTTTAATTTTAAACATGCATATTAAATACCTTCAAGTGTATATTGATACTTTTATTATTTCATGAGCTTTGGGTATACATGGTCTCTCTTCATTAGACTTTCACTATCACTTTGAGTTTAAAGCAGCTGAATCTTTAGCCGCATCCTGTTTTATGACCATTTCTAGAACCCCAAAGCACAAATATTATTTGGGGAAGCTTCAGACAGATACTAGCAGTCAAACTGAACTTTGGGATACAATATAAGAAAATGGGAGATCTTATGCCACGTACTATTATCTTGAGTTCCAGTCTTACCTGTATAAACTTTTGAATAACTTCAGAGTGGTAAGAAACAGCAAAGTGATAGCATGTTTCACTGTCTGAATGGTATTTGTGTGCAGTCCTAATTAAAGCAAAAATTGGTAAGTTTCATAACACTACCAAGGTGGAATTAATCATAGAATCATAGAATGGGTTGGGTGGGAAGGGACCATCAAAGGTCATCAAGTCCAACCCCCCTGCAGTGAGCTGGGACACCTTCAACTAGATCAGGTTGCTCAGAGCCCCGTCCAGCCTGGCCTTGAATAAGGAAATGCAGGGAGCTTAAAAGCTTTTTCAGAAATCTAAAGTAGTGGAGGAGAAGCTTTCAGGGATTTTTGGAACTTACAGAGTTTTAGAAACTAATAGAAAGCTAGCAAAAAAAAAAAAAATCTATAATGCTGTGTCTGTTGGTTGCCTTCCCCCTTCCAGCAAGTTTTGTGGTACCTTGTAAGCCATCATTAAGAAGACAGGGTCTTGCAAATACATGTTGAAATTGCATATTCTGTGTATTGCTATCTGGAGTCTTATTTTTATCTCGTATTCCCTTATTGTGTGGGTCAGAGTGGCATGAAGCTGTCTGGCCACAATAGCCTACTGTGAATGTGCATATAGAAGGTAGAATACCTATTTCTTCCTTTTGGTGCCCGGTGGGGAGTGACCAAGTCACTGGGAAACAATTTGAAGTTTATTTCTAGTGTCTGTCTTGCAGCATGGAAACATCTGCATTTGTAACGGCAAAAAAACCCCAAACGAATTTGATATCCCAAAGAGCATTCTGCAAGGGCGGGGTTGAACTTATTAATTCTGGGGTCTATGAAAGCTACTTTATTGAGATTAAAGAGTAAAATTCTGAAGCCTAAGACAGTGAAAGTGCATAGACTTTTAAATACATTCTTTTCTGTGGTTTTAGAACCAAAAAAATGCTTGTTACAACTTGTTACACTATCAACATTTTCCAAGCAACTCTGGGAAGCTGTAATGGTTAAATGTTTGTAATACCTTCTGGAAAAATTAGGGAGATATGAGAGTAGTTTCATGAGAAGAGAAAGAGATAGTGGAATCATTTTGATTAGATAGGGAGAAAAAAAGTAGAAAGGAAACCAAAAGGCTGTTGATGGATTGAATAACACAGTAGCAACTGCTGGCTAGGTGCGTTTGAAACTGAAGCTGTGAGGAATATAGAGAAGACCCAAATAAAATGGTTTTGTTGTGTATCTTTTCCACCCCAGCTAACACTACGAAATGACCTTTATGAGATGTATTGTATTTAGAAGAAAAAGAGAGAGACTTGCTTTTGGTTCTTTAAAATAAAAGTCTAGGCTTTCTAAAATTGTTAAGGTGTTTATTAAAAAGCTTCTAGCACCTGAAAAGCTAGTCTTCCAAATTTTAACCTATAATCAAATTGGAACCTTCATGAATAATTGGGCCTGTTCGGACTGGTTTCCCTGGGACTCTCCAGATTGTTGGGAAGCAGAATTATAGAAAGATTGAACCGGGATTTTAACTGTTCTTGTTTTGTTCTCAGCAAAGTCTCTAACATTAATAATCAGCTTCCTGAATTGATGGTTACACCTACTGTGTTAATAGACTCTGGCTTGATTCTCATAACACACATGGCTAAGCTTTAAATTCTTTACAAAAAATAGTAATACCAGTTTAACCTTAAAAATGAAACAAAATCTGCCACCTAATCACAGAATTATAATAGAATCATACAATATATCAAGTTGGAAGGGACCCATAGGGATCATCCAGTCCCAATTCCCAGCTCCTCGCAGGACTACCTAAAACTAAACCATATAACTAAGAGTGTCATCCAGACGCTCCTTGAACTCTGGACAGGCATGGTGCTGTAACCACTTCCCTGGGGAGCCTGTTCCAGTGAGCGACCACCCTCGCGGTGAAGAACCTTTTCTTAACGGCCAATCTGAACTTCCTCCGACACAGCTTTATTCCAGTCATCTAGGTTCAAAGGAACCTGTTGAGATCATCTAGTCTGATTACACTGCTGCTCAAGCAAGGCCACTTAGAGCAGGTTGTCTAGGACTGTGTCCTGTCAGATTGTGAATATCTCCAAGGATGGAACCTCTCTGGGCAACCTCTTCCAGTGATTGCCCACCCTCACAGAATAATAGTTTTCTTGTGTTCAGATTGAATTTTGTGTGGTTTTAATTTGTGACCATTGCCTCTTGCTTCAACTTGAGGTCATCTTTGGTTTCTCTAATGTCATCCCTGCACAATGGAACAGAAGCTCTGCACTTTTCTTGGGTCACCTGCCCCTGCTTCCATCTCTTCTACGCTTCATTTGTACATCTGAGTCCAGTCAGGAGCTCTTTGCTCATCCATCCATGCCTCATAAGTAGAAAGGGATGGTTTGCAGTGCTTTATAGTACTTAAAATTTGGAAGGTAGCAGTGAAAGACATTCTTATTTTTACTAGGTGGTATGCAACTGTCAAATTTGTTCTTGTTCATTCTTAACACGTTGCTAGAAATGACTACTTTTAGTTTCAGAGAGAATGCTTGTACAAGTAGAACTTACAAAATTGAAGAAAATGGCATTTCCTACTTCAGTTTAAAAGGAGAGAAAAGGCTAAAAAGAAATGCATTAGGAATTGTATTTAAATGTATACATTTGAAAATCTGTTTTTTTCATCCCACAGGGAAAAAAAGTTCTCCAAAGAATGTAAATAAGTGCTAAATACTTAGATGTCATGTATGATAGAGTCTCAGCTGGACTATGGAGTCTGCCTACTGAGTCTCCTAGATACGACACGTCACTGATAGTAAATTTCACTGAATTGTGTTATCACCTGGGTTTATCTGTAAATTTTTGCTGTATTCATTAAGTCCTTTCTCAGATAATTTCTAGAGTAAGCTATTATGCCACAGCTGTGATTTCCATCTCAGCATTGTTGGTGTTTTTTTTTTTTTTTCTGGCAAGAAGTCTTGTCTTTGTGTACCACAAAGAGCTGTGAAAGTCCAGAGGTCTTAGGTGCACGATGGCTGACCTTACCTGAGGTGCAGAAGCACTCCTTGGTTTGCTCTGTGATCTTGGGACCCCAGTTGCTCAAGGCAGAGGCCTGACCAGAGTGTGCCCTGCTTCTTTCCAGACACGTGCTGGTAGGTTTCTGGTGGCATGAACTCAGGCATTGTTTCATGTAAGAAGCAATTTTTCCATTTTAAGAATTCCGTGCAAGGCTCCTGGATCCCGGATGGACTGTTCTGCCCCAGGTTAAGCACTTAAGTTACTTGTGAAATGGGTAGGGAAGGGAGACTTGGGGTCTTAACAGTCAGCATGCTGCATAAGAAGCCTTCCAGCCTGGCCAGCAGCTGGGATGCTGAAGGAAGAAGCCTCTGAAATTCTCCCTTTCTTGCATGCCTAAACATGTGCATGTCAGATACTGATTCACAGACCCAAACCATCATCTTAAGATACTTTCTATAAAGGAGAACTTGAACATTTTCTTCCATTTTAATATGCAGATGAGGAATGAGGAGGCTAAGTACTTCTTGAGCAAGGTAAGGGCTGACTTGAATGCATTTTTCCTTCTCTTGACTTGTCTGTGGTTACTGTGTGGTACAGCTTTATAAGCTGCAGTAGAGTGTGTTATTTCCTTTGTATCTGATTCCACCCTTTCACAATCCTTCCACAACTTTACAGTCACCTGGAATAACTTAAACCCTATCTGTTAGGGCACTGTCTTGGAAATGTGAATTCAAATTATTGGGTTTGGCAGTGGGTACATTCAGAGTGTATCCTGGGTGAGTTTAATGGTTAGATGGATTGAGCTCCTCGGCTTTACCAAGGTGCACCAGTCCTTAGTAAGAAAATAAACTTTATGTACCAAGAATGTTTTAATAGAAAAGGCTAGTTCATTGGGTACATGAGTGATTGTTCTGAGGATTGGTATTGTGAAATTAAACACAGAAAAATCCGTTTAGTCTCTTTAGTGGCTCAAGACCTTATGTGGCCAAACACTGGATTTCCATATGAACTGTTACATAAACAAAAGAAAAATATATCAGAAATATCTGTATGCTAGAAAATCTCAACACGAAAAGGAAATGGAAAAATTGATTATTAATGAAAAATTATTGCAGTAAAGTACCATGTTTTTACTTTCTTCTAGAAATACTTTACTATTAAGACCTAATCAAATATTTTGTGCTATATTATTTGTATTTTGTGGGCAAAACGGATTTGCACGATAAATTGTGTACATTGATTTATGGCTTTATTCTTTAATATAGACTTGAATGGCATAAAATGGAAAATAGTGTACAGAATAATCGACTTTCCTGTTTCCCAAACAAGACAATGATCTCGGCTTAAAGCTGTGGTTGATGTTCTTCTCCCTATAAAGAAAATAAGTATGCAAAATTCCTAGAACAGACTTGGTCACTGGGGCATTTTAAAATTGTGTATCTGAAGTGATTCCAGATTCCCACTTGGAAAACATGAATTCTTAATATTCAGTACATGTTTTCACAACCTGTTATGAGGAAAATTAGTAACTGAGCTGCTGGGTTTTATTAATATCTCTCTGTCAATATTGTATCTGAAAACATCATGAAATGCTGAGTTTGAGTTAGAAAATTTTTTTGGATCTTATCAAATCATTAGTATCTCTACTCTGCATGGCATTTCCTGGAAA